>CM059230.1:16197392-16512392 GCA_030347435.1 Clarias fuscus | reverse complement strand
TTCAATTTGACACGATTGTGTAGAAGTGACTTTTGTGTGTTTGTGTGGGTGTATGTGTCAGGCTGGATGGGGAGATGCCAGCTGGAGTGGAGGTGGTGAACAATTCCTTGACGTTCCTGAGGCCGCTGCAGAGGAACGACACGGGCGTGTACAGGTGTGAGGTGGAAAATAACATCGGTGTGCGTACCCGCGACCTCACGATCCGCATCCAAGGTGAGACAGTTTAGAGCAAAACCAGCTCCATGCTGTGCGTCTCGGTGTCCTGTAATGTGCTGCATTTGGTTACAATCAAAAGGCTATCGCACGCAAGCATGAGGTATTGATTATAGGATGCATACTTTTGTATGTATGCAATTTTACACACACACTCATTTAGGCTGCAGGCTGTGTCTGTGTATCTGAGCAGAATGCACTTTCGATGATGCAGAGGAGGGGTGTGTGCGTGTGTGTGTGTGTGTGTGTGTGTGTGCGTGTGCGCGCGCGCGCATGTTGATTAGCTACCGTAGCTGTCCATATGTTCATTAAAGCAAAATCCTGAGACTCATCCAGACTTTCGACTCGCATCTCACATGACGTGTCATCTCCAGGTCAGAGGTCATGACCGGGTAAGTTCTGCTCTGGCACTTGGCTGGTGTCACCTAAATACACAAGAGCTTTTGTTCCAGTGAGTCCAGGCAGAGATTGTTTCAAATTAAAGTTTGGCCTCTTTCATTGCGATTTATAAAAGCCAAGAGAAAGTTGTAAGGATGGACGGACCACTTTGGTCTTCTTAAATGGGGACAGCTGTAGTAACTGTTAAAGCAACTGTGCTGGAAAATAAGCAAACCTGACTTGCCATTATAGACTGTCCCTTCGAAGTTAAAGCAGCAGTCAGACCAGACACACAAAAAAGGCAGTTCACCGTACTGTCACAGTGTAATCATTTATTTCAGTACAGATTGTATGGACTTGTTCAAATGTATGCAGAACAAAAGTGTAAGGTCAGTAGTTAGTGAAGTCTTTTTCTTTTTTCATCCCTGATTGCTGACTTCAGTCGTGGCATGGCTGTTCATAACAGATAGTCTGGTTTGAGGAATTCAGAAAATAATGATCTTGGATTTTCACACGCAACCGTCCCCCAAAATGGTGTGAAATATAAAAATCATGAAGCGCGACACTTTTTTAGTGCATTTAAGCGCACAATCACCACAGGGTCAGAAACTCAGCCTTCAGTTGGTCATAGAGTTGGGTACACAGTCTATGATTGGTTAGGTACAGAGCCTCTGACTGGTCAACAAGTCGGGTACAGAGCCTTTGTTTGTTTGACAAACCAGGTACACAGCCTCTGATTGGGCGGCAAGTCGGGTACGCATGCTTCAGTTAGGTTGACAAAGGTCAACCAGTCAGAGACTGCATATCAACTGAAGTTAAAGTAGAAAACTGGATAAAGATGACATTAAAATCTTTACTTGCCTCATCACACAACTCCATGAGGGATACCACGGGTCTGAACACAGAATTGGCTTGCAAACTGAGTGATCCTAGTTTTCTATGACTGATTTGACCACAGGGCATGGGGAACACCTGATGTGATGTCTCGAAGACTAATAATCTCATTTGACAAAAAAACGATTTCAGATTTTGATCCTGGGGTTTTCAAAGCAGATGCATACCATAGAGGAAATTACTGAAATGTAAAAAATCGTCAGCTTTAAAGGAAAGATAGATACCTTACACCTGTCCCCATCATTTTGAAATTAAGAGGCAGATACAGATCCCAATGACATCCACACCACTTCTTTAGGATCACTCTTAAACCTTATGTAAGCTAGGGCATTCACCGCATATTAATACAATGAATCATGGTTTAGCTTTATTCTTCTTTAATTCAGTGGCAGAGCAGAGGGGAGTTTTATCAAAGGTAGCCCTCTTGCTTGTGTGAGGTACGACCCCGTCCTGTATTGCTCTCTGCTGTTTGAGCTGTCAGCGGTGCATGGCGCTATGTAATTAGTCCCACTGATGGATCTGCAGAACATCTCGCTCCTGCACGCACCGTTCCCATCCTCTGCCTGTCCCGCTGCTCAGAAAAAAAGACTCATGAAACATTTACAAGCTCATTTCAAACATTCACAAGTTCATTATTTATTTCCTCTTTTCGCACGCTCTTCTTGAGTGTGCGTGTGTGCATGTGTGTGTTTTCAGGCATGCTTATATAAGCTTGTGTTTGATGTCGTGTTTGTGTCTCACTTTCGTGAGTATGCTGCATCACTGGCTTGAATCAAGAGATTCTGGTATCTGTGGTGGAATACCTTCTGCAGCTGTGTGTGAGACATGATGAAGAACGTGTGTGCAAGGGTGAGCGACCGACCAACAGAGAGAGAGAGAGATATGATGCACGTGTATACACACACACACACACACACACACTATCTGATTTGGTCCTCATGGGGACCAAAATTCCTATCCTAGTGGGAACATTTGCTCCTCACCAAATACTGTATGAAAACAGGCATACAGTTGCGCACACACACACACACACACACACACACACACACACATCCTAGTAATTGTATACAGGCCTGGAGACTCATCGGGGGTATTTCCAGACAAATCAAATTCTACCTTCCCTGAGAAGAGGTTTAACTACGTAAACATGTAAGAGGCAGAATTTTCATGCACTAGCAAGTGACACACGAGCGAATCAATATTTCTTCTCCACGTATATACTGTATTTCCTCGTAAAATAATGATTTCATTATAAAATTAGTAACAATTACATTATTTCCTTATGTTAGAATTCAGGGATCAGATTCGTTTTCAGTACCTACAATATATGGCCTAAAGTTTGTCTGATCCTGACCATCATTCCCTCGTGTGTTTCTCCCCACACTGTATGCTGTGGCATTATATTTTCCCTTCTCTGGACGTAAGAGGCCCAAACCTGTTCCCTACAGCCCAACAGCGGAGGTTATTGTAACACCAAAGGAACTAAATCTTGTGTATGGGCAGATGTTCATAAAGTTTTGTCCATATTGTGTGCATTTTATTCTGTAATATATGGGTAAACATTGCATGAATATTCGTAGTAAATCAGGAACTCGCATGCTTTAGATGGTCTTTCTCTTTTAGATTTCTTACAACAACAAACACTGGTGCAGATTATTGTAAAAACATTTAATCCGATTTTAGATGCTCTGGTTATCTTGCTAATATTACTGCACCATTAAAAATTTGCTCCAGATGGTGGATGAGGCAAGAACCGCCGCCAAATGAAAAGTGTTGTAGTGGATGTTGTAATTCGTAACATTCAGTTTCATCCAATAGCCGCCGATAGGCACGCTCGGTCTTACACTCCTCCTGAATGTCAGTCACAGTTAAAGCTCCCATGAGCATTATTTGAGGCTGTGTGTGTGTGTGAGGTGTGAGAGATGTAGTCTGACCTTCAGCAGCTTGTCCGCTCCTCACCGCTTTCCTTCCCTCCCTCTCCGTGACACGCTGAGGCTAGAGGGCTCTACTGTGTATTGATCAGGACAAAATGTTCTCCAAGTCCACAGGCCCGAATCGAACCCATTAAAATAAATTGTCATTTTGTGTGCCCTTGTGCTTTAAGCATAGATCATCTGCATTTTGATAGGATTTATTTAACGCCTTTAAAATCCCACTACATTAGCCATTTCATTCTGAAGAGATGAGGAACTGACAGGAATTTAGGGAGGGTTTCTCTTGTCTCGATCCATAACTGTAGCCAGGCCTTGACTCACACACACATGAAGCGCACATTCAGACACTTACCCATGTTTTGCGTTTTGTGCATCGGCCTTGCCCTTTGGAATATGGTGTAAAGGAATGCGTGCAGTCTGCTACATTATACCTCGGGTTCTGCGTACTTCATTGAGCACAATGCAACATTTATATCTAAATGTATCCACACGGTGGAAAAACTGAACCTGGACGCCTCCTGCTGCTGAATTTGCACGCACGCACGCGCGCACACGCGGTACACACCGTGGCTGGCAGATAGGACAGGGTATTCTGAAATGGGATGACTGCACTATTACAGCCAAACCTTCTTCTAGTAGCTTGCATAGTGCACATGCATGGCCCATAATGCTCCACGGCAGTGCTCTAATCCAGCCAGGCGGTCACTGCATGCCAGTGGTGTTGAACAGGCTTCTCGCGATAACCTTTGACTTATTCACTGTGGTGCAATAAAATGTTCTGTAACTTTTCCTTCTTCCCCACACCCCCTATCTAGCCCACACTCCCCCTCCCACCCCCCAACCTTTTTCTCCCATCACGCCCTTTTACTCATCCGTACTTCCTCTCTCGGCTAACGTAGTGTTCCGCACCAGGTTTCATTGTTGCACGAAACTTCTCACATTCTTGACTCACACCGGAACGTGTGGAGTTGGCGAGAGATGCTAGTATCTACAACCACATGATCCCCTTGTCATGAAGCTCTCAAAAGTCCAAAGAGGTCTTGTTTTAATAAAAAAAAAAACAATTAATGCTGTTCAACCAAAAGTTTAGACTGTCTTTTTAAAAAAATCACTTGCGTTTAATGTCACTGATAGATTCCTTAGTTCTTAAGACACTGCTAGAGCATTAACAGATAAACTAGCGGTTTAGTCATGTTTATACATTGTTCCTATAACAGCAGCTCTGACAGTAATGCAGCTGCGATTCATAGATTTCTATCAGTGCTCTTGTTGTAATACATTATCTGTTCTATAGATTTACAGATTTTGTATGGTGAAAATCAAGTAAGCCAAATAATTACTAAAAAATTACTTTCCTGATAGAGTAAAAATAATGCATCACAATAATGAAAAATGAAAATTGGTGACCAAAACAATAGTCTCGCTGTTTTAAACGAAAGCAGCAAACGGAAAACCAAGTGCAAATATAATTGAAACCAAACAACGAGAGAAAATTGTGTTAAATCTTTTATTATGTAATCATCTACTCGGTACTTTAGATAACAGTTGGCCACATCAGTGTTTGAAACGTAATCAAGATTCTCACAATCCTTTCAGAAACGTTGCATTGTGACCTAATAGATCACAATGTTGTTATTATTATTTTTAGGTTTTTGGTGGTTTTTAACCACAACTAAACAAATGTTTACAGCATTATTTAATATCCTTAGACCTTTTGATATTTAGTATTATTAGGACAAGTTTATTTAATGTATAAGGACAAATGATTATTTAATCGTTAGTTTTTAAATGACCTTAATATTGTTAATTATTCTAGAGCACATGTGAATCAAACCACAATACATGGCCTCTCTGGACTTCTGGACTTTTCCCACCTCCCATGTTTTATGTTTTAGACGTTGTCTACAGCCCTGGACAGCAGTTTCAGACAGTAGTTTATTATTTATCCTGAAACCGGGACTGCTGCATTCATGGCTGTAGACCGCAGTATGCTACTTATTAAATAACATTCATTCCATTAGATAGCCTGGACAGAATTTCATATGATAAATGTTAATAATATCTGAATATAGTTGGCATTGACATTCTCCTTTTCTTTGTCTGCCCATGCCTCCTTCGTTCCTCCCTCCCTCCCTCCTTCCCCTCCTCCCTCCTTCTTTCATTAGATCCTCCTTCCACCACCACTATGCCTCCCACCACCCCTGTGCTTCTTCTTAATGCCGACATCTCTGTCACAGCACCTGGCAATAAGCAGCGGGCCCTCTTCACCTCCCCGACCCTGGCGCCACTACACGAAGGCAACCTGGGCACCATTGTGGGCGGGGCGGTAGGCGGAGCTCTTTTCCTGTTGCTGCTTTTGGTTCTTGGTGGCGTTTACTATCAGCGGCGGCGACGCACCTTCCGTGGAGACTACTATACCAAGCAGTACCTGGGGCCTTCAGACATGCAGAAAGCACCGCCGGCACCGCCACATGAGCTTCACATCTACAACGAGGGTGACCGGGCCAGTCCCGACACCAAGCTCAAATCCTGCCACGACGTCAACGGCACCGTCGTCTCCGACAAAGACCGGGAGGAGTGGGGCGGCTTTGAGCGGGAGCGATCCCCGAATGGCCGCAGTAGAGTTTTACGCGAGGCCAACGCTCAGCAAAACCTCCCGAACCACCACAACCACAGTCAGCAGCAGAGCTACCAACCGAACCACCACCCAACCCCCCAACCCAACCACCAGAGCTTTCTCAGCACCCCGCACAAGCACAGGAGCTCACTCCAGCCTGAATCCCGCAGATACCCCGGCCCTCAGGTGATCGGGAACGGCTCCCCCTTCCTGCCGGAGGACTGTTATGACAGTGACTATGTGTCACACACAGATGGCTCCATGATCTCGCGCCGGGAGTGGTACGTCTGAGCGGCGGCGCTGCAGAAAGAGACTGCTCACAACCCTCTCAGACTCGTAAAAGAACATGATGGTAGAAATAGCATATGTACTGAAGAAAAAAGAGAAATAGAAAAGCACCTCTTGCACCTTTTTTCACGCTTCTACTGTTTTGGTGTGACCTGTCTTTTTTTTTTTTTTTTTTTTTGGTTGGTGTAAAGGATATATGGGTAGCAAAAAGCGATAAATACACCCCGAGTTACCAATTCATTAGGAAGACCTACATTTTCTCTGCACTTATTGGGCATTTTATCAGGTCCACCTACTGTAGGGTCAAACAGAGGGTTTCTCCTAATGCAAAAAGCTTTTCGGACGGTGAGAATCCAAAGAAGCCTTTATTCTAATAGATATCGATACTGACGATAGTCGGTCTACAGCTGTGGACAGTTTCTGGCAGTCTGTCAGTGAAGAAACAATCATGTTCTATTTGGTTTGTGGATTTTGTTGACTAAAGCAAGCTTGCTCAGGCTTTATCTGATCAGTGGAGGTCTTAGTATGGGCATTGTTCATTGATTGATAAGGGATGAGCAGCTCTAGTCAGGTACTTTTACACCAGTTAAATGACCTGTTTGGAAGGTGAACCTCATAAACCGGCCAATTCTTGTAAATACAGATAACCTGTAAACGGGCAACTTCACGTATATGTATATAAATATATACACACTCAGTGGTCACTGATTTAACTTAAGATTTCTGTGGTAATGCCTAAAAATATCCTTTTTTTTTTTTTTTTTTTTTCTTTCTTTTTTCTTTCAAGGACAGGTGAGTGTTTCAAACAGCACTAACGTGATGAAGTAGGGAGCTTTCGGTAATATAGTTATAATAGACACAGAAATTAGCTCTTGTCAACATTCTGCCATCTGGCGTGGCTGCCATGGCAACGCTTAAACGTCCCTCTCCTCGGGCATTAAATGGAGTGAGCTGTAGGAACAGTGTTAGACGGGGAGGTCTTGGCTCAATCTCACACAGAGGGAGACACACACCCTTGTATACACAGAGAGCAAGGAGCTGCAGTGTATTTATGTACCAAATCTTGAGTGTTCCAATGTACATGATTTTGATGGCGACACTGCCCAGTAGTGTTTATCGTCTATGTTTATCAGCGTGACCCTCAGTTAAGATTATATACAGTAAGTTCCTACAAATGCTGTTCTTTTTAGTGCCTTGTTTTGTGTTTGGACATGATCTCATCAGTTTGGGTTGTTGTTTCTGGAACAACGGTCATACGAATCGCTGGCCGCTGATGTCATGAGTCAGACCCTCGCTCTTCTCTTCCTCCGGTCCTGAGACTCCACCTTCACAAGAAAGCTCCACATTTTCCATTCATAAATTTAGATACATATTTTCGTGTTTATCTGAAGGTGACCATTTCGATATAAAGAAGCACTCTAGTTTTGAGCTAGCTAATATTAGCTGCACTGTTTAAACAGCCCTAAAAATGTCCTTTTTGTTATGAATCAATAAACATAAATATCACCACAGATTTCAAGTTGCGTAATGAATGGCTGAAGCTATATGAAGCTGGTCAGTGTTTCAATATTTTTCACCTAATAAGCGGTTTTCTGCCGTCCTTCTCAATATGGAAGCCGAAGATTACATATAAAGGAGCTCTTTAAGATGGCGGCTCAGGAGAGGGAAGGAGTAGAGAGTGGTGTGTGTGCGCGTGTGTGCTCACTGATAACACCACATGGCTCTGATTGGCTTAATAGAATGTTGATTCAGGGACATGTCCTACTTGAGTGCATGTGCAGTGTGTGTGTAAATACACTTAATTGGTGTTAAACCTTTACAGTATGTTTAATGGGTCAGTTCCTGGTCTGGGAATGCGACCGCATACAGTACAGACGTTTCAGAGATTCCTAACATTGTAGTGCCACGTTAGTCCTCATTTAGGCAAATATGAGTTTTGCTGACTGAGTAATAATGATCAGTCATATGTATCATGACTGTGTCCAGGTCAGGGAGATGAGAGCAGTGCCTTATCGTGAAAATTTTGTTTATTACAGTGGCATTCTAAAGGCTTGTCATTCTAAAGCTCTTGTCTGTGAATGTACGAGTTTCTGCTTTGTGAGTGTTGAATAGGGTGACCAGTGCAGGTGAGTTAATGAGCCTCCTGTATGGTCCTGGTCCAGTTCTTCCATTTGCCTTTGCCACTTTAGAAGACCGTTGTCTATTTGTGCCATTACTTGTATTTTCTTTTTTTTTTTCCCCCCCGAATGGTCAGACAATAGCATATTTTGCTCACAGACGTATGACATTTGTGACACTTGAGTTGCAATACAATGCAAAAAAAAAAAAAAACGAAAAAAAAAAGGAAAAGAAAAACTGGGAACTTTGTTGAAAGGTGGTATTGAATAATTAGTATGTTTATAGCAGAAAGGGGAGAGGGAGGTTAGGCAAATGAAATGAATAAATAAATAAATTGTTTGTTCTGTATATATGTTTTCTCCTGTATAAAGACTGAGACGTGATGATGGAGCACCCCAGAACATGCCCACCACTTCACTTTACGTTTACGATGAAATGTGTTCAGGATTACTCAACCACTTCGCTCTTCTCCACCGATTTCTTTTTTTTTTTTTTTCATTTTATTTTCTTTTTCTACAGAGATATTGTTGAAAAGAACTGTCATAATGAAGTATGGAAGAGCTGTATGGAAATTTTGTAAAATTAATGTTTGGGATAGTTTTTGTTTTGAAATAAAGCACCTTTTTCTTTGCTTTCTTGACATTTTGTTACTTGATTTTGACTGTGTGTGTGTATGTTGGGGGGTGATCTGGGTGATTCTCATCTCCACCATAAACAAATGTAATTTTGAGATCAAAAAAAGTATATCGACCAAAGGACCACAAACAAAAACTACAAAAGGACCTAAAGTAAAATACGCAAGATCTTTTTGTTTTTGGTAGTTCCATATTTTTCCATGTTCTCAGAAACATTGATGTGTCTTAGTGTTGCACAAAACCACTCAAACTAAACTACTCAATGATTTATAAGTTAATGATTTTAATGACTATGCTATAGGTTTAAATGTTACAAGAACTGGCAGTTTTTTACTCTTGTGCGGGAAGGAGTGAACTCGGAACATAATAGGTGTATTCTGTTCAATCATTCGACTTGGGTAAATTCTTTATCCTGAACAGGGTCGCTGAGGTCTGAACATTTCATTTTATAGAAATTGGTGTAACGTTGGTATTAGTGGATAGCATTGGCATCTTGCACCTCCAGGGTTGGTTTCGAATCTTACCTTGAATTCTATCTGAGTGGAGTTTGATTGTTCTCCACATGCTTAGTAGGATTCCTCTGAGTACTCCAGAGGAAGTCTACTGTATCAAGCATGTTGAAGGCCCATGGCAGGGTACAGCTGGGATCGTGTGCCAACCCTTTGAAGGTCACGCACACATACACACACCACAATCATACGGTAGATTACATTGCCTGTAATGTATGATTGTGGTGTGTGCGCCCTTCAATGAGTTGGCACACCATACTGGCTGTTCCCTGCTATGGGCTCTAAGTTCCCTGAAATAGGCTTCAGGTCCTATACAGAACAAGTAATTGAATTAAGGGAGTTTGTAATGTGATATACCAATATGTTTAAGTAAACAGGCAGGGGCAAACAACAATAATAGTGAGAATGGGTGGCATTTGTTAGATTTTTTTTTTTTGTTGTTTATTGAAGTGTAATATTTCATAATACAAATCTATATTAACGTGATTAAAAACCTCCCATGGTAATATATATAATATACACACATGGGGTGTTCAAGTCAAACCAGGATTTTTGAGAATAATAGAACACTGTTATGAGAGTAAAATCTAGCTTTATTTCCCTATCTAATCCCTGCTGTACTGGGAATGAAGGAGTTCCTGGGAGGCCATTTCTTCAGCCGTGAAGCAGGCAGCCGTGATCATGGGTCTGACCTATTGAGAAATCTTTCTACATTGATGGTACCCAAGCACTGGTGAAACACTCGAATAATTGCATTGGTGTAGCAGGAGATAATATATAATAACAAAGGGAGTTTTTACTCGTAACTGTTTAAGAATGACATTTGATTATTCTTCACAATCTCTTATGCTTCAAAAGTCCCAGTTTAACTTGAACACTCCTTGTTGGTATTAATCACATCTGCATGCAAGGTAAAACCTCCCACAGGATCCCATTCTTCACTAGCGGATATCCTGTGAACTTTCTTTAAAAAAAAAAAAAGTGTTGTATGCATCTGTATTTGTATCGATTTAGATCTCATCATACCGAATAATGTATTGATATTTGATTACTAATGTAGAGGCAATGTTTTGTAATGTACAGTACCTACTGTACCCCTATATCAAGGGAAAAAAGACATGGTGACATGTGACATGGTGCCCCAGGCAACTGTTTGCTTTGCCTTACTGTCTGATATCTGCTTGGCCCCAGTAGCTCCTTTTTTACCTCCCACATTTTAGTGTTTAGTTTTCTTCATGTCCACACCATCACTCAATCTCCCGCTTACCTCTAACCCCTCTCAGAAGCTCCTGTGTGTTTTTTCTGACAAAGAACAAAGCTTCAGCCTGAGGCTACATTAATAGAGCACTTAAGCCCAGGGATATGGTGGACCTGCATGGATCCTGTTCTCTTGATCTGCCTGTCTTGAGATCTGAGAAGGAGATCTTGAGGGAGAGAAGATCAGTCAGAGGACCTGGCGTAGTGGTGGGTCTAAATCAATGTTTGAGCAGCTGAAACTTTTGAAGGCAGCATTACCCAGTTTCTGGCGCTTCATCATGTCTTTGTTCCTGCCTTCTGTCATCTCCCTGCCTAAATGGATTGGTTGAGCACAGGAAAATTAGCTTACAAGAATGCTCATCAAAGGCCAACCACTCCCTCCCATTGCCACACCACCCTAACTGTCCCCATGGCAACACGCTCATCTACGTATGGCTGCTGATAGAGGGCTACTTCCTTTAAGCTATACCTGCACTTCCCTTCTCTTTCACTCTCTGTCAAAGACAAGCAAGAGGGGCAATGAAAGAAGGGAGTTGCAAAGAATGGGGCAATTTAGTAGCGGAGACAAAGGAAAGAGAGGGGATGAGAAGTCAGGAAAGCAGGAGACTGAAAAGGGAGAGCGAGAGAGATTAAAAGGAAACGATGAATATACTGGTTGTGGTGATAGAACACACCGTGAGTTCCTTATTAAATAGGTATTACAGTAAAATGATGGTCATTAAGAGTATTTAAAGCATTTTACAGACCATCATGCTGCATTTTATAGCCTCACCATGCTCATATAATCTATTCACTGTAAACTGCAGCCTGCTGAAATGAACAAAGCACACACTAAAGTTCACACAACACTGACTCCATTTAATTACCTTAAAAGCTTAAAATGCAAGAATGTTGAAAAAGAAGAAAGAAATGCGCACATATTTCAGGGGTAAGAAAAGCAAAATGGATTGAAGATGAAAATGCAAATGAAATAGGGGAAGGAAATTAAATACAGTGGAACCTTGGATTACGAGCATATTTCGTTCCGGAAGTGGTCTCATGTTCCAAAACACTCGTAAACCAAATCATCGTTTTCCCATAAGAAATAATGAAAACTCATATTATTCGTTCCACAGCCCCAAAAATTAAATACATAAAAATAATTAATACAATCTATAAAATGAAAAAACAAATTAATCTGCACTTTACCCTTAAAAAAAGTACAAATAAATCCTGACCGGTAAGTGTTTCCGTTGGTGCGCGCAGGCACCGTGTGTGTGTGTGGAATTAGTCGATTTCCTCGCCTCGTTTTACACAGTAACACTCCTCCTCCCTCTCCCCACCTCGCTTTTTAAGTTTCACAACAAACACACACACACACAACGGAAACACCGTTTTAACAGGAAAAAAGAAATCTCTCTGACCTGGCGTGAGCATACTAAGGGAATCACTGCTGTAAAGTAAAAAAAACAAAAAACAAATGAACCAGCACCTTACCTTTGAAAAGAATCGCGACAGAGCAGAGTTTCTGTGTGTTTGTGAAGCTGGGGAGGGGGAGAAAAGGCAAAAGAGCCTCTGTGCGTGTGTCAGGGTGTTTGCGTGTGTGTGTCGGTGTCAAAATACGCACGCACACACATAAGAGACGCTGAAAGAATTCCGCAGCGCAAGAGTGACGCTCGGTGTCAAAATAAGAGTCGCATGCGTGATACATGATACTCGGCGCTCGTAAACTAATACTTGCTCGGTTTCCGAATAAAAATCTTTGCTCGGTTTGCGGAACACTCATAAACCACGTTACTCGCAATCCGAGGTTCCACTGTAAATGGATAAAAGATCAAAATAATGTGGAGTTTGGAAAATGAAAAAAAAAAATTTTTAATAGATAGAAGGATGAAAAATATACAGGATGGAGGTATAAAAGAAAGGAGTTAGACTGATGATTATAAAATAAAACTGGTGGAACAATTCAAAACAAACTTTTTTATAAAAAATTATAATAGAATGAGATAAAAATAAACAAATGAAATGTGAAGGAATTAAATTCATTACAAAAATGAGGGATAGAAAAAGAATGAGAAAGAAACATAGAAACCTGTGAAAAACTAAAGAAAAGGGATTAAAGAACTAAAAAAGGTGAAAGAAAGAAAATGTAAATATCAGATCAAAACAAAAGGGATAAAAAAATATAAGAAAGACATCCAGTTTGATGGGGAAAAGAATCAGAGAAAGTTCTAGTCAGTGTGGTAGTGCTGCCACCTCCTACTGTAGGTTCAGGATCCTGGATTCAGCTCTGATGGTTCTCCAGCCTCATGGTTCTCCCGTTTCCTCCCACCTATCAAGAACATGACAGTAAGTGGATTGGCTATGATAAATTGCCCCTGTATAAGTGTGTATGCGCGGTGCCTTGTGATAGACTAGCATACCATTTAAGCTGTATTTCCTGCCTCATGCCCAGTGTTCCCGGAATACACTCCAGATACACCGCAAGCCCGGCCAGGATAAAGTACTTACTGAAAGTGAGTTAACCCTCAGGGGAGTATTTGTTATATTTGTTTAGATATAAACAGTTTGACGGAAAAAAAAGATAATCAAATTTTTTTCAAAGTTTTGAGAAAAATTTGATTTTTCAAACGAAGCAATAAGTATTGCAAACTGATATAGAACATTTTGTGCATCTTTGAGTCACAAGGGTGTTAAAAAGCACAGATATCAAAATATTAAGCCAAAATTGTTTGGGCTATATAAGTGTGAATTTTGCGTGATGTTTAAAAACAGTTTTACACTGTTTTGTCACAATGGAGAAATTAGCTAACTAAACTATGCAGTGTACTATCAATTATATGTTGGTTTACTTTTTAATAAAAAATACAGCAAACACATGCTTTGATTGTGATTTAGTAGATTAAACAAAGTAGTGGCAGCAAATTACAGTAGGAAAAAAGTGTTGAGTTTTGTTGCGCACAAAACCTTTTTATCATTACACACATTATAAACCAGTTACCAGTTTACTACCAGTTTACTACACTTCGGCACATGACATCTGCTTTCTGTCATTGCACTGATATGCACGATTTAACCAACAACTTCCTACATCCTGAAGAGTCCGTTTCTTGGCTTCAACATTCTCAAAAAACTACTCGAACACAGTCAAACCACTCACAGCAGATGCTGGATTATACAGGATCATGTGACATATGGAAGCTACTGTACAGTATGTGTCATATGGTGTCGGCTTTTGTCCAAAAACTGCCAGCTTAATGCGTGGAGGTTTACATAGCAGTTTTCAAATGAAACATTTTGTTACAACCTTCAGAGAATCAGAGAATATTAATCTGATTCCATGAGAAAATATCCGAAAACATATACCAAAGATTCTGCTAGTATTTTTTGTTGTTGTACCATAGCTTAAAGGTCATAGCTATAAAGATGTTTGAATCACTAAATGTCTTCTTACAGCGAAAACCTCACCTCACCTCAGTCTGTCTGACTGACCTTTTGTCTTTTCTTCTACGTGCAAGCACAGCAGTGGCATAACTGATCCATATAATCACACCTGAGAAGGCTTACACATCCCAAGCCTGTTCTTACGCTGCCAGCTGAGAGTGGCTCGTCTAATCTGCCTTGAGTCCTAACTCGGCCATGCCTACTGAGTCAGCATTCTGTACTGGCAATATATCTGAAGGGTAAACATCTTTCAGAACTAGTAGTGCCTCTTCAAAGGACATGGTTCACTACTGGGATCAGCTGTTAAAGCTCAGGCTTTAAGACCTGTCACTGTAAAGCAGCGAGAGTCTCTAATGCCTCTGAGTTCGAGTCAATAATACTTGCTTTAATTGCTGATACTTAAGGAGCGTTGAATTGCTCTTAAACTGTTTTCTTCTTCCTGAAGAGGAAGTCATCTATCACGACATATCTAAATAAATTACTCCCTAAAGGGTTAATTGGACAAATATGGCACTAGTTATTTTGTAGGGCACAGAAATGTTTTGCCTATTAGCCCTTTCAGACCATGAGGTACAGTAGTGTATGGTTGGTACTTTACTGTGGTCTTTACTGTCTCTGGTTCAGTCCCAGGGTTGGTACCTACTGTACAGTAGATCAATCCCGAGCTTGGGTTGCTATGCGGAGTTACTACTGTATGTCGTTGTGGTGTTTCTTCAGGGTTCTCTGTCTCCCTTCCAAAAGCTGGAAGGAGCTGAGAATGTGACCCAATGTTACAGAACATACAATCTGTATTTATCACAGTACTGTGTCCATCACACTGATTATACTGTAGGAAAGTTGTAATTTTTTTTTTTTTTCAAACTTTACTATAATCAGTGTATGATTTGAAATCGATTTAGATGTCTTCTTTATTTGTGGATCATTCCTGCGTAATCAACATAATACTTTAAGTATATTGAAAGTGTTTTCAGTACATTTCTACATTTAAAAGATTTTAAGCTGTGTATCAACTTTTACCCTAGGATTTATTTAGATATTTGTGTTTTTTGAGTGAAGTAAAAAAAAAAAAAAAAAAAGATTTCTATTAGAAAGATTATTACAATATTACAATATATCTATTACAATGCTTTCTATCTATTTGCTATTCTTATTATGCACACTTTGAAGCAAAGAAACTATAGCTACATTCACATATTGATTTTTTTTTTTTTTAAAGTGCATACTCGTGGTGTCCACAGCATGCTGTTTCTCGTGTACAGTGTTGTAGTTCCTGTGTGAGAAGCTGGACGATTTGAACATGAAGTGAACTGTAAAGCGGCCTTGTGACTCTCTGTGGGAGGCCCATCTGTGGTGGAAATCAGTCAGACGGCAGAACGATGGTGTACCCCAGCCTGTTCTGTGTCTTGGCACCATCCTGCATTATTATTCCTTCATTCCGTAATCCTTAATTCGGTGAAACCTCCATATGAACGTTCTCAAGCGGAAGATAAATGATAACGTCTTAGACTTTAACAGTTACTTTATTTCATAGCAAAAAACGTAGACTTAGCGATAAGTCTCTTTTGAAAAGCGCGTGTTAAATTCTCTGCATGCTGTCTAAGCCAAGTGGAGATGTGGATAACCATTTCTGAATTGCTCTTTTGTTTGACCAGAAACCCCACAAATTTTCCCCAAACCTCAAATATAATGAATCAGCCAAGGCATGTTTGGCATTGTTTGGTTTTGTGCTGAGGTTATGAGGCTAAAATGTAACTAGCATTTATGATATGTTTATGGCTAGTTAACATCATGCAACCTGCATGTGTAAATCATTATCAAGTAGTTTATTAATCTGAGGAAGCATTTGTGTTCAGTATTAGACACTGAATGAAGGTGAAACACTCCATTTGAATCTGATTTATTTTAGCACACGGCTTGGTGTCAGTAACCGGTTAAAAGCAGAATTGTGTGTTAGTGCTGCGGATATGATGGATATGGAGTACAGTATTTACTTACTGTATTTTATGAACGAGCTTATATACTAATGATTTTACTGAAACAAAGGCTGTCCTTCCCATGCAGTAGTTTGATCATTCAGACATGTTTAATAGTTAACCGCAACTGCTATGATTTTCTCTTTCTAAAAGCCTCAGCATACTTAATGTGAAAACGATGTCTGTGAGGGTTGGACGGAAATGAAGCCACCCTCTTCAGCTTGCAATCTTATATTGTTTGTGGTTTTAATTGGCCATCGCATACAGTATGAAGGCTCCAATCACAGGCTCACTCACGTGATGTAGTGGGTCCATCTGCTGAAATTTGCCCAGCTGCCATGTTTGACATGGTGAGTGAAGCCTCCACACATAATTCATTTGCTCTATAATTATACAATTTTATTTGAGGAAGCCAGCCGAACATTGTCCCCACATGCAAGTGCGCTGAGGCCTTTAATCTTTGTATTAAACCTGTTAGCCCTATGAGTCAGTCATATTACTAGTTAGTACAGTATGTTAACAGTGCTCTACTCCCTGCTCGGTACTACCTACTGTACAGAACTGCCACATTTCTATTATTACACGCTTTCCATTACTAAGACTGTATCGGTCGGTGTTAAAGGATCGCGTTCTGTTGACCACTGAAACCCGAATTGACACAATGCTAACTGACATGTCATGTTAAACACAGACATCATTGGAAGTCCATTAAGTGTCCCTCTATCTCTCAGTGGATTAAAGATGTATTATTTTTTCTTAAGATAGAGAAGATAAAATACACACTGAGAGGTTCTACTAATAGGTTCTTTCACAAATGCCAACCATTCATTGCTTATTTTGCAAATTTGCAGGTACTGCCTGAATGACTATTTAAACTGGGTCATGCATTAGACTGTATGTATGACCAGTCTAATTCACACAGATTTGTCTGAGCTGAAGGATATGTGTGTGTGTGTACAGTATGTGTGAAGGTTTTAGCGTATGTTCAGGGTGGGTGGGGAGTTTATCATTTTTCTTCTCATTTGATGTATAATAGTAATAATAATTGTTCAATTAAAAAAAATGGAAAAAAAACACAGACATCTATTTCTATATTGATTGAGGTGACACATTTAAAAATGTTAACATTTAAAAATGTTAACATTTAAAAATGTTAACAGCTTTATTGACTGTAGTATGTATATATGAGGGGCATTCAAGTCAAACCGGGACTTTAGATCTTGCAGAATAACAGAACACAATTATGAGAGTAAAGGACTTTTATTTCTTTATTAGGCCTACACAATTAATAATAATAATAATAATTTAAAAAACACATTTACATTACACTTATGAACACAATCCTGATTCATTCATACATGCAATCTCAATTTCTTAATGAAAGCGATTCACTTTCATATATTTCCCTACATCTTATTTACTTGACATTGGTCGCACTCACAGTGTAAAAAAAACAAACAAAAAAAACACACTATTCATTCACCAACCAGGCCAAACATTAGCAAATAATAGTCATTTATTTTCGCTCACTTAAACTTTCACTCTCATGCTCTAATTGTATTCCAACTCGCTTTCCTGCACTCACTCAATTCCAGCCAATCAGAGGCACAATACCAAACAATCAGAAACTGAAGGGAGTACATTCTGAAGACCTGTTTCTAATTGACTGTCTGTATCCCTCAATGCACACATGTCAGCCCAATACACCACTTCTTTTGTTTCGTTTAGTGGCTATTATACACTTTATCATTCAGTGGTAGGTTTCTCGCCTGTCATGTGGAAGGCCTGGGTTCGATTCCCAGCCAGTGCCCAAACCCCAGCCACTGGATGCAGTGCCAGTCCCTAGGCCCAGAAAAAATGGGAGGGTTGCGTCTGGAAGGGAATCCGGCATAAAAACCTGTGCCAAGCTTGTGTGCAGACCGTATGGTCTGCTGTGGCGACCCCTTGCTGATAGCAGTCGAAAGACCAACAACATTGCCTTTGTTGATACATTGATTCCAGCTATTTATGTTTAACATCAAGTTATTCGCTATAAGATTCTAAAATAGGAAAAGCCTATTTTAGTCGAAAGTTCCATGTAGATAGCATGCTTTTTTTTCTTTTTTTTCTTTTCTTTTTTTTTTAAGCTATAAATGTTGTGCTGTCAATGTGTACAAATAAATGCAGCATGGATACCGTCAAGGTAGAAAGTTTTCTCAATTTGAATCATGATCGCACTGCCTGCTACATGTCTGAACCATTGGCTTCCCGAGAACTCCTTTAATGGCCCCAAATGTCTAGGATGTGGCAATACCTCCCAGCTAAGTTCCTCTAGTGTGCAAGTGGTGTTCATGAACGTGGTGTGCACAGTTCCCTCAGGCAGAAGTTGGTGGTGACAAGTTCTCAGTGACAAGTTATCTGTCGATTTTTTTTATGGCTCTTTAGTAAGAACTATTGATTTATTCACATCTTACATCCACATTAATTCCCAATAGGGATGTCTACCATCTAATATACCTCATCCTATAGGTACAGTATACCTGATGTATGTATGAGATATTATAGGTCCCCTGAAAGGAGCACAACATTGGTGTGTTGTTTTTATTTAGCAAGTCAAGTTACTGTATATAGATAGATAGATAGATAGATAGATAGATAGATAGATAGATAGATAGATAGAAGCAACTATCTACAAAAGGATAGGGCTATAATGTAGCAATATGCATTCTGGCTCACTGTTTAAAAAAAATACTCATGTTTAGTAATTATTAATGAATTAATAAAGAGTTTCCATTAGATTTCTGAGAATCCAGTGTTAAAATGTAGAGGCAGGGGTAGCTTAATATTGACCAGATGTTCAAACCTCAGCACCACCATTTTGCCATTGTTGGGCCCTTGAGCAAGGCCATTAACCCTCATTTGCTCAGATGTGTATGTCAAGAATCGGTGGTATTGCAGACTGATGTTGTTGCTGTGGGCTTAAGAAGGGCAGGCATAAGCGCAGAGGGTTTCTTTAAACGTAAAAGAGTCTTCTTTATTTAAACATAACATGAATCATAAAGAAACAAAACAAAGAAACTTAAACAAAGAACTCAAGCTATAAACAAAAGCATAGAGCTAACTATAGTCTCTTTATCTTAACACAGGCTCTTTTAGCTTAACACAGGCTTAGAGCTTAACACAGGCTAAGAGCTTAACACAAAGAGACATGGAGCTGAAACTAAACTGACGAGACCAGAGACAGGGAGAGACTGGGAGACTAGGAGGGACTAAAGACTAGGAGGCGAGATGAAACCAAGAGGGGAAGAGACTAACAACTGAGCGTGTTAGTAGTTAGTTGGATTAGTACCAATTCGGGGTATTGTCGAGGTGGATGAAGAGCTAACCGTGTTAGTACCTATTAGGGTTAGTGTCTAACCGGGTTAGTAACCGAGAAGGGGAATGATCGCACAAAAGGCTAAGCACACATGAGGCTAATCCATACTAGCAGCTAAAGCTACTAGAGACTAAAGCCACTAGCGGCCAATCCTACTAGAGGCTACACCTACTGGAAGCTAAGCCTACTAGCGGCTAAAGCCGACTAGCGGCTAAACCTACTAGTGGCTAAGCACTCATGTGGCTAAACCTACTCTTACAGATAACTAAACAGACAAGGAACTAAACACGAGACAAACAAACACTGGAGACACACAGAACAGTACTTACACATAAAACGAGAGACACTAACCACACATACTCGAAGAGAACAGCTCCACAACTCAAAACACAATGAACATAAACATCACTAAACTAGAGCCTTTTTTAAAACAGAGGTTACATAAACAAAACCAACCAAATACAAACTAAAATAAATGACCACTTGACATTTCTAATGCTCGACCCAATTTCCCAGAACAATAACATTACAACAGTAAAGGTCCCATCTCGTCAGGGAGCCTCAATGGAGGCTCCACCTCCTCCGAGAGCCTCAGTAGAGGCTCCTCAGTGGAGGCTCCGCCTCTTCCGAGAGCCTCAGTGGAGGCTCCGCCTCGTCCAAGAGCCTCAGTGAAGGCTCCACCTCGTCCAAGAGCCTCAGGGGAGGTCCCATATCCTCGGAATCTCAGTGGAGGCCCGCGAGTCTTCGAAGAGCGCCTCAAGGGAAGCCCCGTATCTCCAAGGACGACCCAGTGCTGCATCCTCCGCCCGGCTTTGAGGACGACTAAGTGCTGCATCGGCCGCCCAGCTTGGAGAAAGACCCAGCGCTGCATCCGCTGCTTGGCATGCGAGAGCGATACAGCGCTGCCTCTGCCGCCCGGCCTACAACATCGATCCAGTGCTGCCTCAGCCACCCGGCCTACAAGAAAGATCCAGTACTGCTTCCACCACCCGGCCTCGACGTCGAGCATCCACCACCCTTGACCCCGAGAACGAGCCATTGCCGCCTCCGGAGCCTGGCTTCGACAGAAATCCTGTCTCGTACGCCCTCCCTTCCCTGCTCGGGGAGCCAGCTAGTCGGCGTCGCAAGTCGGGTGAAAGCACCCAGGACCTTGGGGAGGGTTCCAGGGACCTCCGATAGCACTCCAGAGGAGCGTTTTTAGGGTGGATGTAGTGTAAAGGACCATCCCTAGAGGCCACTGTGTGCCTGATAAGTTTGTTTTTGTAGTTTTTTTTCTGTTTGAGTATGTGTGGTTAGTGTGTCTCTTGTTACGTGTAAGTACTGTTCTGTGTGTCTCCAGTGTTTGTTTGCCTCTTGTTTAGTTCCTTGTATGTTTAGTTTTTTGTAATAGTATGTGTAGTCACTTTCTTTAGTGTTTAGCCGCTAGTAGGTTTAGCCGCTAGTAGGTTTAGCCGCTAGTGCTTAGCTGCTAGTAGATTTAGCCGCTAGTAGGCTTAGCCTCCAGTAGGTTTAGCCTCTAGTCGATTTGGCCGCTAGTGGCTTTAGTCTCTAGTAGGCTTAGACTCTAGTATGGATTAGCCTCTTGTGTGAGTAGCCTTGTGTGTGCTCATTTCCCCTGTAAGTTCAGCTACTAATCCGGTTAGATACTAACCCTATTAAGTACTAACACGGTTAGGTCATCATCCACTTCCACAATAACCAGATTGGATACTAACCAAACTAACTGCTAACCCGTTCTGTCTCTGGTCTCTCCCTGTCTCTGGTCTCTCCCTGTCTCTGGTCTCGTCTCTGTTTAGTTCTCTGCCAGTGTTTAGCTAAAAGAGCCTATGTTTCTAGCTCTCTGTCTGTTTCGCCAATGAGCCTATGTTTCTCCAATGAGCCTGTGTTACACCAACTCCCTTTTTGCTCATGTTTTGGTCTATGTTTTGTATTTTCTTTTGTTATTAAAAAGACTTTATGTTTAGAAACCCTCTGCGTCTGCCTTTTGTAAGCCCATGGCAACAACATCAGCCGCAATACCACCAGTTCATGACAGTGTAATGAAATCAAAATGGAAGTTGCAAAAAGCGTGTCTGCCAAATTCTGTAAATATATTGTAGGAATGCAAGTGGAAATGAATGTGAAAACACAAATATCATTATTTATTTCTATTAAGTAATTGGAGTGTAACTCTTGCATTTATTTGACAGCCCTGTTCTGTTTCATTATAACAGCTTGCAGAAATCACTTAAGAATGTAACTTTGCATGTACTTTACCTTCAGTATATGGATATCAATACTACTTATTGCTACATTAAATAACTTTATATATTATTGTTTCCTTTTATCTTTAGACCTGGACTAGCTAAATAAAAACAACACAAAGGCTTTGTGTTCTTGAGAGGAGACCTGTAATACCTCATCTAGACTTACATATTAGACAAGTGAGGTTAAATTACAGTGGATGTTAAATGAATGTTGATGTGATCAGAAAATCGGCTTTATGCTAACTTCCACAAATACTACATGTTTGAGGGGTGTTCAAATAAAACCATGACGTTTGATTGTGCAGAATAACAGAACATAGATATGAGAGTAGAAACTAGCTTTATTTCTCTGTATAATCTATCCACAGCTACACTAATGCACTTATCCCACCGTTTCGTTACTAAAAAAAAAATCTTAGTATACTGCCTGCTTCATGTCTGAAACACTGTTCTCTAAAGAACTCCTTTAATGACTCAAACATATGGAAATGTCATGGAGCAAGGTAAGGACTGTTGAGGGTATGTGGCAATAACTCCCTGCCGAGTTCCTCTTATGCGTACAGTTCCTACAGACAGACATATGTCTTCCACAAGTTGGCGGCAAGTTATTGGTCGATTTTCAAAGATCACACATTCCACACATTATTTTTTTGTTGTTGTAGAAGGAAGCAACCTCAGCTGAACTCTTGTTTCCTAATTGGCTCCAGCTTCAAAAGTTCACACATTTGTGAGGTTAAGTAAAAAACTCTCCATGAAGCAGAACTGCAGTGAATAAATGACCTAGGGCTGATCTGAAATACATTTTCTTTCCCTGTTCTTACATTTTTTTTACTTCTCTTAATTTGATTTTTAAAACTATTTCTAGAAATTGTACTAATTTAATATTTATTATTTATTAATCTGATAATAATTTCTAACAATTTCTGTAAACAATTTTAAGGATGAAAAAAAAAAAAGAAATCAAGCCTTTAATTTTTTTTCTGAGTATATTACAATTGATTTATTTATTTGTATTAATTTATTTAAACATGCAAGCATTATTATGTGCTTATTTTGTACTTAATTCGCCATTACAATTAATAATTAATTGTTTGGCTGCACGTTGGGTAGTGGTTAGCACTGTCACTCTAGACCTGTCTCAGGTCTGGGTGCGTGGAGTTTTCATGTTGTCCCCATGCTTGGTGACATGCAGAGAAGACAAATTGGGGTTTCCAATGAACTGGGACCCCGTCCAGGGTGTACACAGCCTTGTGCCCCAAGTCCCCTAGGATAGGCACCATGACTCCCATAAGCAGTACAGAGAATGAGTGAATGAGAATAAAAAATTCCTTAAAAACCTCATTAAAGCGATAACTAAATAATTATAAGTTATTATTGTTGATTTATTCATTTGCTATTGAATTACACTCAGTATATTGTAAGTGATACTTAGCCTTATACTTAAATGTTGATTTTAACTGAATTATTCTTGTTTATTTCAAAAAAGCTTCCGAATCATGTGAAAGATTGCAACATTACATTATCTGTGTAATGTTGCTTCCGATTCGTCTCTGTGCCTTCTATTTGTTCTTCATAGCACCACAGACTGTCCCGCTCAGATGCAGTGTATTTGTACTGCTTAATGTTGGCTAATGCTGTGTAACTGACCACCTGTTGTTCTGCCAAAGGGCTTTTTGAGTTTAATTCATCCTAATTAACAGATGCTAATCTCATCCAAGGCAACCCCTATTGTGCGGATAACAAGCTTGTGATCTAACGAACCCCATGGTTCTTGGCTAACCTGATCCATCACATTGCAAAGGAGTGTAAAATTGACAGAGAAAGAGGGGAAATAGAAGAGAGCAGAAGACAGGACAGAGCAGCAGGCAGCATGAGGGCACTAATTAAAGTACAGCCCTCCCCAACCAAACCACAACATAATACAGTCCTTTGTAAGACAAACTGCTGTAACACAAACACACACTTCAGTAGCTGCTTGACTGGCAATCACTTTGATTATGACATATTGCTGTGATTTTCATCATGCTTGAGATCAAAACTGAATGTGGACGAATTGAGCTGGTGGTCTATTGTTATAGAAGTAGAATTTGTGCTCTTTAAGCTAAATTAAACATAATGCAACTGTGTCCTAAAAGGCTAAGTGCCTTAGTGTTTGGTAGTTTGCCCATATATTGTAATCTGGATTGAGTTTTACAAGACTTTGACTGATAACTGAGTTTAAAAACTACTTTGTTGTTTATTCTTTACTTTAGTTTGTCACCTCACTGTTTATTTACTGCCATGTACTGCTTTGCTTGCATTACTGTACGTGTGTGAGGCTGATTTTGTAACTGCATCCCCACCTGCTTCTGCAGAAAGAAGACTTTGACCTACCATACATCCAACACCTGTCAGTGCGTCACTATTACTTTGACAGCAAGGGAGCAGTTTGTGAAATTGTGGCCCCACTTCTCAGACATCACAACAATCAACACGGACATACCACAAGGCTGTGTTCCATCATAATCACAATTTGGTGCTTTACAGCCTAAAATGAAAACAGTCATAGTTTTTGCTTCATACAGCTGTATTTACGCAGTGCAATTTTTTTTTTATCCAAGTGAAAGATCTGATATAAAAAAAAGAATCGCCTCTCTCCTAAAAATGACTTGTAAACTCAAATCTAAGCTAATCACCTTTAACGTCACACAAAGCCATTTGACAACTGTGATCAGCTGTGGTCATTTTGATTAGCTCAGCATAAAAAGTTGGAGAATTTCAGTCTCTGGTAGTGCAACTGAAAGCAAACAGTAAACTATGGGTGACAAGGAACTTGTGCACAGGCACAAGTCAATAGATGGATAAAAAAAACAAAGGCTTTATCACTACCTAGAAGCACATTGAAGTCTATTATTAAGAAGGGGAAGTTATTTTTTACAACACAGACCCTCTCCAGATCAGAACGTCGCTGCAAACTGCATGAAAGAACCAGAAAGAAACTGGTCAGAAACACTAACCCTAACCCTAGCTACCAAGAGGCCTACAGCAACTCTGAAGCAGTGGCAGGAATTTATGACATGCATGTGATAACAATACAACAAATTATCCACAAATGTGGCGTGTATGGGAGGGTTGCAAGAAAAAAGCTACTCCTCAAGAGAGGCCACATGCTGTCATGACTCAGATTTGCAAAAATCCGTGGGGTTAGATTGAAATTGAAAAAAAATCTATTATTTGGCCCCAACACTAAACGATACTGTATGTCTGGCGGAAATCCAACACCATCCAAATACCAACATGCCTACAGTAAGTACCTAGAAAAACTGACTAGGAAAAGTCTAGACTTTGCATAATTCCAGACTTTAATCCCACTGAAAATATGTGGAATGAATTGAAAAATGCAAAGCTTTGTGTGCCAATGAGAAAGTGATTAGCTTCACCTGATTGCATTTACAAGTCATGTTTAGGAGGAGAAGGGAGATCCCTTTTTCAGTTTTTATCAGTAATTCTTTTTTTTTTCTGGCATGTTGATGTTACATCTTTCACTTGAATGTTAAACTTTGCACTTAATAAATACAGCTGGATAAAACAAAACTGTATTCAGTTCAAACCTGTCTTCAGTTAAGGCAGCAAAGCGACAAAGTATGATTATTTTAAAGAAGGGTGATTCTTTTCTATATCACTCAACATGTGGTACAATGCCAAGGTGGCTGAAATGTTGGTTGACTTGCGCAAGCATCTCTCTATCTGATAACCTCTGCCAATGAAATGGGTGAACAACACAACACCCATCTTTCAAAGAGCACACCCTGACCAGACTGCAAGCAATAGGTCCACTTGGTTGGTTCACTAGAATAAAGGACACATGCACCATCATGATAAAGAGAAGGGCAAAGAAAACTGCTGCTGACACTAAACATCCAAGCAACCATCTGTTTACCAAGCTGCCACTGTAGAGGCCCTACAGGCCAAAACAAAGTACTCAAACCAAGTGCCACAGTGTCACACTTTCTTTCCGACTACTATTCAGTTTCTTATGTCCCTAGGAACTCTATTATTTATTTATTTTGAGTTTGAACACACTTTGATTGTTTTTAGGAGTTGCTGCTACTGTATGGTTGATGCACTGTGAAATGTTACACACTGGCACCAAATCTAAACCAGTTGTAAACACATCTTAAAGGCAATAAAGCGTTTCTGACTGGGGCTACTCCTTCCTGCTTGTGCATTTATTATTGTTTGTGTCTGCCTGCAGAATTTTCAGAGGGAACATTGCAATTTTCTCCTTCAAACAGCTTAGCTATTTGTTAAAATATTAAGAAAGGAGCAAATTAAACCATTATGATCTTGACCATGATAAAGGCATTTTTGAAGAAAGAATGAAAAGAGTAAATGTATTATGCAGTGCTGTGAAAGCACAAAAAACACTTTGCGATAACACACATGGCCTTGGCCTCATGAGCTCAATGTCTGACTTGGCGCTCTCAAGGCCTGAAAGTAAAAATCACATAAAACATGTTTTTTAGGTCGCTCAGGATCAGAGTGCCATTGCACACCTTGGATTTGCTGTTTATTCACAAGCTTATGATAATGATAGCTTCTCTGCTTCAGGGTTATTTTGCTATACTAGAGATCCCTTTTCTACATTTTGTTTTTCCTTTTTGTGTCGACTGCTTGTGAATGGAGACAAATGGATCACTATCTATTGTCTCGTTTTGGCACTGTTGTGTAGTTCCGTAGTCCGTCCTCCGTTGTCATCCCGACAGAAATTTTCTTCTTCGTACAGCTCTTCCTAAACCATTCCTGGGAATTTGACCAAATCTTCACAGAACATTTCATTTTCTAATAGAGTTTTTTTTTTCCTTTAAAAGTTAACATAAACAAAAGTGGACAATCAAATCTACAACTCCTACTAAACCATTCAAGGGAATTTGAGCAAACTTGAACAGTACCTTTTTTCCAGAAATCATAGATGTGCACTAGTTGTTTAACTTTTTTATTAATTTTATTAATTTTTAAAAATCTAATATCTAAAAAAATCTAATATTAAAATCTAACTTATCCTCCGTAATGAGCATTGCATGCTATGATTGCTATATTGTACAGTTCATGTACAGTATAACTAATGAATGCAGTATCATATACTGTACAATTGGCCTCTACAGTCGATGTTGAATACTGTAGATATTCACTAGCGATTTCATTGTGTTGTCTGCCTGTGAGTCATAAGTGACACATATTGATTACTGTTCATCATTTTGTGTCAGTATCATCAGTGTATGTCATCTGTCTTTTTATGCAACTTCTTCAAAAGCATTAATGGGAATTTGACCAAACTTCCACAGGACGTTTATTAGGAAGCATACAGTAGATGTTCACTCGCTATTTAATATTTATACACTAAGTAGCACCTTCACCTTCTGGGACCTTGGAAGACTCGTAACATTTTTGTTCTGGTGGAAATTTTTGTAAATTGTGTTCATTTTTGTACATAACAATTGTGTGTGTGTGTGTGTATGTGCGTCTATGTGTTATCAGAGTTGAATTACTCCTGTATAATAATTTACCTAGAAAATAAAACACAATACTGCTATTGATGTATCAGTATTTTAAGCCATGGCGGCGTTTAAAAGCTCTTCACTATCACATGATCACACTCTGCTATATAACCTGATACTTTCCTATTTAAATTTGCTGTTGCGTGCTTGTCTCTTACTGCCTTATAGAAATGTCTCAGAAGCAGATGACCTCTTCAATGGCTGTGGCAGGAGCTGTTATGGGAGTTGTGCTGTCACTCTTCCTCATCATCATCTTCACCACCATTCTCCTTACTGCCCGCAAGGCTCCTCCACACACACATATTGACAAAGTGTAAGTTTATCTAGTCACATCATTCATATCTTTTCATATCAGTTAATTTATCTAAACTTTACCTTATATGAAACCCAGCTCATCATGGGCTCATGGAGAATCGGAATGACGGAAATAAAAAAAAAAAAAGCAAATCCAGGAGCCGAGACTTTCAGTCTTCTCTAACCGAGGACCTGCTCCTGCTTTAATGCTGTGTCTGGTTAATACTGTATCATTACTGGCATCACTGTATGTGTGTGTGTGTGTGTGTGTGTGTGTGTGTGTGTGTGTGTGCGTGTGTTAGTATGAGTCAGCAGACTTCTGCACTCAGATGTGCATTATGGGGCAGGTGGTGCTGTAGGAGCACTTACCTGCTGAATTATTGAAAAGACTGTGCTTTCTCAGCCATTTACTGACTGTCCTTTGAACCCAGACTGACAGATTACAGCTCACTGTTCCTGAGATACAGCGACTTTCTCTTATAAAGTGCAAACTCTGAAATGGTTTGTCTGGGAGATGACTGTTACGCCCTATCAATTGTTCATGGGTTTTAAAAAAGGAAACCTTGTCTCGTTCACTTATCTTTGAAGGATATAAAGTTTTGTTCATTTGACAAAATTATCCTTTTAGAATCCTGTTGTGCTTGCAAATCATAAAAGTGTATATTACCAGAAAGCCTGTCAAATTAGCTACACGATTATTCAGTAAGCTAGCAACAGTAGCATGATGATTATTCAAATTATTTATATTAATATTGACATGACTTCAGAATGGCAAATCTGATAGTCGGTTAGTTAGAGTAAGCAGTACTTTATGAACACTTATAAGAATGACTAGATTCCTTAAATTCCATAAATGTGATGTGGGTAGCTAGTGTTAATCAGCTAATGGAATGGCTAATTTTGCCAACTTCACACATACACTGCTATTTTTGAAAATAAAGGGGTAAAAACTAGTTTATTTTATTAATAATGTTTTCATTGGCATACTTTTTTCCCCTACCTACTTTTTAAAAAGCATGAGTGCAGGGCTTCATAAACACTTATGGTCACAACCAACTATGACTGCTTTCACCCTATACACAATTGATACTGTACATACTGTGATTGGCTGCAACTGCCCACTCCCTATTCACATTAGTAATTTCATTCTGTACCTGGGTACACTTTCGTACTTACAGTATGCGATACAGCAGGTGGTTTGTACCTAGTTTGTTTAAAAGCCACCAGTAAACACAAACAGAAGAAAATAGCAAGGAAGTCAACTTTCACATGATGCTTAATATTAATATTTCAAAGAAAATGTCAATAATGACCTTCTTACCTGCCTTCCTCCTTTATCAACTTTGGTTGTGTAGTTCAGAGGATGATATCAGTGCATGCTTCTGGGATTTCGGAGGAGACGGACAGTGTTGATGACCTCACGTTCCGTTTCTGTGTTTAGGTATGGTTGGCTTTCGTATTTGCTTTGAACCGTGCCTGAGTACACAGTACTATGCTGGAGACAAGCATAGTAATTAAGCATGGATTTAAGCACTGATCTCACATTACACAAACAGACTTTGGGGACAAGTCTGCTGGCATCTGGGCCAGACACATTAGTGTGAGAACTAAAAGATTAGTTTCTTAAAACTTTTCATATGACAGTTTCATTAAATAATAATAATAATAATAATAATAATAATAATAATAATAATAATAAAAAACCAAATCAAACACTATACTCCAAATCTTCGCACAATCTAACACAACCTTGGGTTAATCCTGGACAATCAAATCTCCTTCTCGCTTCACATCATATTTTCTCATCAATCATGCAGGCTTCTCCTTTACAATATCAGGAGGATCGGTTCTATCCACAGAGGTCACTCAGGTGCATCTTTAGTCTGTTGTCATTTTGAGGCTGGACTACTGCAACATGTTACTGGTGGTCTGCAATATGATGCTGGTAATTGATTCAGAATGGTCCCCCACACCATCTCATTGCAATGCAGTACTTCATCCACTGATTTCCTATATGTGTGAGATTTAAGCCATAAATGGACCGTGGCATTTCTCACATCTGCTTGCTTACAGGACCCACCATCTCTTAAGGTACAAATAATGCATTAAGACGTTTCTCTATCCTGCACCCAGGAGGTGGAATGATCTCCCCTTGATTGTTCCCCAGCTGAGTGACTGAGCATTTTCAAAGAAAGTCCCCAAAACCAAGCTTTTGAATTAGTACTTTGGTGTTATTTTTTTATTTTCATACAGTATTCCCCTCCCCATCAGGATTTAGGGTGATACTCCTCTTCTCCATTCCCTGACCTAAAGAACGAGCATGAGGATGTGTTTTGAAAGAGTGCAAAAAAAAAAGAACTCCATAAGGGCATTTGCTACATGCTGTAAATGTCAAGGCTAAGATTTTAACCCACTCCCTCCTCAACCACCCTGCAGTAATACAAAATGATGTGGTGAGGGGGGAAAAAAGGATAAATTGCAGTTTATACTTTAGACTTGTTTGCAATGCTAGCAGATTAAAGCTGTAATGCACATCGTGAAACGCAAACTTTTAGCACTATAAGTCTTGCTTGTTTAACATTATTTGGGATTAAATTAAATGTTTTACAATCTATTTCTCGATGAAATGCAGGATTTTTCCCACTACTTTCTGTTTAAGTATCTGAAAAGTTCAATATGTTTTGAAAGTGAAATTACAACTGTGATTAGCTTAGTTACATAATGAGTAGTAATTTAACCAAAAAAAAAAAAAAAAAGAGATCATTCCTTACAGGTCAGAATTCAATAAATTCTGTTTAATTCTTCAGAATAGAATACAGAATTATACAAATTTGGTACAAATTTGCAGGTTTTTTTTTTTTTTAGGGTACCATTAAATGCATTATGCTTTACCTGTTGCCCTGTCAAAATGAGGGCCTTCATGCTAAGGCGTCTCTTTGTGACCATATTTTTAACAATCTACTTGGACTGTAATGGGCTCTATTTGGTCAGTAACCTCTTAAGGCCAGTGACCTAGTCGAGCCTATAAGAGGCTATAACCATCATTCTTATACAGTACAGAAACTGGGAGGAAATTTGTATCTGAACTGAATAAAACCTTAAAAAATGAAGTGCTTCCTGAGTTCACTTTCATTTTAAAATAGAGAAGTTGACTTTTGCTATTGCAACATTTTTTTGTTGTTGTTTTTTATGGTCAAAAAGCTTTAGGATTCTGAAGGGTGCGTGGCAGTTTGCTTTGGCTCTGATATGCTCTGTCATGTCACTGTGTGAGAGTTTCCGAACTTCAGTCCACACGTCTGATTTTTCTCAGGCCGCTGGTCTTCTAGTTTCCACACTGCCCACAGAGCAAGAATTCTGTCAGAGATGATTAAGAATTAAATAAGACTTAAACACCATCCCAGAAAGCCTGTCAGCTGCTACAGTAGCTTGTTTTTTTTTCCATGTAGCTTTCATTAGCAATTAAAAAAAAAAAAAAAAAAAAAAAATATATATATATATATATATATATATATATATATATATATATATATATATATATATATATATATATATATACACACACATGTGGACAAAAATTGTTGGTACCCTTCGGTCAATGAAAGAAAAACTCACAATGGTCACAGAAATAACTTTAATCTGACAAAAGTAATAATAAATAAGAATTCTATGAATGTTAACCAATGAAAGTCAGACATTGCTTTTCAACCATGCTTCAACGGAATTATAAAAAAAAATTAACTCATGGAACAGGCCTGGACAAAAATGATGGTACCCCTAACTTAATAGTTTGTTGCACAACCTTTTGAGGCAATCACTGCAATCAAACGATTCCTGTGACTGTCAATGAGACTTCTGCACCTCTCTGCAGGTATTTTGGCCCACTCCTCATGAGCAAGCTGCTCCAGTTGTTTCCGGTTTGAAGGGTGCCTTTTCCAGACAGCATGTTTCAGCTCCTTCCAAAGATGCTCAATAGGATTGAGGTCAGGGCTCATAGAAGGCCACTTTAGAATAATCCAATGTTTTCCTCTTAGCCATTCTTGGGTGTTTGTAGCTGTGTGTTTTGGGTCATTGTCCTGTTGCAAGACCCATGACCTGCGACTGAGACCCAGCTTTCTGACACTGGCCAGCACATTTCTCTCTAGAATCCCTTGATAGCCTTGAGATTTCATTGTACCCTGCACAGATTCAAGACACCCTGTGCCAGATGCTGCAAAGCAGCCCCAGAACATAACAGAGCCTCCTCCATGTTTCACAGTAGATACAGTGTTCTTTTCTTGATATGCTTCATTTTTCCGTCTGTGAACATAGAGCTGATGTGCCTTGGCAAAAAGTTCCATTTTTGTCTCATCTGTCCATAGGACAGCTTTGTGGATTGTCAACATGTAGTTTGGCATATTCCAGTCTGGCTATTTTATGATTTGTTTTCAACAATGGTGTCCTCCTTGGTCGTCTCCCATGTAGTCCACTTTGGCTCAAACAACGACGGATGGTGCGATCTGACACTGATGTTCCTTGAGTATGAAGTTGACCTTGGATCTCTTTAGAAGTCTTTCTGGGCTCTTTTGTTACCATTCGGATTATCCGTCTCTTTGATTTGTCATCAATTTTCCTCCTGTGGCCACATCCAGGGAGGTTGGCTACAGTCCCATGGATCTTAAATTTCTGACTAATATGTGCAACTGTAGTCACAGGAACATCTAGCTGCTTGGAAATGGTCTTATAGCCTTTACCTTTAACATGCTTGTCTATAATTTTCTTTCGAATCTCCTGAGACAACTCTTTCCTTTGCTTCCTCTGGTCCATGTTGAGTGTGGTACATACCATGTCACCAAACAACACAGTATATATATATATATATATATATATATATATATATATATATATATATATATATATATATATATATATATATATATATATATATATATTTCAAAAAAAATAAATAAAACTCTATCAAACTAGCTTAACATAAAATTTACAGTAGAGTCAGGGCTAGCTTATGGTAGCTGTTAAGACTAAAACATGAATTAACATAATATGTCACGTTTGTGTATGTTTTTCAAATAATTAGTGTTAGAAGTAAAAAATTATCAATTATTTATATAAATGTTTTCATAAACAAAGTTTGAACAATGAACATGTGTGTTAGCTAGCTGGCTAAGAATAATTTGTAACAATATATGATATATATTTATAATTAAATGCTGATCCATCACAAACCTGGAATCATTATATCAACTCCATGGGGTTTTATTTTTCAAATTTTGCCATGTTGTAAGGACCTTTAAACGTATATTGGTATAAAAATATTTCCAACACACTTATGATTTTTTTTTTTAATTATTATTATTATTATTATTAATTAACAAAGTGACACATCACTTTTATATATGAGATTACTGTAGATCCCAAAATAAGATTGATCTTCGGAGAATGTGCTCTCAGCTCTCCCCCTGCAATTCCTTTGAACTCGACTGTTTTAAAGGACATGTAACGTCCCCTAATTTGCACATACTTTCAATTCTGATTCATTGTTGCTGCAGTTTAGGCTGGACAGCCCAGCAGGAGCACTGAAAAGTTCTCACCCTGTGCAGATTATGTAAGTTAGCTAATGCAAATACATGATTATAAATAGTTAAACATTTGCAAAATTCTCCTGCATGATGATGACCGATGCTGTTTGCATTACAGTGGGGTTTCAGAGTACTTCACTCCTCATTCAACATTATTCATTGATCTTTATTTTGATGATGATGACAGTGGATGGGAACAGTGGGTGTGGGTTGGGAATAAGTTCTGGATGGGACTCCAGTGTCTCACAGGACATCTAGAGGCAATTTTGCATATCCAATCCCCACTTCATGTTGTTGGGGGATTGGTAGGAAAGCAGAAAAACAGGAGGAAACCCACACAGACACAGGATTGAACTCAAAACACTATGAATTCTTCAAACTGAAATTGAGAGGACATTAGATTGCTATCTTCAAAACAACATCTGGCCCACTTGAAAAACATGTGAAATAACTCTTCCCTCGGATTATTGTTTTCAAAGAATGTCTTCTTTCTGAAACTTCTCCTTTCTGTCTGTGTTTGATAGCCTGAGTCTTATCGCTTCTGTCTTTCTGCTGATCTTTGTTCAGCCTCCGCCTGTCTGGGCTTAGGTTGGCTGTGGTTGTAAGCCGCATGCAGATCAGTGTGTTGGGACAGCTGGCGCCAGCCTGATGGATGCAACTGCCACTGTGCTACAGACAGCAGGGAGATAAGCAATAGCAGGCCTGTAACACACCTGGGCAGAGAGGAAAAACCCACTCGCCACAGTTAAGACTAATGTTGTATGTCCAAACATAATAAAGTAGCATAAAACCATAAGAAACACAATCATCTTTGGTCTAAAGAGGTGTAGATAACACTACAGGAATGTCCGGGACTTGCTAGAGTTGAAAGATTTTTGTGTTGTGTTAACCTGGTTAATTTTATCATCTCCAGAGGGGAACCTTTAGGATTAAGGGTTTTTTTGGGGAGGAAAAAAAAATTGGGGGGGTCATGTAACCCCAATAGCTTATGGAGAACTTGTTGACCAACTTGCAAAATATGTTGATTTTAAGTTGCGCTCATCAATGTAATGAAATTTTGAGTTTATACACACGTGGACAAAATTGTTGGTACCCTTCGGTCAATGAAAGAAAAACTCACAATGGTCACAGAAATAACTTTAATCTGACAAAAGTAATAATTGAAACAAATTCTATGAATGTTAACCAATGAAAGTCAGACATTGCTTTTCAACCATGCTTCAACAGAATTATTTAAAAAAATAAACTCATGGAACAGGCCTGGACAAAAATGATGGTACCCCTAGAAAATACTGAAAATAATGTGACCAAAGGGACATGTTAATTCAAGGTGTGTCCACTAATTAGCATCACAGGTGTCTACAATCTTGTAATCAGTCAGTGGGCCTATATATAGGGCTCCAGGTAGTCACTGTGTTGTTTGGTGACATGGTATGTACCACACTCAACATGGACCAGAGGAAGCGAAGGAAAGAGTTGTCTCAGGAGATTCGAAAGAAAATTATAGACAAGCATGTTAAAGGTAAAGGCTATAAGACCATTTCCAAGCAGCTAGATGTTCCTGTGACTACAGTTGCACATATTATTCAGACATTTAAGATCCATGGGACTGTAGCCAACCTCCCTGGACATGGCCGCAGGAGAAAAATTGATGACAAATCAAAGAGACGGATAATCTGAATGGTAACAAAAGAGCCCAGAAAGACTTCTAAAGAGATCCAAGGTGAACTTCATGCTCAAGGAACATCAGTGTCAGATCGCACCATCCGTCGTTGTTTGAGCCAAAGTGGACTACATGGGAGACGACCAAGGAGGACACGATTGTTGAAAACAAATCATAAAACAGCCAGACTGGAATATGCCAAACTACATGTTGACAAGCCACAAAGCTTCTGGGAGAATGTCCTATGGACAGATCAGACAAAAATGGAACTTTTTGCCAAGGCACATCAGCTCTATGTTCACAGACGGAAAAATGAAGCATATCAAGAAAAGAACACTGTCCCTACTGTGAAACATGGAGGAGGCTCTGTTATGTTCTGGGGCTGCTTTGCTGCTTCTTGCACAGGGTGTCTTGAATCTGTGCAGGGTACAATGAAATCTCAAGGCTATCAAGGGATTCTAGAAAGAAATGTGCTGGCCAGTGTCAGAAAGCTGGGTCTCAGTCGCAGGTCATGGGTCTTGCAACAGGACAATGACCCAAAACACAGCTAAAAACACCCAAGAATGGCTAAGAGGAAAACATTGGACTATTCTAAAGTGGCCTTCTATGAGCCCTGACCTCAATCTTATTGAGCATCTTTGGAAGGAGCTGAAACATGCTGTCTGGAAAAGGCACCCTTCAAACCGGAAACAACTGGAGCAGCTTGCTCATGAGGAGTGGGCCAAAATCCCAGGTGCAGAAGTCTCATTGACAGTTACAGGAATCGTTTGATTGCAGTGATTGCCTCAAAAGGTTGGGCAACAAACTATTAAGTTAGGGGTACCATCATTTTTGTCCAGGCCTGTTCCATGAGTTTTTTTTTTTTATAATTCTGTTGAAGCATGGTTGAAAAGCAATGTCTGACTTTCTTTGGTTAACAGTCATAGAATTCTTATTTATTATTAAGATTAAAGTTATTTCTGTGACCATTGTGAGTTTTTCTTTCATTGACCGAAGGGTACCAACAATTTTGTCCACGTGTGTACTTGTTTCACTGACATACTGGGCTTCTTATTATTTTGGTTAATGGTTTGTGCCAAGTTGTGTAGTCTGATTTGGTGACCTCTTAACGGGAGCAGTCGAAAGATTTTATTTTTTTTTTTTCATTTCATGGATCAAAAACTAGTCAAGCCAAGTGTTTTATCACTTAGCTGCTTTTTCATTCGGGGAGTCCAGCGTTTGCTCTGCCTATTGCTTTTCTGTGCTGGGTTTCTTATTAATGTTTTGCTGGAAAATGGCGAGTAAGAAAAGAAGCTATTTCTAAAAGACAAACTTGATTGTTTTTCCCGTAATAATACCATGATGACTGCACCAGCAGTACTAATTTAAATGTTTAATATACATAAATATTTAAATATAAACATATTTATGATAGGCTTCTCTTTGTTAAACAGAATGCCTATTGGTAACCATCAACCTACTGGAATCAATCAATCAAGCGTAAAGACTTCCCAGAAGAGTGGAGGTAGTTGTAAGGGCATATAGAGAAGTAAAGATAGAATGGGATGATCAAAAAACACAAATGCAGATTCACAAACTTTTGATTATATACTCTATCTAAAAAACCTTTGAGAAGCATAAACTTCCTCAATGTGGAGATATTTTCCCTTCATCAATCATTCAATTGTTACTCCACTGTAACAATCTGAATTTGGTTTTATGCGAGAAATACTGAAAATCCAGATAAATAAAACACGTCAAAATATTTAGGTTGAGATTTTATGTTTGATTTTAGAAACTATATTTTAGCGAAGAATGCTCTTGCATTACTTCTCTGACTGATATAGCTCGAAAAGACAATTGGAAAAGCAGCAAGGTTCAGTCTGGCCCAGGAAACTATTGAAAACTGACCTTCAACTGTGCACATTCGCGTGTGTATAGTAAGGGAGGGGGAGACGGAAAGAAGGTGCTTCCTGTCCCACTTTGATGTTAGACCCAAAATCGTGGTTCTTGCCCTGTCTTGGTGGACATCCAGCCAGATCTGGTGAGAGAACTCAGGCTTGTCTGGTCCTCTTCCTGCTCAGTCCATAAACACTCCCAACATCTCCCATATGTGCAAAATACTGTAGATCATATCTACTGCCCTAAGGCCTAAATGCCTTTATCACTCCCATAGCTTTTCATGGGAAATTCTAATGTAAATTCATGCACATGTAACGATTCGTAAAAGGCTTCTTCAGTTGTAAAGCTTTCTTTAGATTTTAGCATGCGGAGATAGGAGACACATTACACCAAGATAATAATCCATTACAAATGGTTATACTTGCTTGTAAGGGCTTGCAATTTAGTGTCCATTGAATATAGACCAACAAGCACATGAGTATACAATAGATGTTGATGCTATAAGAAAGTCCAGTTTACACAATCATGAACCCAGAGATCACAGGTCAATGGAGGTCATGATCCTTTTCTTTCCTTTTCTTTAGCACAGCAGTACATAGCTGATCGATTTGACACTGGAGTAAGTCCATGTTTGTCAAACAACACCTTTGGCTTATCTCCATGTCAATCAGTGAGTGACTCCTAACGGCAATAAAGAAGTAAAAGGGCAAGTAGTGGCATCTCTGGGCCCATTAGGCATGCTGAGAATTCAAGGTCAGGACAGCTGTGACCTTCTAGATTTGTCTAAAACGTTAGGAAATTACAAACAGAAGCCTAATAAAGATTAATCCAACAATACTTAACCTCACACCCTTGTTGCATCTTGAACCATGTCTCTTAAATATATTCAAGGATTGGGTTCCATTCATGTCACATGACTTGCCAGAGCAGAAAGGAAAGAGGGAGGCAGATAAGACATTCACACGTTTAAATATAAATATTTGAAAGAGAAGTATTAACAGATAGCTGATATAAAATATGTCACTATTTATTCGCTTAAAAATCTTTTAAGATGGCAAGATCTATAAACGTGTTGAAGTAGAAGGCAATGAACTGCCTAAGTTGCAACATTCATCCAAACCAATTCAAAGGAGTACTGACAGATGGAAATGAAGAAATCTGAACCATGATATGTTGAAATGAGCATTAAATGCTGGTGACAGAGATTTTGCTGTATTGTGTTTGGAAGAGAGGATATGTCTGAATGTGTGTGCTGGAGGATGTTGAAAGATGTATAAAATCAAAGGACATCTAGGTTCAACCAGAGTAATCATTTTCCATATACTGTATACTGTATTGCTTGAAGAAAAAAAGGCATATTTTTATTGCACGGATTAATCTGGTCCAGAATGTCAAAGTCAGTCCAAGTTTAAATGAAATTAGTACTGCTACATAAAGCACTGGTTTAACTTGTGTGATAACCTTTGCGTTGGTGGTTGTGGCGATGGTTAACATCACAGCAGGATTTACTGAAAGAGGAATGTGGCCTTTATTGCTGATAAAGAGCTAATAACAACTGCACATTCCAACCATAGGTCAGCTGGAAAAAGTTAAACAACATGTAGTAAGGTAGACAACATTTTTTTTTCAACTAAATTAAAAAGATGTTGCTTTACTTATTATGATTTCTTGAACATCTCTACATACTGTAAGTAACATAGAAGTAGCAGTGTAGCAAAATACTAGTATTAAAACAATCATGAAAATGCAAATCTGATCATATTAGAACAATTACCAAGGACAAATGAATGACGAGTTAGCTTATGTATTAATTAGCATGACATATGCAAATGTACCTAGCAACAAATGTCTGTTCTCCAGTAACACAAATAAAAAAAATAAACAGTATGTGCATTTATAAAGTAGTTAAGGGTAAAGATTTTATAATCACAGAGGAAGCCACTGCAAGCTGATTATGAATTATATGTTGTGGTGGGGTTGGTATGTGTGAGTATGCATTATTGTCGTCTGCCTGGAAATGTAAAAAGAGATTTTTGGTTAAACTGTTAATATTTGATTCAGATTAATTGTTTAAAACCAGACAGGATGCAGATACTAGAGTATGGTCTATGGCTAAATTGAAATGATCTGCTTTGCTAATGCATAAGCTTGCATCCATCAGAACAACCTCAGCATTTGACAAAGGGTTAAATTTAAGAAAGTTGTGCTGCATCCACATTTCAATGTCACACACAATATTAGTGATTGACCATGTTATCTTACCCTGTTATATACCTAAGCATGTATAGAATAGAAATGAAAAATATAGACTAGAAGAGGGCCCAGAAAGCTATTGAGAATCTTGCATGACACCTTGTTTTACACATACTGTACCAGTCAGTTGAAGTTCCTCCACCATGACACACTGAAAGTGGTCAGAAAGAAACAATGTAGTTCTATTCCTGATATGGCCAGGAATTTTTCCATGCAATTAGCTAAAGTCTTATGACTCAGAATGTCAAAGGTTGCATTTTCATCTGGAAAGATCAAGATATGTACCCTTGGCTGGAGAATTTACTGACATCAGGAGATCATTATTAACCCTAACAAGTGCTTCAAGTGCTATAACAGAAAAGTGTTCATCCTGTCATCTAGAGGATGTTCAAGTCCTGAAGATGTCACAGTCGTCCCTGGAGTCCAAAAGAGCAAAACTGCCCTGCTCTCTGTGTGGGAGGGATGGTGCACTCTCTCCCTATCAATCACAGTGACTCTAGGCAATCATGGGTGTCTGTGAGATCATGCAGTAGGAAGGGGTTCTCTATGAGTGTTTTGTGACACAGCATGAGCAGCATGGCTTCACGTGTGTCGAAGAATGCACATGGGCGTTTTCACCTTCCCGGAGTGGGAGCTGTTGTATGATAGTATTTACCTACTGTAAATGGTTGGCGCCAACTGGATAGATTCTGATCAGGTTATTTAGAGCCTAGAATTAGAACAAAAGTTTAAAATTGAAAGGGTTGAAAACCAGTAAACAAATGAACTTTTTATTCACAGAACAGGTAAACATTTTTAGGAGTGATGTAGGGATAAGATCAAGACAGCAATTGCAGGTCCTTGTGGAGTTTTGAGCAGTTTTGAAGTAGAATAGATACATTGACAGAAGACAAGGAATGGCTAAATCGGTCAATCAACAATTTTAAGAATCACACTTGGAGGGATTTAAGAGTATGTGGACAATTAGGAGTTACAGTTAAAAATATGTTCAGCAGATGTTGAAGCCCAACGACATATCTGGCTGTATTTTTGTATGGCAGATAAGTTAATTAATACTTATTAATAATTAATACAAAGAAATAAAATGTTGTTACGTCTTTTTTAGGCAAAGTTGTACTACTTTTGTTGTCAGCCAAATACTGTTTCTGTAATCGGAGAGTAAATCACAGTTGACAAATCGAAAAAGTACATTGGATTAAGTTTTCAAATTAACTTATACCACTTAAAATTCACTTCCACTTCAACGCTGTTATTTCAGTGGTTAACTGGGGTTAAATAATTCCAATAAAAATATTCAGTTTAGCTTTTTCTAATTTATATCTGTTGGTGCAGGTGTTTGTTTACATTGAGCAAGCACAGGGATTGGACAATGAAACTGAAACACTGGCCAATTTAGTGTTGGAGGTTTCATGGCTAAATTTGACCAGCCTGGTGGCCAATCTTCATTGATTGCACATTCCACCAATAAGAGCGTGTGAAGGTATAATTAGCAGAGTAATAGCACAGTTTTGCTTAAAATATTACAATGCACGCAACATTATGGGTGACATATTGTATCAGAGGACAAATTGTTGGTGCGCGTCTCGCTGGCGCATCTGTGACTAAGAAAGCAAGTCTTTGTGATGTATCAAGAGCCACATTATCCAGGGTAATGTCAGCATACCACCAAGAAGGACGAACCACATCCAACAGGAGTAACTGTGGATGAAAGAGGAAGCTGTCTGAAAGGGATGTCCAGGTGCTAACCCGGATTGTACCCAAAAAACATAAAACCACAGCTGCCTGTCAACTCACTGCAGTGTGTCAACTCACTGCAGAATTAAATGTGCACCTCAAGTCTCCTGTTTCCACCAAAACTGTTCATCAGGAGCTCCACAGGGTCAGTGTACATGGCCGGGCTGCTATAGGCAAACCTTTGGTCACTCTTGGCAATGCCAAACGTCGGTTTCAATTGTACAAGCAGCGAAAATCTTTTGTTGTGGACAATGTGAAACATGTATTGTTCTCTGATGAGCCCACCTTCACTGTCTTTCCCACATCTTGGAGAGTTACGGTGTGGAGAAGCCCCAAAGAAGCGTACCGTCCAGAGTGAAGCATGGGGGTGGATCAGTGATGGTTTGGGCTGCAATATCATGGCATTCCCTAGGCCCAATACTTGTGCTACTGTAGATGGGCGCGTCACTGCCAAGGACTACTGAAACATCATTCTGGAGGACCATGTGCACCCAATGGTTCAAACATTGTATCCTGAACGCGGTGCCGTGTATCAGGATGATAATGCACCAATACACACAGCAAGACTGGTGACAGAGTGGTTTGATGAACATGAAAGTGAAGTTGAACATCTCCCATGGCCTGCACAGTCACCAGATCTAAATATTGTTGAGCCACTTTGGGGTGTTTTTTAGGAGCGAGTCAGGATGCGTTTTCCTCCACCAGCATCACGTATTGACCTGGCCACTATTCTGCAAAAAGAATGGCTCAAAAAACCCCTGGCCACTGTGCAGGACTTGTATCTGTCACTCCCAAGACGAATTGATGCTGTATTGGCCGCAAAAGGAGGCCCTACACCATACTAATGAATTATTGTGGTCTAAAACCAAGTGTTTAGTAGTAGATTGTTAAATCTGGCACATAACTTTTCATAACATCGCTTTTATTCAACATTGTGATTTCACTTGTAGTGCAGGTTAAACCTCAGGCAGATATCTAAGTACTGCTAAAGTTTCAATAAATTCTGTCCAGCCTAACAGACATAGGGACAGAATTTTTTCTGAGACTGGTTTTGGGTCCTTTAATGTATGAAACGTAAAGGTGTCATTGAAAGAGCAAGTTCTGGCCAATGTACAATGGACAAAACCTTTCTTTTGTTTATATATGGGTCTAATCAGACCCCTTTAATTTACTATGTGAAATGGAAATTAAAATGTGTTTATAGACATGTCAGGTATTCAATAAGGAATAGATTTAGAAACAAAATGAGAAAACTGATTCCAAGACCACACACCACCATGATGATTTGTTGTGCACCAGGCATGTTTAAACAAAACCCAGGCCTTTGTGTAATTCTATAAGTTTGGACATGGTAATGGTCATTGGGTTGGGGAACGTTTAAAGATCAGGGTTGTGTACAGGCCATGCACTGAAAAAGCTCAGTGAAGCACAGGAGTTTCTGTTAATCAGACCATCATGTGGACTTAATTGTGTCAGGATCAGTTATTTATTTCTTCATCTTGGGTTTCTCTGATGTCTGGCTATGACCTTCCTGCCCTTCTCCAGAAAAATGATCTGGAATTGGTCAGGACTGTACAGCAATCCTTTGACAAGGTAGAGAAATGGGGCTGAAAAAGTTTTAATGATTTGTTAATCTAGTAGTTTATACCAGGGCACTGCTGAGTTGCTTCTCATAGAGTAATCATCAGTGATCAGTTTTTCTTCAACAGTACAGTCTGCCATTTGTATTACCTAATGTCATAATGATCTTCAAAAATCATTCACTGTGTATATATTAGTGTTGTTCATGAATTTGTTATTTATATTTGTAACATTTGTTCCCAGCATTAATATTACCTGTGAGACTGAGAGGTTTCATGTTCTACAGTAGGTGTCGTCATCTGCTGTTTCTGCTAAACGTTTTTTTTTTGACCATGTTTTAGTGTCACGAAAATCACTTTTGATATTTAATAATAAGTACTGTAAGTCCTGACAGTGATAATGAATCTAACATTTACCTGCTGGTTTAGTTTTTGCATACAGTAGTTACACAACAGGTATCTGGCCAGATGGGGAATGTTGATCCATCAAATATTGAGAATATTTAACAAATTTACATAATTGACTACAAGATTCATGATCATGATGACTTGTTATTGTTAATACCGTTGCATGGAAATGATTCAGTAGCAACAGACTATAATTACTGATCTAATAAACAAATGTTGAATTGCAGTCAAATTGTTAAAACAGCTAGAGCAGGTATGAGCTCACTAAATGGACTTGCCTGTCTCTTTTCCTTTCTCACACAGTTTCCTCAGTGCAGTAAATCCCTGATGTTTTGTTTAGTAGCTCAGGAAGCATGACAAAATGTCTCTTGGTGCTTGTGTGGGATTTAACACACAGACCTGTTGGCTTTTTCTGAAAAAAAAAAAAAAAAAATCTGACACAGGCTTGTAAATGTGAATGTGGTGGGCAGTGACCCTGTGTGTGCCATCCTGCCTGGGTGAGAGTGAGACACTGATTAAGGGTTAACGCCCAAGTACCGGTGTGTGAAATCGCTTTGTTTTGTTTCTCAGGAAGTTTCAGGCATAGAATATAATTGTTTCTTGTTCAAATGGACTGATGGTCAGGACTGATAGGGATATGAAACTTTTTTGCTTTTACACTGAGAACTAAAAAGGGTGTGTGCATTCTTTTACCCCTGGTTAATCAACTAACATAACACAAGTTTACAAGAAAAATATTTGCATTGCTTTGTGATAATAGCCAAAGAATTCTGCAACCTCACCTCACCCTAATCTCAACATAAGGAATTTCCATGACCTCTATATCCTGCCGCCTTGTTTTGTTTTCACAAGGCCATTAAATGTTATTTATGCCTTCTACAGCATTGATCTACCTCCGACACACAGGCCACCTCCTCTGTATAGCGACAGACCCTTTGCCGCCCCCCAAGACTCTCACACAGGCTCCCCTTTCTCCCAGGTGAGTGCCTGTCCTGGGCTGCTTAGTGGTGGTTCCTTATACAGCAAAATGACTGTGACAAATGAGATTAATTTTTGTGCCTAATGATTATCTGTTCTCAGTCCCCTTTAGCTGTCTTTCTCCATCAATACTGTCATTTATGGACTCCATTTTCTCTTATCTGTTTCATTCTCTTCCCCTCTGGCTCACCCATTATCTCTCGTCTTCCATTTATATTGTGGAGTGCATTTCAGCACAGACATCTATGGAACATTCCATAACTGTGTGAGATGATTCTGAATAGAAGGAATTTATTGTCTGCTATAGCGGCTTTTTTTTTTTTTTTTTTCCCGATTTTCTCCCTGATTTAGTCGTGTCCAATTCCTCCCCGTCACTAGGGGGCTCCCACATTAAGGCTACTACTACCACTCAGCCGGGAGGGCCGAAGACTATCACGTGTTTCCTCCGAACCACGTGAAGCCAGCCGACCGCATCTTTTCGAACTGCTCGCTCGCGCACCGTTGGGGGCGGCGTAACACACTCGGAGGACAGCGCTATCCGCTCCCTCCGTTGCGCGAGCTCACAGACGCCCCTGACTGGCTGTAGAGCCGTGTGGGAGCACTAAGTACCTCTCATCCCTCCCCTCTGAGAGAGCTCGGCCAATCAGCTCTCTCTAGACCTCCGGCTGCGAGAGGTTACAGCACCACTAGCGATCTCCGGATGATAGGGCGAGCGCTTTAACCACTGCGCCACTCGGAGGCCTGCTATAGCGGCTTTTGACAGAAACGGCAAGACAGCAAGATGTTCATCGTCGTAAAATTCTCACGTCACAACTGTTTTCTAGTAAAAATAGAAAAAAGTGACCACAGTGAAAAACCAGAAGACTTTGTTTGAATAAAGTATTATGGAGGCTTACGGAAAGCTACACTCAATCCTGATCTTCTATACACGAATCAACAGGGAATGAGTTAAAGGTTGTCCCAAATTTACCAGATTGCGATATGATTGAGCAACCCTGAAACGTGCCACAGAAGCAATTCTGATCCTTGGCAGCCCCTCCCCTTAACCCACAGAACCGAAAGGATCAGCCACTAATGTCCCGGTGTCATTACACATCGGAGGTTATGTGTAGTAAGAGCTACCATGGAGGGACAAGGGGAACCTACACAATGTTGGGCCTAACCCTAACCCTAGGTTTTAATTTTATTTTAGTTTTAATGTTTGAGTTTTGAGTGATGTTTTGAATATATATTCATATTGTGAATTAAACCATGAAGAGTTTGACTGCAAAATGTGATAAATGCTGTTTTCAGACTTTCATTCATTTTGACTAATTACCTCAATCAGACATTTGACAATAACAAAACGTTTTTGTTGAAAACAGCAATATGTTCTTCTTTTAGAAGTTTTTGATCCATCTCTAGCACTAGTCTTGCTGCATTTGGGAGTCATGATGAACTTTTTGGTAATATTTATGAAAGAAAATTAAGCAGAGGGAGATGAGGCGACAACGCTCAAGAGACGATGGATTTCTGTACAAGACACATGAGATACATGTGTTGTGTGCAGGACGTTGTTACATTTGTTACATCTGGTTATAGTTGCTACTGCTTGTTCTCTCCAGTCAGGATTTCTGAGCTCTATTATAACCTTATGGGACTACAGACATACAGTACTGTATGTGCGCTTGGCAGATGCTTGAACAAACGTTATAAAGTTAAAACCTGTAATACAGTACAACCAAAATCACTTTTGCATAATAGTTTGGCATTTTTGTAATTATCAGTTTGTAATCCTTCTTGTATTGTATTTTGCAGTCAAACTTTACATTTGCATTTATTGTCATTAAACCTGTTCTCCTAATGTAAATGATTCTACAAATTATGAATTTACTAGTGAAATAGTGGAACTACACATCAGTCCCTTTTAGATTATGATGAGAACATTTAATGGGGGAACATCTCATTTCTAGGCCAGCAGAGGTATCATGCAGAGATCCCATTTTATACAGTTTATTCATAAGTATTTACAATTTATAACTTCTTGTAAAATTTGAGTGACACCTGAAAATTTCTCTCCTGCCTTTTAATACAAAAATGGTTGTTGACTAAAAGGGAAATGCTACAGGATATAAAAGATGAGCATTTTTCTCATTCTTCTTATCACTCATGATTTACATTGACTTGAACGTGATGTGAATTGAACATTCATAAACCAGTCTTGTGAGTCTTGTAAAATCAAGTGGGTGTGACTTACATCATTTTTGACCTGTGGATTTAAGATAAGATGTGGGAAAGATTTGGAGATTTGCCACACAATTCAGTCTCTCTCTCTCTTTCTCTCTCACAGTACTAAATAGAATTTCATTTTTCTCTTTTAGTTCGGTTGGACTTGCGGCATTTAACACTATTGACCATTTATTGACTGACTTCCTTTTTGTGGTTTAGATCTTACATGACAGACTTAATGGTGTCAAATACTTAAGTCCTCTGGTCCAAACAAATGGAAAACCTTCTATGAAGCAGAGCTAAGCAATAGGTTATTGACCATGCTAACCATATTAGCCTCAGATTGTGTCATGTTAACATGCTAATGCTTTGCCACAGCCTCACATGATGTGCCAGGTGGACAAAACACCAGGCAGGATGACCCACCGTGAACTCCAGCACCCCACTCACCACCCACTGTCCTATCAGGAGTGGATCTGCCATCAGAACGGGGACGATCGTGTTTACATCAACCACAGAGAGCATTATGTCTAATGCTAGTGCCAACGATTCACAATGCCACTATATCTACCCCATCCAGGGTTGCCACCTGTTCATTGTTTTCCTTTTTACATGGCATTTTCAATTACAATATGTAATGTTCCTTTTTTATAAGCGTGATTTTATATACTGTTATTTTACACATGTGCTGTATATCCAGAAATGGTTGCAGTGATAATAAACACAACATTGGTCCATATATATATATATATATATATATATATATATATATATACATACATACACATCAATTGGCTTACAAATGCATGTGGGAAACACATTTCTCTACAAACAGGATATGCCTAGCATAAATTGTGGTGTAGCAAGAGGGAAGAACCACTTTGGATGTGCACGCTGCAACTAAGAACCAAATCCTACTTCAATTACTAAATACAAACTGAAGGCAACTTCCACATTTATGGTCAGTAAAAAATTCAACTGTCGAGGATATATGATTGCTGTAACTGAATTGCTGTAGCTGAACTCCACCTGAACATAGTCTTGTGGTATTAAAATATGTTTCAATCCATGCCGTAATGCAAAATGAAAATCTAGATATTATAGTTAACAGCAGGGTATCTGCACATGTTTGGTGCACTGCAACACTGTTAGAGGATAAACTGTAATGCACAGTCCCTATAATGTCATCTCTTTCAGTTTTGATAATTTACCAGTTTCATAATTCATTGTAATCATGTGGTACCAAATCATGACCTCAATCTGTCAACCATATACTCAAGAACTGCAAATGTAGATGCATATTTAAAAACAGCCTCAGCCAGATTAAATTTATAGACTGCACTCATAATTTAATAACGTGCAAGCAATATAATTTTCATTTTGAGTTTACTTTACTGGAAAAAGCTTTTACCACAAGCCTCTTAAACTGGACACACTGTTATTTCCTTTTATATTTATAACGATATGAAGTGATTTTTTTGCAATTCGTTCTTGTTTGCATCTTGAGCCTTGAACATGTACGTACATTATGTACTTTATATTATTGCTGAATCTTGTATACACTTACTTGACGCTTTATTAGGTACTCCTGCACATTCATGCAGTTATCTAATCAGCCGTTCATGTGGCAGTCCCACAATATATAAAATCATGCAGATACAAACCAGTTAGGTACAAACTGTGTGATCTGTTTGACTTTAACCGTGGCATGGGTACAAGATGGGCTGGTTTGAGTTTATCAGAAATTGCTGATCTCTTGAGATTTGCACACACAACAGACTGAACACAGAATGGTGTGTAAAACAGCAAACAGTGAATGAGCAGAGGTTATGTAAGCTGAAACACCTGGATGATAAGAGACTGGAGTAAAAATGACCAGACTGAGGGGAATAAGTCTAAAAAAAAAAAAAAAAAAATCCTGTGTTGATCTTGTATCCAATTGTACATATATAAACACTGTTCAACTCGGGTGACTTTGATGTGTTGTAACTCAAGCTCTCTTAACATCTGAGTTAAGCAGAAAAGCAACTTAAAAACACACACCCTGTCAAAGTTTAATGTGGATGGGCTACAACAGCTGAAGGTTCCACTCCCGTCAGGTAAAGACAAGAATCTGAGGCGCTCATGGAACAGCGTCACTGGAACTGGATGGTTGAAGACTATCCAGTTCCAAGACCAGGTGATTTTTCTTTTCAATTCTTTAACAGTTTAGATGTTATGATAGCCTCAGATTCCTGTTCTTGGCTGAGAAGAGGATTGAAACTTGATGTGGTGTTCTGCTGTTTTAGCCTGTTCACCTCAGGGTTAGATGTTTTGCTCATGCTGAGATGAGTTTTGTGTGAAAATCCAAGGAGCAAGCATTACCCAGGCTCTGCCCTGTATATGCCTGATTTTTGCATTGTGTTACTGCCACACGATTGGCTGATTAGATAACTGTGAACCTGCAGGTGTGTATGCCTAATAAAGTGGACAGTGAGTGTTATAGTTGAGACACAAATTGTATTGGTCATTTATGTGAAGTAACCATAAAAATAACTTTAAAATGAATTTTAAAAATGGAGTCATATAAAACTCAACTCACTATTATAAAATATCATTCCATAATTCTTATTTTCACAGTAGCATTGATGTATTTTCTGTATCATTTTTATAAGAAAATGTAGTTTTTTTACGGCTGTGTTATTATACATTTTCAGTGTGATGTTTCAACAACGATATATTTTCTTTTACTTTTACATGTGCTATTTTTCTATTCTGTGAATACTTAGAATAGATATGTGAGCTGTATATAGTGCAGAAACAAGACTTCACTTCTCTGCTGAGTTTGAAAATGATCCAAAAGACTTATTAACCTGTTTAATTTTATTTTTTATACTATATGTTGGACTGGCAAAAATCCAATATCCAAGGCCAAATATACAAATAAACCATGTGAAGACTGTTATTGGTACAATAATCTTTAATGTGATCTGTGTTTGGCTGCATTGTTCTTTACTGTATACCTTTGTGTGCCTGAATTTTTCCCATGCTATGGAAAAGATCCCCAGAGCATGGTTAAGTCTGTCGACTGATTAGCATGGCTCAGATGCTGCTCTAATGAGCTGGAGGTTTGGGAACAAATAAAGAGGTACCCAGATTTAATGCATGATGGATGCTGATAGTCATCTAGACTTGGTCATGTTTCTCAGCCTGATGAGAGAAATTTTTTTTTCTGGAACCCTGCCATTTTTAAATGGGGGAAGGAGACGGGATGGCCATGGGAGTTTACAAATGTCGCGTTCTGCAGAGACTGGATCTGCATGAGACGAACTTGTGAGATTTATTAAAGGTGGACAAACTGTGTATCTGCTGGGCAGCTAGCATGGTCTGTGCTGTGAAACAGCTGGATTTTAATGAGATGGCAGGCACATGGGACCATTCTGGCCTCAATGTAAGGGGGAAAAAGGCTACTATACTGCAAGCACTCAATGAGAGCATTGTTTGTTTCACTAGCCATTGGTGAGTCACCTCTCTGGAATGCATTCAGGACTGATATATAAAAATGTGTCAGTACCACCATAAAATATCAAGGTCTGCACATCCAAAATAGGCCGTCTTGGACCCATAAAAGTGTTCATGAGCACCCAAAATCTCTTACTAAGCAATAAGTCGTGTATAAGCCATTATTAATATATCCATCTCATCTGTGTATACCAATCTGACTTGGAACCATATCGCGACTGAAGTGCAATTATTGCATTGACAGGGTCCGTATATTCTGTGGTACTTTGGAAGGTTCCCATACTGACACCCTGTCTTCAAGTTCATGTCTCAGGTTTTATATTTTATACGAATGTTACCGCCTTAAGACTCATTAGAGGGAAAATAGGTGCTTATTCCACCATTAATATTTTCACATGAGAGTACATGTATTTATTTTGGATGAGTGAACCCTCTCCGGATCCAACGTGGCTCTCTTTTTTGCAGGACTCCAGACACAATTTGGAACATTACATAAATATTTTTGCAGTGGTATCTTCAGAGGATGATACCTCTGGGAACATTATATGATGTAGTACATGTTCAGCCACTCACTCTTCTTCTCCAGCCGGCCAGAAATGTCTGTCCTGGTCAACAAAAGAGTAAATTACCCTCAACCACCTAGCGATATTTCAGATTCCTGGGGGATTTCTGTTTTATGTTAGTGATCCCGAGCAGGTCCTGGAATCTGAAGAAACGATGGGAAAGAGAGGAAAATTCTTCTAAGAGCTTGTAAAATGTAATTTGTCACCATCAATTAATGGAGCTTGGAGTCTATTGACTGGTACCTCTTCATGGTGAGCTGCAAAGACAATCCACAGATTTTTCAGCAGTTACCTAGAGGCTTTTTAATTTTATTATGTGTATTAGTGGGATGATATTAGCCTGTCAGTCTGCACTGCTCCTTCGCTGTCTCTTTTGTAATATTTTCTCGACTCTCCCACAGCTGAGATCCAGTGGAGACCCAGACGGTGGCAGCCATATTGGACACCTGCCATGCTCCACTCCCATTACGTGGTTAGTCAGGCTTCTACAGAGCAGCCAAATTTACAGCTGTGAGAGGGACTGGGGTACAATGAGGGAATGACCACCACAAGAGATTTACTGAACTAATGAGGAGGGGATAGTGAGGGCCTCGTCTTTTACTTCTGCTCTGAGTCACCCTGTCTTCTTTACTATCCAGTGCTGATGTAATTGTCTCAGAGCTCCAAATGTGCAAGGGGGTGGGGGTAGGACAGATCTCAACACAGGCTTAAACTCTAGATTTATTTTTCATTGAAGAACTTCTGCCTGCTCGTGTAAAATGAAGAGACCAAAACCGTACTACTGACCCTTATAAGGGATGGGGTTATGAAGCACATATGCAAGCAATTATGTACGATATGTATTGTATATGTTTAGACCTTCTCACATTCTCAGCATATGTTCACCAGTGACATGGAGGCTTTGAAATATTCAAATACATATGATAGAATAGCCCAATAGAAGGGTTCATTTTAGGTGACGCTATAATAACTTGATGTCACCACAGTGATTAAACAATTAAATTCAACTGAATTTGGCAACCCAAGATTACATTGTTAGATCATACAATTGTACAATGGCTCATTTATTTATTTCGAGAAAACTAATCATTGCATGTGTGATATAGGGATAGTTAGTGGCTTTATATTTGTAGCTGTGATTAAACAGCTCCTTTAATCAAACATCAGGATTGATCTTTATGTTCGTTCTCTTGTTAAAGGGCTAGCAGTGCATGGAGGATGGAGATAGAGTTAACACCTTGGAAACTGACCATCACTGCTCATCACTTTATGTGTAAACACTGGCATGACTAAAGTGGACAGGAAATAAAATCACATTGATGAAATTACTCCAGGTCCCCATGTTAATCGAAACGTTAAATAAAACTCATTGGTCTTACAACACCTAAATTACACACTGAGCAGAGATATAAGCTAGGCATTAGGATCCTGGCATCCTGAAGAACAGGTTAAGAAAGTGACAAGCTTATTTATCTCTTAGCAAATGTACAGTGTATAAAGTACAATCATATTACAGATACACAGACTGGTCAAACTGTGCAGAAACTGATTATGGTGCAGCCAGGATTGTTGTGTGTGCTCTTACACATCTAGGCTCCCGAGGGTTATCTATATTAGAGTATACTATATAAGGGGTGGTCTTTTGTGAGAAATTGTGAGTGATTCTTTTTATCTTTTTATAAATCACTTTATGAAGACTTTATAGGAGTATATTTGGGCTATATGAACACTCAAGCACCTTACTGGAATTAAAATGTTTCACTCTGCTTTTTGTCTCTAATCAGAATTTATGAGCATCTTCTCTATTTATCATCCACTCTGGATGATGAGAGAGAAGCATAAAAATAGCACACATTATTCTTTGTTAGTGGGCGTCTAGACAGTTCAGCTTCCAAAATACAAATGTTAGCGAGGTGGTATCTGGTGGAGTTTGAGTCATAATAGGTGTGTGTGTGTGTGTGTGTGTGTGTGTGTGCGCGCGTGCGTGTGCGTGCGTGTGTGTGCGCGTGTGTCTGCGCATGTGTGTGTGCGCATGTGTGTGTGCGTGTGAGAGAGAAAATGGTTATCTTTGTGTCAGTCATGAGAGTAAAAATCAAATGCATAAAGTGTTTCACAATTTTTCCCCCCACAGAGTGTCATCAGTGAGGACTTTTGCTGCCTTTCTGGTTGCACGAACAAGTGATGCATGTCTAAGTCACGTAGAAACTTTTCCTCAGCTCTTTTTGTGCTGTCAACATTTACAGTAGTAATTGGAACAGAACTGGAATATTTTTAATGTATTGCTGACTGTCATACTATTTGACCCCCTAGACATGAACGTGAAGCTGGAAGTTAGAAGAAAAAAAATTCCTGCTCAGGGTGTGCTGTTATAAGAAAATAATTAGTGATGGGGTTGAGTGATATGAGTTACTTTTAGAAACACAGGTACTGTGCAGAGGGATAGATAGATAGATAGATAGATCGATCGATCGATCGATCGATCGATCGATCGATCGATCGATCTACTGTCATGAACCTGAACGCACACTAGCTGCAGTGTGAATAAGGCTTTATAAGCCTGACCCTGTTTATGCCCGAGGATCTCAAAACTCTTCGATCTTAAATCCACAGATTTAGGAACAGAGGGAGGTGAGGGTGCAGGGGAGAGGGTGTTCTTTACTCACAGCTGAGATAACCAACACTACACACAACCCGGTGCAGCCCTTCCTCTCTTTTATCTCTGTAAGCCTCCTCCAGCAGCCTCCATGCTAAACATGTCTTACGTGTTCGTGTTGCTGTAAGTATACAAATAATGAGACTAGTTTCAAAATAAATCTGTTTTTTACTGCCATTAAAATACAATTTAGCACAAAGCAGGAGTACCCAGTCTCACACAGTATGACTGCTGATCAGTCCCCGCTATCTGTTATCACCCAAATGAGTACGGGTTCCCTGTTGAGTCTGGTTCCTCTCAAGGTGAATTCCTATTGTCATCTCAGGGAGTTTTTCCTTGCCGCAGCTTGGCTTGCTCATTAGAGACAAATGGATAATTATGATTTATACGTATTCCCGCACACTGCTGCTTTGCGGCAGTGACCATTGTTAAAAGCATTATATGAATAAAATCGAATTGAATTCAATTGAGTATCCATAAATTATCATTATATTTACAACAAATTATAAATAGGTATTTAATAAGCTTTTAATTTTTAAATACGCTTCCAGCATAAATACTGTTTAATGTTATTTAGAACGCAAATGCTTGTGTATGTTCAAGATCAGTTTGACCCCATAGACTCCAGGCACCCTGTTAAAGCTAAAAACATCTGTCTAAACTAACTATATAGGCCAGCCATTCACAAACTTAACAATTCAATTTTCATCCATTCATTTATCTTCCATTTCACTTGTCCTTACAAGGTCGCGGGGCCTGGAGTCTATCCCAGGAGATGGTGCCAATCCATCGTGCACACACACACACACACACACACACACACACACACACACACACACACACACACACACACGCACAATGCTGCCAATTTGGGTATGACATGAAAATTTGAAATGTTAAAATCTTCTGCGGCCCACTAAAATTTTTAATCACGACTCTGATCAGCACAAAAGATCAATGAAGAATATCTCCGTATTTAACTTCCATGCCTTGTTTTATTTATTAAAGTTTCTTTTTAATGTAAGTATGTAATCTGAAATATTTTATGGGAATTTAAAAATTAATTACAAAATAAGAAAATTTATACTTTAAATTTATTTGTAAAGGACATCTTTCAGCCCACCTGCATTACCTTTACAGCCCACTAGAGGAAACTCATACAGTATAAAGCAATATTTCACCCTATTTTTAGCAAGGTTATCAAGAATAATTGTAATTTTCAATTGAGAATTTATATATATATCTTCATGACAGAGGGGTCATGTGGTGTTGTATTCCCGAGCCATGACAGACTGTGTGTGTGTGTGTGTGTGTGTGTGTGTGTGTGTGTGTGTGTGTGTGTGTGTGTGTGTGTGTGTGTGTGTGTGTGTGTGTGTGTGTGTGTGTGTGTGTTTTAGCAGTGATACATTGCTCTGGTATGGAAGAAATAAAAGCATTGCAGGATGTGTTGCTATAGAAAAAAAACCAAAACAATCAACTGTGTGGTAACGCCACTTCATCACACCATCACATGACTGTTCTTCTTTTCTTTTTTCTTTCTTTTTGTTTTTAACAGTACTCCTTGTTGTGCTTTAATCCCTATATGACTGACCGTATTTAATCCGTGTGAATATGTGTGATTACATAGAGATACAGTTTTGGAAAGGACACCTCATCCTCCTGCAGTCTGCATGTTTGTTTGTGTATTGTGTGTTTGTGTATCATGCACGTTTGATGTAGTCTATTTCAGGATTATTAATGTGGAAGATTATTTTAGGCATGGGACCCACATCTGTCCATGCACGTGTTTTTGTGTGTGTGTGTGTGTGTGTGTGCGTGTGCGTGTGCGTGTGCGTGTGTCTGTGTGTGTCTGTGTGTGTGTGTGTGTGTGTGGAGGGGGCGGTGTTAGTGGAAATCTATGCGTCAACATTGTGAAGGATGAAACGCTGTTTTGTTTGTTTTCTGCTGTTTCGGCTTGTTGCAGATGTTTTTGGTCAAGGACGAGAATTGGATCTTGTTCCTGCTGACGTACCCTCTTATAGTATTTCCACCCTTTGGCTTAAAAAAGCCACAAAGCCCAGAAATGCTGGCACGGTGATCTGACGGGATCTCCTCATGGATAAAATGACACATCTGATCTACTTAATGCTCCAGCTTTTCTTCCTCCACATATAAGGAAGTGAAAATTCTTTGAACTATTTCCTTTGATTAGATGTTCAACAACGCCAACCATTTTTTCCCCATTTGATGTAATATGATATGCACACAGTAAATTTAACATCAAGAATCCTGTTTTTGGACTATTAAAAGATCTCATCTTCTGAGTGATGGCACGTGATGAATCTGCATTACATTTCCTGCTCCTCAGGGGCCGTCCTTGCTCTTGAGCAGAGTCGGGTGAATTTTCCTTGGACGGCATCCAATCTGACAGTACCTGACCAGAATTCTGCATTAGCCTTTTCACCCCACACACAATAGATCAATAATGATTAAGAGACAAGGGCACTCTTAAAGTTACCCGGAACAAGTCTGCTTCTAGAAACAACTTCATGCAGTGTGCACAAGCATGCTTTGAGGTTGGAAACTAAAACGCTGGAGCGAGATATTTATAAATGAATAGATATTGAATGTTCCTTCTCCCTGAGTGGGGTAACAGGTTGCTCGTACCACAGGGAACACCACAGGAACGAGATCATTGTGGTCTGTTTCTTGGTACACTTCTTAAAATTAGAACATTTCTACAGTCAGGACAAAATATCAGTATTTAGGAATTCTTCAATAGGGACACAGCCACGCCATCAGTTTAACCGTTTATAAACAGTTTTACTGACAAGTAGCATCTGCTTGTGAACTGTAAACGTCATGTAAAACTCAAAGAGACAAGAGTGCTAGACTGAATGACGGTGGATGACTAATAATGAAAAAATATTTTTGAAAGCATTATTTAACCGAGAGAAATGTCCAATTATTGCTATGGTGACATTTTTCTAATATTTATGGAAGGAGTCTCCAGTGTTAAAACTTTGTAACGCTCAAAGGATAGAGGAGTTTATGCTGTGTGGTTTCTCAGAGAAAAAAGAGAGGCAGGGTAAAAGACAGACTTTTTTTATAGATATTGTAATGGACTTGATCATCAACAGTTCAAACCGTAAAAATGCAACTATTCATCCCTCTAGGAACCTCTGTAGTCCAACTAGGGACCGTGGAGGCCAATGGTGACCATTGTATTAATTTCCATTTTACAACCGTGGTAGGACGTCCGGTCCACATTTACACACACACACAGACACACTATAGGCAATTTGGGAACGTTGGTTAGTCTAATCTGCATGTCTTTGCACTGTGAGAGGAAACCGGTGTACCCAGAGGAAACCCCTCAAGCACAGGGAGAACATGCAAACTCCAGCACACAGACCCAAGGCAGGAGTCCCTTCCCCCTGAACCACATGCTGCCAAAAATTATGATATAAAAAATGTCCTGCCAAAAAATAAATAAATAAATAATAATAATAATACTTTGAGTAGGACATCATGGGTTAGTGGTTAGCACTCTTGCATCACACCTCCTGGGTTGGGGGTTTGAATCTTCCTCTCGTCTGTGTGCATGGAGCTCGCAAAATGGCAAGATATATATATATTTTTTATCTCGGGTCTTGTTAAATTTCAGGGTAAGAGCAGCACTTGCAGCGTTCCTTCTGTATTATGTAAATACTTATTAATTTTTTTATTTGAATGGTTTGAGGTTTTCAAGGTTTTCTTCTCAAGATGTTGAGCTGAACACATTCCTTATAAATTAGTCTGTATTCCCAACAGCTGTGTTAACAAGCAAGCCAAGCTCATAGAACTACTACAAATACAGAGATACAACAGCAGAAGTCTGGAGATGGTTATTCAGAACTTGCTGAATTGCCAAGGAAATGACATTTGTAATCTGTCAGGTGTAACAGATCGTTAAGTACGGTCGGAGGAGACCAGATGTGATGGTAGGTAGCCATTGTTTTTATTATTATTACTATAGAAAGGAATGTTTGCACATTATTGTCCTGTTTATTCAGGTTAAGTATAGGAACGTTTGTCCATTAAAGCGCTCATCTTGCTTTAAGGAAGAGAAAAACAGAATCACTGTCTATTGTACAGTAATGGTTTGTTTAAAATTTATATGGTCGTGTTCTGCCCTCTAGTGGGCAGAACTAAATACACTGTAAGGTGGTGACCTGCTCTCCTCAGGCTACTGGAACACCTTGAACAACTGTGGACAGTCATCTACAGAATAAAGGTTACTCAAGGCTTTTTCGTATAGTTAATTGCTTGTGTCTTTTTAAAATAGGACCCCTTCCATTTTCTCTTCCCACACAAAATATTTGAACTCAAAGCAAATGAAATATTAGTCCGTATACAGCAAATTCATGCCAGACAGCCTAAGAATTTGAATTCCATGTAAATGTAATCCATGTAAAAACCTGTAAGTGGGTAGAAATTTACTGAGAACAGTTTAATCTACATGGTTCATTCACTTTCAACATTTGCAAGATGAGTTCAGAAGGTAAGCGTCCAAATGCATTATGTTTTCTGAAAGGGAAATCTTCTCTTGTGGGTTTCTACATGGAACCATTGCGGATTCCTCCCAAAAAGAAGAAATAAGGCTCTAATTTTGAGAAATAAATAACTACAGTTACCTCTTTCGCTAACTTTTGTATACCATATGATGATTCATTTATGGCCAATAGCACTCCAACGCCATTGACTATCCCACATTGTTTGGGAGGAAACTGAGAAACCCAGAGGGAACACAGGAAACTCCCCATTGGCAGTGATCTACGTAAAGGATAAAACTGCCACACCACCATGCTTCCCATGTATGACAATGTTGCATTACAAAATAATCCCAAAGCAATCTAAAAGTCACATAGTAATCTGTCATTACAATTGATTTCTTTAATCACATAGTTACAGTTCATCTACACTTGGGTGATGTGGGGATTTCCCACCAAGGCCTTTTTTCCCCCAAGCCTATTCATTCATTTTTTTTGGCACAGTCATAGTGACCAGTTGTTGAACTACTGTGGTAAAGTCCAGTACATTCCAAGCACCATAAAGAGATTTATGTCATCCTACATCAATAATACCTTCCAGCTATTACTGTAAAATAAGACTTTATGTTCTTCATCCTTCCATCCTTCAGCCTCATTATTTGGTCTTCTGTTTGATTTTGGGTGGAGGAGCAGGCACAGGAGCTGGAGCCGGAGGAGGAGTTTTGACCAATGACATCACGAGCTCAACACTGGGAAATAAAGACAAGAGCATTTACGGAAGAAGACTTGAAGCTGTAATTGCTGCTAGAGATGCTCCTAAAAATAGTGAATAAAAGGTCTGAATACTAGAAATTAAATGAGAAAATTCAGTGTTTTTTGGGGGGGAAAAAACTTGTATTTGCTTTCTAATCATTTAATCATTTTTAAGTTTAAATCTATACTGTCTATGTGCCTTTGATTCTAACATATCAAATGTGATACAGAAAAACAGCACACTTTTTTCTAAATGGACAATTACTGGCTCACAGGCTTTCCTTATACTCTTGTAACAATAGCATTGTAACTGTCAGAGAAAATTGGGTTACTGAAAGTTTTTTTTTTTTTTTTAAATAGACCAATAACCTCATATTTTATTGACCCTTGCTATTAAAAATGTTTTTGGTTATATTCATGCCAATTATCATTCATTTGGATTGTTTGAGAATGAATCATGTTTAATAAGGAATTTTTAATGCACTGGAAATCAGGAACATGCTTACATCTCCATGGTTTTCGTCACCAGTGATTGGCCTGCACTGATAATCCTGTTGATCCGTTCCTGTCAAAATGATTGATAGTCATGACAAGAATAGCTTAAGACACTGAATTGTTAATAATCTAATTTCCTCAAACTCTTACCTGCTGAAGTTTGTATGCCATAGGCAGAGAGAAAGCACAAATCACACCTGAAGAAAGTAAAGATAGCAACAACATAAATAACCCATCAGATAAAGTACATTTCTAATCTGATTTACTCTGTAAAAGCAAAAGTTAAAGTGAAGTTAACAGCTAACATGAGACATGAAACCCTTACCGGCAATCAGAAGAGTAAGACCATTGGCTTTTACCCCAACACAGGTTAACAGGTACAGCAGCACAATGAACTATTATAAAAAAGAAGATTTATTTAGAACAAATTATACCTGTCATTTTTAATTCAATTATATTTCCATATACTGTACGGGTGAGTGATTTCAAATGAAGCAAGAAAGATTTCAGAAGGATTGCAAACTAACAGAGAATGCTTTCTACATGTTTTCTTTAAGTCAAAAATGTTTTGATTATATAAGTGTGAATTTTTTATGTGATTTTGCGAAAAGCTCCACCTATACTGTTTAGTCATAATCGATAAATCATCCTGCTGGGTTTGTGGTAAGTTAAGTATGCATTTTAGAATCAATTATATGTTCACTGAGGTGATGCAGTGGCTTAGTGGTTAGCATTGTCAGGATCGCACCTCCAGGGTCCGGGTTCAGTTCCTGCCTCGGGGTCTGTGTGCATGGAGTTTGCATGTTCTCACCGTGGGTTTTCTCTGGGTATTCCTGTTTCCTCCCACAGTCCAAAGACATACAGGCTAGGCAAATTGCCGTTCCCAAATTTGCTTGTAGAGTGTGAATGAGTGTGTGAGTGTGTGTGCGCCCTGCATTGGATTGCCACCAGGTTGTACCCCTCATCATGCATCAAGTCTCCTGCGATAGGCTCTAGGCCCCCAGCTACCCTGTATACAGGATAAAGCGGTGTAGATGATGAGTGAGTGAATTTGTTGGTTGAGTTTTAATTAAAAACATATAGCATGCTTTGATTGTGAATGTTTTTAGTGAGTCAAACATAAAGTAGTGGAGGCAAAACCTTTTTCATTACAAAGATTATTGAAGGCCATAAACAATACCAAAATTTTGGTTCTCAAGCATCATCGGCCTCCTCCTTTACCTTTTCCTTTAATGTCTGTTCATGCATCACCCGAGAGCATGTGCATGACTCATCAGTATATCATAAAAGGATGGAAGACAAAGCGAACACAAAAAGCCACAGCGTGTACATCTCATGATGCTTGTGCATCTTCGAAATGTTGTAATGTTTTATATCTCTGCTTAATGTTCATTTGAAAATATTACTGTATGTGCCTTATGACTCCAAAATGTAGAAAAAAACAGTGCTAATGATACTGGAAGTTTGCCCTACAGTATGAGCTAATAATCCCACCACAGTGCATACACTACTGCTCATCATAGTTTCATTAATTGTATAACACGGTCTTCACTTAACACCCATTTGTAAATGATGCGTACCTGTCATTTATTACGGCTGTCGAATCAGGAATGTTACAGTAAATCCCTTAATTGTTTCCATAAAAAAGACTTTTGTCTGGTCTTTTAACTTACCTGAACATATATTTAACTGTGTTTTAGAAGTGGGTCAGCATGTGCTATATAACTGTGGATATAGCATAAGTTTTCTCATGCATTTCAGACCTTCAGCGAGTCTATAATACTGTCGATGAAGAAGAGTCTCTTCAGCTCTGTGATTAAAGTAGCGATCAGGAGCACAATCTTCTCCACAACACGAACTGTGGTCTCATCTGTCAAAGTGCTGTCCTCATCCAAATAGGACCTTTTAAGTAACACAGAACAAGGAGATACACTGAGATGAGATGAAATTCCAGAATATCACAACACACAACATGGTGACAATATAAACGCCCATAGGATCCAAAGAACCTAACATGAGTTAACATCTAGTATATGGCTTCTCCTGATGATGGACAAGGATTAGGATGATTTTCAAAACCTCATCATTTTTCCTGATTCTGTGGCAGCAAATTCCACACTCTAATTTTCATTTCTTAAATTCTCACTTAATAATTGTATGGGGTGGGGCTTATGCATAATCTAATCCAATATAAGGTTTTTGACATAAGAAAAGGTTTATACTTTGTAGTTTCTTAAGAACATAATAAGCTTCCAACATAAAAGCAATAATATACGTGATGAAAGACTATTCTGTCATTAATGTGCTTACTGGAAGGGATGAGTTCCATCATTTAGTCGGACCAGGTCCATTGTTTTGAAGAGGAGGCGTACAGGGAGGGTGAAGGCCATAATGCCCAGGCCCAGGTTAGATAGGATGGAGATGGCACTGAGTTGAAACAAGCTGGCCAAGCCCACCACCAGCCCTGTGAACACTAGTCCTGTTTTTCCCACATTCCGCCAGTACAACAGGTCCGTCACTGATGAGAGGAAAATAACATTCTGAATAACAAACTACATGCCGACAAAAGACAAGCAAGATTGCTATGACTCACTGGACTTACTGGAGAGTCTTCTGTCAAGTAAGGTTACACAACAGTATTGTGTTTTGCTTAGAGCAATATTGGTCTTTGAAATACCAAAAACTTATATTTGTCAAATTTGACTAGGATACCAAATTATTGTTTTTATTACCAGCAAAATTCCCCAGAGTGTTAATTTAACACTTTATATAAACATATACAGTATAAACACTTTTGGTACAAATATGTTCTTTGGTATATAGTCTTGTGCAAACATTTAGACACCTCTTAATAAATAACAGATTTTGGTGATTTTTTTTTTAATTGATGGACAGTCTCACTTAGAAATGGAACAAATGCACAATATTTTCAGCAAACATTGGTGCATTAGTTACTTTTTATGTCACAAATTGAACAAAGATTGAGCAGCACTGTTCAAAAATTTGGGCACCTTACGTAGTAACACCTCCTCTGGAATATATCACAGCTCGCAAACACTTTTTATAGATTGCTAAAAGTCTTTCAATTCTTGTACTTGGTACTGTATTTTCTCCCATTCTTCCTTGCAAAAGGCTTCTAGTTCTGTAATTTTCTTGGATGCATGGTCATCTTGCATGCACAGCTCTTTTAAGATCTACCCCATCATTTTCAATGATGTTTAAATCAGGGGACTGTGATGGCCATTTCAAAACCTTCAGCTTGCGTCTCTTGAGGTATTCCATAGTGAATTTCGAGGTGTGTTTAGGATCATCGCCCTGTTGTAGAAGCCATCCTCTTTTCAGCTTCAGCTTTTTTACAGATGGTGTGATGTTTGCTTCAAGAATTTGCTGGTATTTAGTGGAATCCATTCTTCCCTCCACACGAGCAATGTTTCCTGTGCCACTGGCTCATGAAATGTTGCTCCTTTTTTTCTCCAAACATGCCTTTGCTGATTGTTCCCAAAGAGTTCTATTTTAACTTCATCAGTTCACAGCACTTGTTTCCAAAATGCATAAGGTTTCTGTAGATGTTCTGTTGCATACTTATGATGTTGGATTTTATGTTGGGGACTTAGGTAAGGTTTTCCTCTGCTGACTCTTCCATGAAGGTCTTATCTGTGCAAGCATCGCCGCACAGTGGAACGGTGCACCACCACTCCTGAGTCTGCTTAATCTTCCTGCAGGTTTTTTGCAGTCAAATGGGCATTTTGATTTGTCTTTCTCACCAGCATACAAGCAGTTCTCTCTGAGAGTTTTCTTGGTCTTCCAGATCTAATCTTGGCCTGCACAGTTTCCCTGAACTGCCATCTCTTAATTACATTTCTCACTGTGGAAACTGCAAGCTGACAACACTTTGCTATCTTCTTGTAGCCTTCTCCTGCATTGTGGGCATCAATAACTTTCATTTTCAGAGTCTTACACAGCTGCTTAGAGGAACTCATGACCGCAAGTGTTCGCAAGTGTGTGCACAAGGTTTGAAGAGTCAAAGTATTTGTAAAGCTTTGAAATTGGCATTTACTAATGACAGATGTTGCCATGCTAATTACAACAAGCTAATTAAGGTCTGAAACCTTGTAAAAAGAATCTGAGACTCTGGAACTCTTAGGGTGCCCAAACTTTTGCACCGTGCCATAATAATGTTTTTATTTTTTATTTTTGCTCAATTTATGGCATAAGAAGTAACTATGCATCCATGTTTGCTGAAAATATTTTTCCATTTCCGAGAGACAGTGTTAACATCTGTTCAATTAAAAAATTACCAAAATCTGTTATTTATCAAGGGGTGCCTAAACTTTTGCATGAGACTGTATGGTATTCAGAAATTTAGTATGCTTAATAAAAATGTGTAAAATGATGATTGCAGTGTGACATGGCCCAACATTAAGCTGATTGCCGTGGCCAGTGAGATGTTTAAGATTATGTACAGTATAAGATTGTTTAAATTATTATTTTCCTATCACAGCACATCCTGAAGACTAACAATTTTTTAGTTAGTATAAAACAACAATTCCTCTTTATCCATTTCAGATACATTAAACGCCCACAAAAGAAGTTAGTTCAAATTATCATTACATTCAAACACCTATAAACAGTCTTTCCTGCACTAGCCTAGATTTTTTTCTCTTTCTCTTTTTCTCTAATTAAGACCAGAAAACCTTTTTTTTTTAAAAAGAAGAAAACAAACAAAGAAAAATGCAACTTGTGATATTATTGAAAAACTGCAACAAGTGTGGTCCTGAAGTACAGTACTACATGTTCCATGTCAGAAAACTTAAATTTACAACTTAACCTTTAACACTTACAATGCTCTGACACTGGAGTCTCCTTCCATAAATGTTAAATAAATAAATAAATACTAATTCAAGTCTCTGGCAGTGAACTGTTACCATGGAAGCAATAATGTATTAAAAGCATAAAAGCAAATATACAGGGGTTGGACAATAAAACTGAAACACCTGGTTTTAGACCACAATAATTCATTAGTATGGTGCAGGGCCCCCTTTTGCAGCCAATACAACAATTCGTCTTGGGACTGACAGATACCAGTCCTGCACAGTGGCCAGAGGGATTTTGAGCCATTCTTCTTGCAGTATAGTGGCCAGGTCACTACATGATGCTGGTGGAGGAAAATGTTTCCTGACTCACTCCTAAAAAACACCCCAAATTGGCTCAATGTATTGATGCATTATCATACACGGCACTGCCTTCAGGATACAATGTTTGAACCATTGGGTGCACATGGTCCTCCAGAATGTTTCGGTAGTCCTTGACAGTGACGCACCCATCTAGCACAAGTATTGGGCCTAGGGAATGCCATGGTATTGCAGCCCAAACCATCACTGATCCACCCCCTTGCTTCACGCTGGGTGGTACGCTTCTTTGGGGTTTCTCCACACCGTAACTCTCCCAGATGTGGGAAGACAGTGAAGGTGGACTCATCAGAGAACAATACATGTTTCGCATTGTTCACAGCTCAAGATTTTCGCACCATTGAAACTGACGTTTGGGATTGGCACGAGTGACCAAAGGTTTGGCTATAGCAGCCCGGCCATGTACTGTACACTGACCCTGTGGAGCTCCCGACGAACAGTTTTGGTGGAAACAGGAGAGTTGAGGAGCACATTTAATTCTGCAGTGAGTTGGGCAGCTGTGGTTTTATGTTTTTTGGGTACAATCCGGGTTAGCACCCGGACATCCCTTTCAGACAGCGTCCTCTTGCGTCCACAGTTACTCCTGTTGGATGTGGTTCGTCCTTCTTGGTCGTATATCGACATTACCCTGGATACCGTGGCTCTTGATACATCACAGATGCGCCAGTGAGATGCGCACCAACAATTTGTCCTTTTTTGAACTCTGATATGTCACCCATAATGTTGTGTGCATTGCAATATTTTACGCAAAACTGTGCTATTACTCTGCTAATTAAACCTTCACACTCTGCTCTTACTGGTGGAATGTGCAATCAATGAAGATTGGCCACCAGGCTGGTCAAATTTAGCCATGAAACCTCCAACACTAAATTGGCCAGTGTTTCAGTTTCATTTTCCAACATATATACAGTATATATGTGTGTGTGTGTGTGTGTGTGTGTGTGTGTGTGTGTGTGTGTGTGTGTGTGTGTGTGTGTGTGTGTGTGTGTGTGTGTGTGCGTATGTGTTATTTGCAGCTGTTTTGTCACAGAAGCTGTTGCAGAAATTTAATCAACATCTTCTGTTTAATCAGAATCAAGAATTAAACAGTAATGGGGTATAAAATGCTGTTTTGCCCACATTTTGTATCCATACTAACAAGCCATAGCCTATCTTTGATGCTTGCATGTTATAACAACAATCTCAAATAAGTGAGACCCTGTCTGTGAAAACCCAGCTAAAGTCATAATTGTGTGATTTACTATTGTCCAAATAAGATCATATATCAAATTATATTATGGGGAAAAAAAGAATCACAAAAAAGACTTAGATTGGGTTTTTACAGACTGACTCAAAAATAGTTTGATTCATAAAATTCTTTATGTATTTGTACATGAGTTTGTTTCTCAGATCTCATGTTAATGGTCTTCTCATGAATGAAATTTAATTTCATTGACCAATTGAATATTCCTGTCCCATTTAATAAAAAATACAAACACCCCAGATGGACCCCTTGCATAAGATGAACAATTCAGTAGACAACACTTTCCCAGTTGAATGTGCCTGAGTCACTTAGTCTGTAGATCACTAACTTCCTAACAGACAGAAGGCAGTGTGTGAAGCTGACCTTCACCACTTCAACATCAAGTGCAGGAGAACCACATGCATTTGTGCTCACTGATCTTCCCTACTGTCTGTAAACAGTACCAGTAACTGCACCTCTTCCACCTCCTCTGTCAAATGCCTAAAATTTGCAATTATTTTCTTGAACCAGGATGGCGTACAGACAGGACGTACAGTAGCACAGCTAACATCCTGGCACAGCCCTAACAGCCTGAAATTGAACACCCTCAAACAGTAGAGATAATAGATTTTAGGAGAACCTCCACATCCAACCATTCCTACACTCACCATTAACAACACAAAGTTATACTGTAGCTGTAGAGACATGTAAGTTCCTTGCTACAATAATCTCCAAGCATCTCAAGTGGGACATACTTGAGTACATATAAACACACACTCTATAATGAAAAAGAGGCTGTTTTCCCTAAGGCAACTGAAGACATTTAACCTGCCCCAGGCAGTGCTGATCCAGTTCTCCACTACCACTGTGGAGTCCATTTTCACATCATACATTATCGTCTGGTACAGCGGAGCTGCCAAACAGGTCATGCAAAGACTGCAGCCCTCTATTGATGAGCTGCACTCTGCCTGTATCAAGTGGCATGCAGGCATAATCATATCCGACCCATCTCACGCTGGACATTCACTGTTTGACCTCCATCAGGGAAAAGAACGAGAACAATGAAAGACTTCACTAGCAGACAGAAGAACAGCTTCTTTGACCAATCATATGTTTAACATTAGGTTTCCCCAATTAATTGACATTCCCAAATTGGCGAATGAGTGTGTGAGTGTGTGTATACCCTGTGATGGATTGGCACCCTGTCCAGGGTGTCCCCCGTCTCGTGCCCTAAGTCTCCTGGGATAGGCTCCAGGCCCTGAGTACAGGATTAAGCGGTATAGATGATGAGTGAGTGAGTGATGTTTCACATTACCTTTACTTGTATATCATCATCTATTTATTTAAACGTCATTCCATTCCAATGTCCATTCATCTTTGCACATGCGCTTTAATTTTAATAACAGGCCTATTGAATGTGTTGCTCCTCAACATTTTTATATTATTATTATTATTATTATACTTACTGTAGCTAAAAAAAAACTGATTGTGATTCTAAACTGCTGTCAGTCTGTAGCTGTACTTTAACTTGTCTTAAGAACACATTTTTTATTCTCATCCACACATTTTCACACAGCCCACATTTTCATGTACGTGGACAACTATAATTACACCATATTGCCTGTGTGTAGCATTAGCTCCAGTTTCATGCATGTCCCATATATGACAGCAACTAGAGATTAACAGCTGCCTATCTCATTCATAAGAGTACAAGAGCACATGGTAAAACAGCTCTGTGTAAAGTACAATTAATATTGTTGCACCTTGCATTAAGCAAACAGATGTCACTTGTGATTGTTCAGCAGGTGCAAATCTGTGCCATGGCAAGCATAGGTGAAAAGCTAGGGTGAAGGTTCAAATGGAACCTCCTGGAAACTCACTATAGAGAAGGTCGTCTGTACTTGCTAATAATCCCCTTAATTCAAGCTAACATGGCTGGACCAGATTCAGTCACTCCAAGAACTCAACTGTTGGCAGAGCTGAAACGAGGCAAAGAGACAGTCTCACCTGCTTTATTCAAACATCACATTTAAAGAAGCACAGTATATCCTAGAGCGCAAGACCTAGACGTAATCCATCCATCAGGTCTCTTCAGCTTGCCAATATCCTGTAAGGAAGCCTGCTGTGATGAACCAAGCCATCAGCGGTCTTATTGTAGCTCTGCTAAACACTGCTGCCAAAGTGCTGCCAAAAGCCCTTTCACCTGCTGCTACGCTCATAATCCCAGTAAGATCATATTATCTTCTATACATTATACAAGTTCAAGTCCAGTTCCTGAGTTGTGTTGATGTGTCTCACCTTTGCTGGCCATTTTTGTTGTTTCCACACCAAACCCTCTCTCCTCCCTGCACTCCTTAGACCCAACAGGCTTTTTTTGGCCACCTCTAGCACAGTCAGCAGTAAGGAGCCAACCAGACCTAATTATATCCCCCACCATTTGGACACCCCATCTTCACACACACACACACACACACACACACACACACACACACACACACACACACACACACACACACACACACACACACACACACTCTCTCTCCCTCTCTCTCTAAACCACTCCCTATTTCTTCTCTCCAGAGCCACTTAAAGTGTCAGGACTTGTGTTTGCGTGTAGAGATATCTTGAAGCAAAAGTTTCCTAACCTGCTTTACCCAGCAATAATAACAGCTAATCAATACTCGTTTATGGTAATAAATGATTAAATGTCAGCCATTAAAAATGAATGAACATTAAAAGGGGTCTTGCTCCTTTCAGAACTGACTTCACTCGAATCACAATTTATTTTTATTGGATCTTTGCAAGCTACAGAGTTACAGAATTCTTATGTTGATATGTATGATGACTTCAGATTCAGGTTCTACTGGATGGATGGCGCGTTCAGATTATTAAAATATATAAATCAAGTTTACGTCAAGTAAATGTAGGTCAAAGTTTTATCTATATAAAATTGACTGTGTTAGGTTATGTGGTAAGTGGTGTATAAGGTTAGGATGTGTCTAAGGTCTGAGTACTATGTGTGCAGTGTTATGAATATTTAAATAAAGTGATAAGTTTAAGTTTAGCACCAAGTTAAGTAAGTTTAAAGAAACAGATTGTAATCTTCATAGACTAGTTCTGCCTTTTTCAGTGGTTTAGCAGTCTCCTCACATCTTTAGGCTTGGGAGTTTGAATCTCACCTCCAGTCACCACCTGAACATTAGTAGATTGGACTTGTTTGGCTGGTGCATCCCATGGGTGCTTGATCGGAGTAGGAACTGTGGAGATTGGAGGCTGGGTTGGTCGCCTTGGGCTCTTTGCCCAATGGGTGGTGGGCTGTTATGCACTGTGTTCTGGTCCCTTTCTATCATGACTTTTATTTTATTTAAGCATTGCCATTTATTTTGGATTGGACTGGAGGGGCTAGCGTTTGGGCATGGGGGCATGGGTGAGCCTTGGATGCCCATGATCTTGTTACTTATTTACTGATATGTAATTGATAATCAATGTTATTCAATTCACCTGGTGATGGTGTTAATTATGGCTGATTGGTGTAGTTGTAGAAAAGTGTCCTTTTCCAGTTGTATTCCACGTTCAAGTAATTGTGTGGTGATATAAAATATGTATACCAGGCTATAATTGTCATGGGTCTAGCTGGTGGTACTGGCTAGACCGGCTGATGGTATGGTTGCCGTGAGCATGAGAGTAGGCATGAAGGCAGAGGGGTTGTTGAACAGAAAGAGTCTTTATTTACAAAACTCAAAAAACAGACACAAACCAACAAAGGAACCAAAACAACAAACTCAAACTATAACTAGGGCTCAGGAAAAACACAGGGAACGGCGCGCTAACACAGGGAACTGACGGAAGGAAACATGGAGCTGGAGCTAACTAAGGACACATAGGGGAACTAGAGACGAGACAGGGCTAGACAGGAGAGACAGGGCTGGGCTAGAGAGACAGGACTGGAGAGACAGGACTAGGAGCACAGAGACTAGAGACAGGATCAGGGGCACAGAGACAAGATGGGTTAGTGGTTAGTAGCTACATGGAATATGGGATGCTGGATGCTGTCCGAACCAGGTTAGTATGGAATGGAGTTAGTGGCTAACCGGGTTAGTACTGACCTAGTAGGGGGGAACCGAACACAAAAGGAAAGGCACACATGAGGCTATTCCAAACTAGCGGCTAACCTACTAGCAACCAGAACCACTAGCAGTCAATCCCACTAGAGGCTAGCCTACTGGAGGCTAACCCTACTAGGAGCTAACCCTACTAGCAGTCAAGGCCTACTAGCGGCTAACCCTGCTAGCGGCTACACAAAACTAAACAGACAAAGAACTACACAAGATGACCAACACACAGTACTTACACAGGAGGAGACACAGCCTAACTAAACATGAAACAGGACAGCTCCATGAATCCAGTAACACAAGGAGTATAAAGAAAACTAAACTAGAGCCATCTTGAACACAGGTTAAACAATACAACTAAAATAGAAAACTCAAAGAAACAAAAACCAAACAAAAGGAATGCCCACATGACAGTATATACAAACAAACAAACAATGCTCGACCCAGTTTCCCAGAACAAACTGCTATTTATAGAAACTTTAATGAGCCTCCTCAGTTCAGGTGAGCACCCATCACCTGAGGTGCCTTCTGGGAAACTGAGTCGACCAACAAAAACTACACAGAACGAAACAGTGACCTCTAGTGGAGATTCCTAACAGTTCCCCCGCCCCCCCCAATGGTTACCGGAGGTCCCCATTGTTTTGAGTCGTTTCACCCGACTTACGACGCCGACGAGCTGGTTCCCTGAGCAGGATGGGAAGGCGGGAGAAACTGAACTGCCGCCGAAACCAGGCGCCGGCGGCAGTCTCGGGTCTGCCCTAGACGCTTGGCAGCGGAGGCGGCAATGGCCCGTTCTCGGGGTGGTAGACTCTCGACGCCGAAGCCGGGTGGTGGATGTGGGACCTCATCGACGCTCTGGGACGGGAAGGGGGGGATCCTGCCCGTGAGGCTCGGGGACGACGGGTGGAGCCTCCCCGTGAGTCTCGGAGACGACGGGTGGAGCCTCCCCGTGGGGCTCGGAGACGACGGGTGGAGCCTCCCCGTGAGGCTCGGAGGCGACGGATGGAGCCTCCCCGTGAGGCTCGGAGGCGACGGGTGGAGCCTCCCCGTGAGGCTCGGAGGCGATGGGTGGAGCCTCCCCGTGAGTCTCGGAGACGAAGCTTTGGGCCTCCACGTGAGGCTCTGGGACGAGGTGGGACCTTCACTGTTCAGCTGTAGGGCAAGCCGACTACCCTCCGCCTGCTTGCCCCAGCGTTACGGTCCCAGCCCCCCCCAAAAAATTTCTCCCGGGGGGGCCCCCTCTGCTATGCCTTGGTTGGATCGAGCATTCTGTCATGGGTCTAGCCGGTGGTACTGGCTAGACCAGCTGATGTTGCCGTGGGCATGAGGGTAGGCATGAAGGCAGAGGGGTTGTTGAACAGAAAAAGTCTTTATTTACAAAACTCAAAAAACAGACACAAACCAACAAAGGAACCAAAACAACAAACTCAAACTATAACTAGGGCTCAGGAAAAACACAGGGAACGGCGCGCTAACACAGGGAACTGACGGAAGGAAACATGGAGCTGGAGCTAACTAAGGACACATAGGGGAACTAGAGACGAGACAGGGCTAGACAGGAGAGACAGGGCTGGGCTAGAGAGACAGGACTGGAGAGACAGGACTGGAGAGACAGGACTAAGAGCACAGAGACTAGAGACAGGATCAGAGGCACAGAGACTAGATGGGTTAGTGGTTAGTGAGGTTAGTAGCTACATGGAATATGGGATGCTGGATGCTGACCTAACCAGGTTAGTATGTAATGGAGTTAGTGGCTAACCGGGTTAGTACTGACCTAGTAGGGGGGAACCGAACACAAAAGGAAACGCACACATGAGGCTATTCCACACTAGCGGCTAACCTACTAGCAACCAGAACCACTAGCAGTCAATCCCACTAGAGGCTAGCCTACTGGAGGCTAACCCTACTAGGGGCTAACACTACTAGCAGTCAAGGCCTACTAGCGGCTAACCCTGCTAGCGGCTAGGCCCTCATGTGGCTACACAAAACTAAACAGACAAAGAACTACACAAGAAGACCAACACACAGAACAGTACTTACACAGGAGGAGACAGCCTAAACAGGACAGCTCCATGAATCCAGTAACACAAGGAGTATAAAGAAAACTAAACTAGAGCCCTCTTGAACACAGGTTAAACAATATAACTAAAATAGAAAACTCAAAGAAACAAAAACCAAACAAAAGGAATGCCCACATGACAGTATATACAAACAAACAAACAAACAATGCTCGACCCAGTTTCCCAGAACAAACTGCTATTTATAGAAATTTAATGAGCCACGTCAGTTCAGGTGAGCACCAACAAAAACTACACAGAACGAAACAGTGACCTCTAGTGGAGGTTCCTAACAATAATTTCGAAAAAAAAAATATATATATGGTTGCAATTTATACATGTGTACAAGTTTGTATAATGTATTTTTGATATCTTACTATTCTTATACACACGTGGACAAAATTGTTGGTACCCGTCGGTCAATGAAAGAAAAACTCACAATGGTCACAGAAATAACTTTAATCTGACAAAAGTAATAATAAATAAGAATTCTATGAATGTTAACCAATGAAAATCAGACATTGCTTTTCAACCATGCTTCAACGGAATTATAAAAAAAAAATGAACTCATTGAATTTCATGGAACAGGCCTGGACAAAAATGATGGTACCCCTAACTTAATAGTTTGTTGCACAACCTTTTGAGGCAATCACTGCAATCAAACGATTCCTGTAACTGTCAATGAGACTTCTGCACCTCTCTGCAGGTATTTTGGCCCACTCCTCATGAGCAAGCTGCTCCAGTTGTTTCCGGTTTGAAGGGTGCCTTTTCCAGACGGCATGTTTCAGCTCCTTCCAAAGATGCTCAATAGGATTGAGGTCAGGGCTCATAGAAGGCCACTTTAGAATAGTCCAATGTTTTCCTCTTAGCCATTCTTGGGTGTTTTTAGCTGTGTGTTTTGGGTCATTGTCCTGTTGCTAGACCCATGACCTGCGACTGAGACCCAGCTTTCTGACACTGGCCAGCACATTTCTCTCTAGAATCCCTTGATAGTCTTGAGATTACATTGTACCCTGCACAGATTCAAGACACCCTGTGCCAGATACAGCAAAGCAGCCCCAGAACATAACAGAGCCTCCTCCATGTTTCACAGTAGGGACAGTGTTCTTTTCTTGATATGCTTAATTTTTCCGTCTGTGGACATAGAGGTTGTGCCTTGGCAAAAAGTTCCATTTTTGTCTCATCTGTCCATAGGACATTCTCCCAGAAGCTTTGTGGCTTGTCCACATGTAGTTTGGCATATTCCAGTCTGGCTTTTTTATGATTTGTTTTCAACAATGGTGTCCTCCTTGGTCGTCTCCCATGCAGTCCACTTTGGCTCATACAACGACGGATGGTGCGACCCGACACTGATGTTCCTTGAGCATGAAGTTCACCTTGGATCTCTTTATAAGTCTTTCTGGGCTCTTTTGTGACCATTCGGATTATCCGTCTCTTTGATTTGTCATCAATTTTCCTCCTGCGGCCACGTCCAGGGAGGTTGGCTACAGTCCCATGGATCTTAAATTTCTGAATAATATGTGCAACTGTAGTCACAGGAACATCTAGCTGCTTGGAAATGTTCTTATAGCCTTTACCTTTAACATGCTTGTCTATAATTTTCTTTCGAATCTCCTGAGACAACTCTTTCCTTCGCTTCCTCTGGTCCATGTTGAGTGTGGTACATACCATGTCACCAAACAACACAGTGACTACCTGGAGCCCTATATATAGGCCCACTGACTGATTACAAGATTGTAGACACCTGTGATGCTAATTAGTGGACACACCTTGAATTAACATGTCCCTTTGGTCACATTATTTTCAGTATTTTCTAGGGGTACCATCATTTTTGTCCAGACCTGTTCCATGAGTTAATTTTTTTAAATAATTCTGTTGAAGCATGGTTGAAAAGCAATGTCTGACTTTCATTGGATAACATTCATAGAATTTTTTTAATTATTACTTTTGTCAGATTAAAGTTATTTCTGTGACCATTGTGAGTTTTTCTTTCATTGACCGAAGGGTACCAACAATTTTGTCCACGTGTGTATGTAGGTCTTTTAATCAGTACAAACTGCACCTTAAACTGTACGTGGTCCTCTAATTTAATATTATGACAGTACAAGCATTTCAATAATATTTTAATGTAGTCAATCTTTTGCCCACAACAGGCCACAGAGATGAGTCAGGTGGATATAAATAGCCTTGATGTGTCAGGAAATAGCATCTTTATGTCTGAATACCCCCCACACACTGGATGTGGCAGGCCATTGGAAACTGTGTTCCCTTAATGTTCCTGTCTCTGATACATTTTAGATGGTATCTTAGTGAGAACTTAGTGAGTGCTTTCTGCTGCCATTTATCTATTTAGGTGGGGGAAAATCTGACTATGGTGGATGTTGTATAACTCAGGCATACACTGGTTTTCTCTCTGGGCCTTGAAAAAAGGTATACTTCCTTTTTTTAATGACTATATGTGTGATTGTTTAATGGCAATGTTCTTTTTTATTAAAAGATAATTATTAGGACCTTGAATTATGTCCTCACTGTGGTCTGTCCAATTTAAAATAGTTGTTCATCCATACAGTACACACAATGTGTGGGCGGATGCTTAGATTTCTGTTGTTCAATAATTGAAAGGGTTCAAAAGAGGAAGACAAACAGAGAAAAGGGAAAATAAAGGGAACCAGTGACAGTGACACAGAGATTGTGCATGCATGTGTAAAGCAAGGAGGAAGGAGGGGAAGAGCAGGATTGGAGGACAGAAATAGCTCAGCCAATCAGAGGGACAACAGGCAAATAACAGGTTCGGGGAGAAGAGAGGGAAGGGAATAGCACTGAGAGGCAGAGCAGTACGTAGACAACAGCAGAGCAATTTGAACAGGAGGATAAAGACTGTGGATAGGTTAGATTCCTGAACACAGCCAGTGATGGGTAGACTATCAAGGGGCAGGTTTCCTGGATTATATTATTTGCTGATGTTTGGAACAACAGGATCAGTCTCTAAGGCAATCATGCTCTGAAGGCCTTCAGCACCAAGGCTGCACACAACGGCCAAGGCACAGATAGAAGCACAGGGGCGGAGGCTGAGGATTTAGACACTGATAAAAGACAGCATGAGAACATCCAGGAAGGGAAGCGTAGAAATGCCAGCTTTTGTCAGGCAGCTGGTGAAGGAGACAGAGAAACGGGTCACCTCTTTTTTTAAGGGGGGGCGTGGGGGAGGAGGTGGTGAGCCGGCTGAAGGCGAGGAGGCTGGAGAGGAGGAAGGGGTCATCCCCAGTCCTTACCTTGAACGTCCTGTGCTGGACAAGTATTTTGAAGAGGGCTGTGCCTCCTGGGGTCTCACCTATGCTCTGGGCAGCATGCAGGGCTGGAGGGCCCACATGGAGGACTTCCATAACTGCTTCCCTCAGCTCGGTGGAGAACTCTCTCACTGGGGCTTCTTTGCAGTGTATGATGGTCATGCTGGTAGCACAGTGGCTCAACACTGCTCACGCAACCTGCTGGAGCACATACTAGGTACAGGTGAGTTAAAAGCTTTCTTAATACCCATTAGAGGGCTTCATTTCTTTTCGCCTAGGTGGATAGTTATGAAGTATGACGTTAAACCTGTTGTGCAGCTTTTGATATTTATGACTCAGCATTATTTTATACATGCACTTGCCATGTATAATTCCAGTGAATTTCATCACTCCTAGCGGAGGATACTTACTGCATATACATGGATGCGTTCAGAATATTAAGAAAAAACGACAAAACTGGCACAAATGTAACAATTGAAAATGCAGTTTGGTAACTTTAAGTCAATAATAAGTTACTGATGCTTTTATACAAAAGTACAGTTACAGTTAAGCAGTTGAAGGTTAAATGACTTGCTTAAGGACCTACCAGTTTTTGGCAGAGTTTAAAGTCTCACCATCTGATCAGTAAATCAGTAAAATTTTAATCACTGAGCTATCATACCACTGTCTATGCTGCTGCATTGAAGCCACCCCTAGCCTTAACCTGTGTAACTTTTATATAAATAGAGTCGGGGCAAATTTCTACAAACTCACAAGGATGACATCGTATTGTCATGATTTGAATGGCCAAAATGTCACTTTCAAATTCACTTCCATTTTCTACATGGTGGATAACAGATATGATATATATCATGTTTCTTATGGATGCATTTCTATCAGCTTTGTATCAATTGTGATTTCTGTTATTGCATTTGTATCTGTTGCGGTTTCTTCTGTTATTGCATAAATGTATCCTGACTTCCTATCACAGGTAAGATCCGGGCAGAGGAAGATATGGAGCATGTAACTGAAGGCATAAGGGAAGGGTTTTTCCTCATGGACAAACATCTCCATGCAATGGCCTGCCGTGAGGGCTGGGAGCGTGGTGGCACCACTGTGGTCTCCACTGTGATCACTCCACACCATATCTACTTTGCAAACTGTGGAGACTCACGGGCAGTTTTGTGCCGTGCCGGGCATGTGGCCTTTTCGACAGAAGACCACAAGCCTTTCAGTCCGGGGGAGAAGGAGCGCATCGAGAATGCTGGAGGTTCAGTCACTTTGCAGCGTGTTAATGGTTCCCTGGCTGTATCCAGAGCTCTTGGTGACTTCAGCTACAAGTCAGTCGAGTGGCGCCCAGCTACTGAGCAAATGGTCTCTCCAGAGCCCGAGATCTCAGTCGTGGAGCGCTCACCAGCGGATGAATTTATAGTTCTGGCATGTGACGGTGTTTGGGACACGGTCAGCAATGAGGAACTCTGTGCATTTGTTCGCAGCCGACTGCGAGTTTGTACAGACTTGCGAGAGGTCTGCTCCCAAGTCATCGACCTTTGCCTCTATAAGGTAGGCCTTTACTGAATAAACCACAGTAGACCGCAAAGGAAGGAAGTTCATCTATTAGACCTCATTTAAAGTTATAATTGGTTAACAGTTTCTCTCTCTAAATAATCTATGACTCCCACAAGGCTTCTGTTTCACGCTTCAGGACTGCAAGGTGGGATTTTGCCAATGGATGCATTTAGAAACCAGCAACACCAATGCTTCATATTTTGTTGGCATGACTGTATTTAGAGAACCACAGAAGTCTGAACACCCACACATACTCTTTCACAACTCTACAGTGTCTTAGTCTGATTTGAGCTGGGGGATTATGTAAGAAAAAGGATGACCTACTGGCAATGAGAGGCTTTAGAGGGGGTGGGGGGGGGGGAGCGGGGGGGGGGGGGGGGGGGGTCAGTAAGCTCTATTTTGTGACGACATTTCCACAGATTCAAAGCAAATCTCTAAGCCGCAAATGGATGTCCTACTTTTAGCCACAGGGCAAAATTAGGACATTTAACGTATCAAAGAGTAATGATAGGACACATGGCCAACAGTAAACCTCACAAACTCTCGGCAAAACCTGCATGTGAGTCACAGCATAATGAATGATCAGAGAAGTGGTGTTCTTTTAGCCAAATGGTGTAATGTCAAACACTAAACCCATATACTGACAGCATTTGTCAGACTTGTCCCATATGTGTATAATTATTCCAAATTCAGACTGCATCACAAGGACATAAATGCCCCTTCCACTTTGTTAGGACACTCGGGCACATACTGTACATGCAGTTATCTAATCAGTCAGCCAGATTGTTACATGGGTGACACATTACAGTGAGTACCAATGTCTCTTCACAGTTTTAAGTTCCCCAGTTCGTACCTAAGCTCAAGTTACTGTCAACATGTTTTTTTTTTTTTTTGAAAAACATGCCAAAAAACGGACTGGCTATGGTAAATTACTCCAGGTAATGGGTTGTTCCTACAGTAAGTATCTTCACAGTATAACCTCTTCTCTTTTGTTGCTCCTCAGGGAAGTCTTGACAATATCAGCGTTATAGTGGTGTGCTTCCCTGGCGCCCCCCAGCTTTCTCCTGAGGCAATACATCAGGAGGCTGAAGTAGAAGACTACTTGGAGGCGAAAGTTGCTGGTGTGTAAAAATATATATATAATTACGCTTTATTTGTTGTGAGTTATGACTGTCCTCTCATTTCTTAATTTTATGCTTATTATTAAAGTCATGAATGCTATCTTTACCTTAACAATGTTTAAAAACAAAGAAACCAAACTGCAAATGCCTGGATTTGTGTATAATATTTGTTATATCTAAAGTCAGTCTTCTTGCCAATTTTTACAAAGTGTGCACCCACTAGCAAGTTGTAGTTTCATTAGTTATACAAAACCACTGGACAAAAAGACTTTTGTGTAGTGATATTTCCCAGGCAAGAATTTTCTGAACGTTTCATTACTTTGACTTTAAGTAATGAAAGGTTAGGAAACCTTAACCATTAACTCTCTCACCACAGACATAGACAAGGTGTGCCATGTAAACATGTGTCCAAAGGTCACATTATCCATTCACTCACTGGGTGTGGCTCAGCTGTATTATGTATAAGCTCCTAACTACAGAAGGAGCAACAGCACACTTTTATTTTTATTTGTTTCAGCAACAGTTCTTAGAAGAGAAATGCTAATTTAGGGCTTTTTGTTTGTTTGTTTGTTTTGTAAGTGACAGTGACTATGTAGTATGTAATAATTAACATTAAAAGTCTAATTCAAAAACTACTTGAAACCCCTCGCCTATCGCCATGCGCCTTATCAGCCATACTGAGCAAACTCACATGATTCATTAATTACACTTACCTGTTCCTCATTTTGATACATGGCCATAGATAAATTACTCTTTGCATAAATTACACATTATAAGAGGACATGGTAAGAAATCCGCTCCAGACTCCATTGTAGTAAAACAAAGATAATGTAAAGCAAATGAATAGTAAAAATAAACCAAGGAAAAGCCCACAGTGCTGAAACCAAGAGGAAAATCTTACAATGAGTTATGTTTGTGCTATTCTTTTTTTTATCTCTAGTGATCTGCAAAGTGTAATTACAAGAAAATTCACCTAAAAACATATTTTATTTTTTGTGATCAAGCCTAGAAAATACTGATGGTTAATAAAAGAAAAGATTGAATAGATTGAATAAGTTAAAATATTTTATAAAATACTGTATATCCTATAACGTGGAACATGTAGTTTTGATGAAATTTTGATAAACAAACGCAAATCTAAATAAATACTATTATGAAAATTTTATTTAAATTGTAATATTTATCAAAAAAAAGAACAAGTAAGAGAAAAAAAAAACTGAAGAAGCCAGATTTGATGTCTACCCCAATAATTATTATAATTAATAAGAATGAAATCTTTAAAGTACTGCAGTACTCCATCAGCATGTCATCTGAGCACAATAAATTAGATTAGATTTATTGTCATTGTGCAAAGTACATGTACAAAGCCAATGAACTGCAGTTAGCATCTAGCCAGAACTGCAGATGTGGCCTATTTACAATAAATAACAAATGTAGTAAAATTGTATACTGTATATTGTATATCGTATGTATAGGGGTGTGGGCGTCTTACTGTATTACGGAAGGTGCAGTAGATATTTTAAATATGATTTATAGGGTAATATATACTATACCTGTGCAAATAGTGATGTGCAGTGGTGAAGATAAGATGATAAACAGAATATACATACTGTATGTACATAAATAGATGCGTGTATAATACAGTGTGTACAGAATAATTATGGGTTGAATATACAGTAGCACAATGATGAAATTATAAATTATGAATGATGGAAAGGTGCATAGTGGTGCAATATAAAGTGGAAGAGACAGTAGTCTCAGACATTAGTAGTGTACTAGTTATTATGACATGATCAGCTGTTCTGTATGGCAATAGCCACAGGGCAAAAGTTATATTTCAGTCTGTTTATGTAAGCACTGAGGCACCTGTAGTCCCAGCTCAATGAAAGAAGGTGCATGATTAGGGTGAGAAGCATCTTTGATAATGCCTATTACCTTTTGCAGACAGCATTTATGTAAATGTCCCCCTGGTGTGTAGCTGAATGCTGATGATTCTTTGGGCAGTTTTCACATGCTTTGGAATGAGGAAAAAGCCGTTAACATGGATACAATAATACACACATAGAGGATCTGGAAATTCTGGATTATAAAACCTTCAAGATACTGAAATTTGTACTTTATTGGGTTTAATTACTATGTCAAAATTCTCAAACCTTCTGTTAACTTCCTTTTTTTTTTTATTGAAAACAAATTAAATAGACTTTTGGACTCCAGTGAATAAATATGTTGTTATTTTACCACAAATCTCTACATTTACCATAAACATCTACAGTTATTATTTAAGTACCACACAGTTAATTTGCAGGTTATTCTTCCAGACAGACACACGGACAAACAGAACTAAAGAAAGAAATACAAATACAAATAGAAAGAAAAAAATTGAAAGAGATCACAAAGAAACAGGTTTAGCATGGCTTAATTGATTCGAGCACTAAATGTGACATATATTGCACCACTGCCCATCATGTTTACAATGATATATATTCACAACCTGTATAATCTTTATACACTATAGAATCAAAATCCAGCCTCACTGAAAACTGATACATTGCATGAATTCCTTCTGGACAGAAATCTTCGAGGAACTTAGTGGAAGAGGAGACGAGCCTGACCTCCTGTCAGTTCTTACTGTTCTGGCTTCCACAGAGATCCCTGGGCTACCACCAGGGGGAGGCCTTCAGAGCAAGTAAGGCACATTGCACTTTGCCTACCTTCAAAATGTAATCAACGATGTTTGGTATTTGATGCTGCTTCTTTAATTTTGTTACAAAAAGCTGTAAAGTTAATATAAATTGCAAGTAATAGAAGTCCAAACTAAACCAGTTAATCAGTAATGCTGATGTGGTTCAGAACACAGAGGATTTATTTTGACTTAAACTCTCCTGTGTAGTACAAGGTCCCATAAGTATTTTTTTTTTCTTTCTTAAATAATCATTTTGAGAAACATAAACTGTTTTAATGCTTTTGTTTTATTTGAGCACAAGATACTACAGTTAACATTAATGACAGTTTTTGCATCTACGTTTTTTTTTTAGGTTACATCCACTGCCCAACTAATCTATATCTACACCAGAAAATGCTTTTCACCTTGTTAACCTATTTATTGTAGCGTTCTGTATCACTCTGCTTCCCCGGCTCTACCTCTCGAACGTAATTCATCCTAAATTAATTACAGTTAAATTAGTTATAAATGTAAATATTGACTGTCAGTGATGTATAACAGAATAATAAAAGTAACTCTATGATGTAGTTTAAAGCAGTATATGGAAAAGATTTGGGCTGAGATACTTGTTAGTAATACAGTACTAGAATTGTAGTTACTGTGTAAAACCAAAGAAGCAACTTCGCGAATCAAACCTGTCTTGGCAGATTGACTACACAAAGTTTTTTTTTTAACCTTTAGTTTAAATAACAGCATGCATGCACCCTCAATGATTCTTTTTTTTTTTTTTTTTACCATCATACTTTTTTTGTAAATTATAATATTTTGACTGATATCTTACTTTTTTTCTTGAATTTTCCAGACGAAACTGCATCATTTCTGCTTACTATCAACAAAAGGAGGTCCGTAAAGCCAGATTAGCCCAGGTGACATTTTCTGTATTTCAACATAAAAAATAAACGGAAATACTGAATAACATGGTCAGTATAAACCTATTACATAATTTAATGATATTGTTGTGAATTATCCCACTCATTGATCATTTTGCTGTTACCAAGATATATAATCTTGTATAGAAATATGTTAATAAATTATCATATATACTAGAAAATAAATATTAGATAAAAAAAAGCAAAATATTAATGTTAATTATCTGATTAAGATAATTAATCACATTAAGATAAATTTGGCATTGAATACTGAATTCAAGTCCACATTATTGAGATTATATACTCACCGGCCATTTCATTAGGTACACCATAGTTGTTATATTGAACTTCCAGCCGTCTAACACACAACATGACTGCAGATCAATCCCTGCTATCTGTTATCACCCAAATGAGGATGGGTTCCCTGTTGAGTCCGGTTCCTCTCAAGGTTTCTTCCTATTGCCATCTCAGCAAGTTTTTCCTTGCCACCGTCGCCCTCGGCTTGCTCATCAGGGACTATTTAATCATTTTGATTCATACACATTCACATTCCATACAAAATTCCATCAATTTCTTTTGATTGTGTAAAGCTGCTTTGCGACAATGATGCTTGTTAAAAGCACTATACAAATAAAATGGAATTGAATTGAATTGAATTGAATCTTGCTAGTCTCACTTGTACTTACTGGTACTTACCGTCACCACACAGCTATACCATTACACCACTACCACCAGCCCAAAAAGTTTATACAAGCCATCAACATAATTTCTTGCTATTTACACGTTTTTCCAGTCTTCTGTTGTCCAGTTTTGGTGAGCACCAACAACAGTGCCATGCCACCTAAATCATATTTCTTCTCCATTCTGATGCTAAGTTTGAACTTTAGCAGCTCGTCTTGACCATGTCTACATGCCTAAATGTATTGAGTTGCTGCCAAATTGTTGGCTGATTTGATATTTGCGTTAACAAGCAGTTGGACAGGTCTACCTAATGCATTGGCTGGTGAGTGTACATGTGCATGTGCTTTCTTCATGAATATGAATAATGAATGATAACCATATTTTCACTTATGTTTTCAGGAACTTGGGTCTGCAGATTCCACATAGAGTCACCCCCTAAACCCCTACTATAGACAGACTGACACCTATATACTCTTTCATGTAAAAGAAAAATCTTTCTATTATGAGAATCTTTCTATTATTCTATTATGTGAGAAATGAGAATTAGAAGTTTCATCTGACTGCAGTCAATAAACTTGGCGTTGCCTTGTTATTTTAGGGAGTGGAGGAGAATATCTCAGTTAGAGGTAGCTAGAAGGATTATTTCAAACCACTCACTTCCCAAGATAACAATTATTGAATGTAATCTAGAGTATATGTACTTAGGTTTCTGGCTTATTTCCCAAATGTTTTCTTATATATGAAAAATATATTCAATTTAAAAATGCCAACACTCAGGTAATTTGTAAAAACTATAAAACAAAGAATTTTAAACAAAGATTTTAAAGAAATATTCTGGTGTTACAGAGACAGTTTTTTGTAGCATTGAGTCTCAGTGAGCGGGTCAGAATGACAGTGGTGTTTCTGATTAGCCATAAGTTACAGTTCAGCACAATACAAATATCATATGCAGCCGCAGACACTCATGAAGATCTTCAAATGTCTTTTCCTGTAATCTGATCTGATGTTTGCATGATCTGTAATGTGCTGCCTTACTGGCCACCTATAATATCAATTAGATGGACATCATTAATATTATTCATAGAGTTCCTAGTGTCTATTCAGCAAAATTGAATTCCTATTTGTATGATGTTATGTGACATGACCTTTGTGCATATTTCACACATCTATATGGACAATGTTTGTGGTAATTAAAGATCAAATCCTCCGAAAATAAAGGAATAAAACAGAGCTGGTTAATAAAATGAAGGTTTATTTGTAGTAGGCCTTGGGTCTTATGGTATGAAGTACTGTATGACCTAATCTACATGTCTAAAGTTTAAGCAGTTGAAACGGGTGTTTTCTAAACATTTAAGATGCACCTAGTCATTAACATCTTTATAAAGCAGAAGTATGTAACTTTTATGGGTTCAGGGATTTGGTGACTCCTCTAGTAGTAATGTATAATTATAATTCATTAATTATGATTATTTTGTATATTATCTATTCATGGTGGATCATTTTGCAATGTTAGTGGTGCTATAAGTCAAGACACATTACACAATAAGTTTTTAAATAGTGTGTGAGGTTGTGGTGTCGCTCTACAATGATGAGTTTAAAAATAGCCTAATCCAGTCCAAAATTTCCAGTGCTGAATTAATATTTTAGGCCTTTCACAGCAACCCACAGCAGTATAACTGTTTGGTATGCCTCAAAATATTTTTTCTTAAATAAGTCAACAATCTGACTTTATTTTCAACAAAGTAAGACAAGTTCCATACTGCAATTAAAACTTTGTAATTTCCAACCAGTATCATTAACCATTCCTAATAAAATAAGTCAAAAGAGTTTGTCACATGTAGCATCCTAGACCCTTTTTTTCTTCAGCCCAATCATCAGTATCCAATCCAACCTGGGTTTCAAACAGCCCAGTGTTTTGAGCTTTTACTCTAGTAGACATGAAAATGGAGGACTTCCATCTGAGAAATATTTGGCCTAGGGTATCTCTGCTTTCACTCAAATACAGGATTTGTACTGTATACTTTGTCCACCACTGATGATATAACAGTAAACCAATGGCAAGATCATGGATCCCAAAGCTCATCTATGCATGTATGACCTAAGGCTAGTCTGTCAAAGTAATACAAATGCCAGCACCATGGCATCCACAGCACAAACAATCCTGACCCATGGCGGCCTCACCCTGCAAACCCCCAGCACCCAAAGGAACCACTGCTACCCTCACAATGACAGCACACTGCCAGAGGTCTTGTGGAGTCATGCCTCAAGAGGCCACAGCTGCCCTAGTGGCACATGGAGAAACTACACAATATTGACCTTATTATTTTGGGTTTTAATGTTATGAATGATCAGTGTATATTTGCTTAAAAATGACATATCATGCTTTTGTATGTATTTACCTATACAAAACAATTCTTTTAATGTTATGAACAGAGAACATCTGTATTACCCTGTTACCATTTACGTTTTACCATTTTAACTTAAAAATATTCTTATCCTGTTACTGAGAAACCACAAAATATACACCCCTGGGTTTTAAAGATGTGTGGAAACTTAAAGTTAAACCTTTACCTGTGGCTGTTACAAAACTGACACTAGTGTTAGTACTGTAGAACTAGTACTTGCATAAACGTTAAATAAAACTCTCCTTACAGAAAGATGCTGTATAAGTTGTTACTACAGAAAAATATTTTTAAAAAATTAGAGTATTAAAAAAAAGCTTCAGTTATAGAAAATTATTGAACACCTTCTGAGCAATATGTTTTAAGATTTTAACAGTGCTGTGGTACAAAGTCTTTAAAACATAAACAACCAGTCAGCGTTCTCGTACTGTTTGAGGCTGAACGATAAATTAAGACCATTTTTTTCATACTAGAAGAAATCATGCACAAACTTAATCCTTGAACGAAATGTTGGAACTGGTGCTAATACTACAGTGCATCTTAGGTGTTTATTACGAGATCAAGGCTGACTTTTCTTGTATCTTTCATTATTATAAAGTGAGGAACATGGTTCCAACCCATCTAAACCTTCAGCCTCGTGGGGGCACCAGAGTGTAACTCCTCAGCTTACACTCTTGAATACGTCATGAGAATACTCTATGTTTGGTAACATCATCCTGTTGATGCTGTTTTAACAATGGGGCCACCAGTGTTCCTCAGAATGAAACAACAAACAAGAAAGGGAAGATGTGGAAGTAGCACACAGGCTACGGAAGAAATACGGCATGCAAAATGCCCGTGAATCTGTTTTCTGCCTTTTAAAGTGTCTATTCTGCAGATATACAGTACTAGTAATAGAATAAGGAGCTATTTACATCATAATACAACATAATACATAAATATCTGCATGTTTTACATTCTGTCTCTAAATATAGTACAGGTCAATACACAGTTTAATCTTAGACTTAAATAATTTGTATGTGTGTTTTTAAATGAGTCTTTTATGAGAGTGACATGATGGCAGCTGCACATCTCTCATAAATCAGACTATATCCCAGAAGCGTTGCTGAAGGAGCTCTCCAGAGGCCAGTCTGATTGCTCACAGTATAAACCAATCACTTCAGCCAGTCAAAGTGACTCTCAGATGAGTTGATACAATTGCACCGCTCCGGTCTTTAACATTTCCTCTCGGATTAGATGTGAAATTTTGATACAAGCCTTTCTTTAAGTAGAGGACAATTGTTCATGTATAAACCGTCCTTATGATCATGTAACCTTGCGTATATTTGTGACGTGTTATAAATGAATTACTTACCTAATCATGCAGTGTTTCTAACTTACAGTAGCCTTGGTCTATACTTTAATACACACCCCAATATGCCGACATCACAATACACAAAGTGCCAAACTGAGTCAATCAGCCTTGCTGTCATTTTTAATTTTGCACAGGAGCTACGTGGCTAATGTAGGTAAAGCAATTCTTCCCCAGTCTATTTATTTCTACAATTTATTGATGTGGTTTACGCCAAAATATTCACAAAAACAGGCTTAAGTCAGGAACACCTTTAACTGTGACATCTATACACCCCCTCAGTATAGATTTACTTCATGAAAATTATTTATATGACCACAATAAGATTGCATTAAAGTTGCATTGACCAGTAAAATACCCTAATAACTATTTTTTAATCCTTTCTGTATTTGTTACATTCGCCTAGCACCAGTGCAAGACTAAACAACTAAATTTTAGATTATAAAAATATTTTGGATGATTGCTATGAGAGGAAATAGTTTGTTTCATTTTTCTTTAATATAATTAATGCAGTTATGCTACTGTAATGATTAATAATTAGTAGGTGCAGTAGGTGAACCTTTAACACACTAAATCTTGACTGAGTAAACCTGTCCAATTTTCCACACGCTCTAACATCTAGGAGGTTTAAAATTTTTCTCTTTCCTATTTTGCTCCTTAAAAAAACAAAAAAAAAAAACAGATGCTATGATCCACTGTGACTGAGCTACCTGTCAACACTCGTCTCTTGTAGGCGGTTATTCATAATGGCGAAGGCTCCTACTCCAACAGAAAAGCCGTTCTGCCGGACATGGCTCTGTCTTGGGTTTCCATGGGCGGTCTCTGAGAGCTGCTTCTGCAGAATGGCCAGAGAAACCTTGTTGGCCATAAAGTCGTTGACAGAGATCATTTCTCCTGAGAGTCTGTGCCCTGTGAGATAACCTCCATCTGGCCCGGGACCAGGATCAGTCTCACTATCACATACTGTTTCCACTGATGCATTAGTGAAGCGCTGCTTCCGCGCAGCCTCGTTGGCAGGGGCTGGGTGTACAGCATTGCGTTTCTGTGCCCTCTGTCGGGGGTTTCCAGTTATGGGGTGCTGGCTGTGCCGCTGGCTGGGAAGGCAGCAACAGCAGCATGCTGAGCCTTGCCTTCTGTATGTCCGTCCTCGACAGGGACACTGCAACCCGCTGCAGTCCAGCTTAGCCAGGATCCAGTTTAGGGTCTGCTTAATGATGATGGAAATAACATTGAAAAGTGAGTAGATGCAGCAAACACCCATGAGGATAAAAAGACAGTTCCCTAGTCTGTAAGCCTCCTGTGCCTTGTAGCTCTCCCTTTGGCTACTCACTAAGTCTCCAAACCCAATGGTGCTGAAGGCCACGAAGCAGAAATAGAGTGAGTCAAAGTAATCCCAGTCTTCCATAGACGAGTACAGTGCTGAGGCGCAGCAGGCAATCAGCAGCGCTGCCACCCCCAGGATGAGCATCACATAGTAGACAGAGGGTTTCCAGCCTTCCAGGCTGTCATCCTCACTGTGAGCCTCCTCTCCTCCCACACCAGCACGCCGCAGCTGCCTCTCGTGACACCAGCGCATGATGTACGCCAACATGGTGATGATGCGCTCCAGGAAGAGGTTGAAAAACAGGATGGTTGCAGCACAACCAATGAGTCCATAGAATATCAAAAACACTTTGCCACCTATCGTCACAGGTGTAGTCATGCCAAAACCTGCAAATAAGCAACAGTTGAGCATAATGAATATATATGGTGTCAACAACAGTGTCAACCAACAGTTGTCCCACCAATGCCTAGCCAGCCTTACTCTTTTTTTAAGATCTATTATAGCATATTAGTTGCCGTTTTCAGTAAAGTTAATTTCAGGTCACAGAAGCTAAATGGGGCGGCACGGTGGTGTAGTGGTTAGCACCGCCAGGGTCCGGGTTCGATCCCCGGCCAGGCTCGATTACCGTCTCTGTGTGCATTCTCCCCGTGCTTGGTGGGTTTCCTTTTGGCGTTCCCAAATTGCCCGTAGTGTGTGAATGAGTGTATTTGTGTGTCTGTGCCCTGCGATGGATTGGCACCCTGTCCAGGGTGTACCCTGCCATGTGCCCTAAGTCTCCTGGGATAGGCTCCAGGACCCCCGTGACCCTGAATTAAGCGGTATAGATGATGAGTGGGTGAGTGAGTGAGAAGCTAAATGGCGGCCAGAAATAAAGAAACCCTGCAGACGCATTGTATACTAACATTGCAAATCACATCTTTTCTAAGATACATTTAATAATTACTATGTAAGAAGGGTCTAAGTCCACCTTAAAATGTTTAACTGGGTTTGGGTTGATTTTACTTACTGGGAAAAAGCCTTAAAATATTGAAAATTAAGGTGTATCAATGTCATGAGACTCAAAACGAAACTGACCTATTGTGGAAACTACGGTACCGACAAAGTAGAAAGCTCCAGAGAAGTCCCAGCGAGGTCTCAGAGCGTCCACACGGATGCCTGTGACGAAGGCGTCCTCATAGTGCCTCAGCAAGGCCTGCAGGCTCTCCACGTTCAGCCTGTGCTGCCGGGTAAAGTTAGCCAGCTGTTCCTCCCAGCGCTGGTGCGCCCGCAGCTCAGACGGACGCTCAAGGGCGGAGAACACCAGGGCCCCACAGAAGAGGTAGAGCAGGATGAACGCCGCCAACAGGCCGAAACGAGCGTTGTCCTCATTCAAGTGCAGTGGAAAGCAACAGCTGCTCCTGGCATCCGTTCTGCGAGGCATGACTTAAGCACCAGCAGGAAATGACACAGCCAAGCGAGCATACACACACAGACACAAAGTAAGCATACATATGCACACCCACGCATCAAATAAAAGATTTGTCTACATGAATGAATTGAAAATAAGGATGGACTCAGTGGGCCTCTGAACTCTTTATTCCTCCTCCTCAGTGAAGCAGTAACAGACTGAGATCAGTTCCTGAGGCTTCACGAGATGCCATTCTGCAAAGTGTGAAACATTAAGCTGCACACCAAATCCTGATGGCTATCTCCTGCCATGGCAGTGTCCAGTTTTGAGGCATTCCACAGAAGCGAACAGTAATGGGCTGTTAATGAACTGTCCACCTCCTGCACCATCATTTCTGCAAGAAAAAACATCAGTGACAGGGGTCTCAATGTACACTGCTGTTATGTACTGATGTCATGCAGCATTGAAGCATTTTTCCCCCTTTTTTTATATTTAAGATCATTTTTATATTTAATTATTATGAGATTATAACATTCTACACTAAATGACAAAAAACAGGTCTTAGTGCAATTTAGTGCAGAGACTATAAAATAGTGTATACATTGTAATCATAATAAGGAGTAGTAACTGAAAGTGTGAGTGAGTTTTCGGTTTATAAACCGAAATACCCCCGTTTAATGAATTTTTCAAAAATATTTGAATTGTAAACTTTCCAGACCGCATCAGCGTTTTAAAAGGCGAAAGCCGCACATTGCTCCTACTGTACCTGATCAGCGATTTGCTGTCGGACTCTGTGGATTTCCGCAGGAAAAATCATCCTGACTGCATCCCGAACATTTCATCTGGAGGTTTTACAATAATACAAATATATTTCCGCTGTAATACCGGTCTACATGAGTCGTGACAGCTCTGGAGCCTCTAAGCAAACGAGACTGAAGTGAAGGACAGCGGCACAAGTGCGCTCCAAGCCAGGGTTGCCAAGTATGTTCGCGGTTTTCATACAAGTAGTGATAATAATCCCCAAAATGTTTTGAGGGAAAATAGCTAAATGTTAGATGTGTTTCCCTTCTGATAAAAAAAGAAGATTTTTCTTGTTGTTCTGGTTTAAATTATTTACATAACTCAGACTCGTTCAGGTTAAGTTTCATGATGAATCACTGCCAAATATAAATGTCATATATTTATTTGTATATCTTCCAATTCAGGAGAAAACTTTCTTAGCCGCAGCCCAGCCATGTGTTGGTCATTTATTCACCACAAACAAAATGGACAGTCGTTGATCTGGCAACCCGGCACGAGAGCGCGTTGGGGCGCGGGGGGCGGGGGGGGGGGGGGGGGGGTTGTGTGCTGTACTGCAACTGGCAAAGATTTTTGAAACCATTATATTATATTCAGAATTTAACTACACTACAATACTGCTACAAACAATTTCACATGAATATATAAAATGAATCATTAAAATAAACAGTATATTAACAATATACACTTAGATTATGCTGGATATTCACACTAAAAGTTACTTTTTTTCACACTTTGATCACAGTCCTACTGAACTCTTAAATCATAAAATAATGATTAATTTTCTATTAGACCTCCAGTGATTAATGTTCTGGCAGCAATTCAAATTAACAGGATTATATTAATGCAACATTACTGCACTTGTAATAAAAAGTCATCTAAGACTTGTACAATGGATGATCAGCATAAATTAAGGTTAATAAAGTACTGTATTGGTAAAGTAACTATTAAGAAATGTCTCAGGACAGATCAGTTTTACAGATTAATTCATTAATTAGAAAAAATAATAATTGAGAGGCTGGTGAGGGAATGACATGTTTCATGGAAATTCCGCAACATTAAATGTATCAGCCCATAATGTATAAGATGAATGTATATTTAGTGCAGCGGGGACTCTGACAAGACAAACGATGGCAGCTTAAATAAAAAGGGAGAGCCAGATACAAGCACAGACATGAGGGATCCCTGAGAATTAACACAACCAGTCACTCCAACAACGCTTGGCTAAATACTGTAAATACATTTTCAGCCTAGACCTAAACACTGAGACTGTGTCCTGAACATTAAACATTTGACCTTGATATTTGACACAAACATTTGATCTTTTTTTAAAATGACTGTTAAAAAGATAACTCCTTGAGAACATATAGACATATGAACATTTAAAGGTAAAATGAACATTTAAAACACTTGGAGCTTTTTCTGAACCTGTTGTAGCAATTACATTCCAATATTTTGTACTTGTATTGTGTATTTGATATTGACCACAGTGGATTAAAAATATTGACATTTCATTTACCTCCCCACCCTCCTTATCCCCCCTAATTTAATTACATTTCTTTTTTTATGCTCTGTTGAAGGATGAAAAAAATGTTTAAAAATAAATAAATAAATGGATAAATAAAAAGATAAATAAAAGTGATTTTCTGATGTTTCTGATGTGATGTGTAATTGTGTATAAATGGAAATGTATAAAAGGTACATTTTTGGGAAAAGGAAACACCCTCATTCATTTAATTTTTTTTTTAATCCAGGCCTTAATAACAATCTATGTCTTCTCCAAAAAGTAATATAGGTACACCCTCCCACTTCCACTATGATTAAGAGAATAATTTAGCACCCAGCAGCCAATTAATGAAATGCGCAAGATTAGTTCATCTTCAAGGAGTGTGACTCTCTCTATAAAAGCAGATTTTTTTTTTTTTGCAGTTTGCTGTTGTGGAGCACAAAGGACATTAGTCACGACCTCAGAGAAGCAATTGGTGCTGCTTATCAATCTGCATTGCGTCACTGTCTATTGTTAAAGAGGACCTATTATGCAAAATTCACATTCAGATGGGTCTCCAGTGTACATGTAAAAACAAAACACGTGGACGAAATATTCCTTGCTTTTTGTCCTTTTTTGTACTTGCTGGGGTTTATTGGAATCTTATGTAAGATTATTGGATTATAATCTTATATGGATGATTCTATGTATGAAGGACTCTCTCCCTCTAGAATGTAGAAAAAATATGAAATATGAAATATAAAATGCTAAATATAAAAAATATATATAAAAATTGATTCTGCATGGGCAGCACAGAGGCTTAGTGGTTATTACTGTCGGCTTGCACCTCCAGGATTCGATTCCTGCCTCGAGTATGTGTGCATGGAGTTTGTATGTTCCCGTGCTTAGTGGGTTTCCTCCGGATACTCCAGCTTCCTCCCACAGTCCAAAGACATGAAGATTAGGCTAATTGTTCAAAGTGTATGATTGAGCAAGAGTGTGTATATGTTTGTGTGCCCCATCCAGGTCTTCTGGGATAGGCTCCAGGCCCCCCCACTACCCTGTACACAGGATGAAGCGGTATAGATGATGAGTGAGTAAGTGAAGTGGGTGAGTGGTTCTGCATGGTACTCTATTCAGATAGTGAATCACTGTTGTAGATTCTTTAGGTCCCTTTGTGGGCTCTTGTTGCAACGAAGGAATGTTAAAAAGTTTGATTTTGAGTGTGGTAGACTTGCATTATGATTGTTATACATGGTTCAAATCTTTCAATCTAAGGACCAATGAACACAACATTTATTTTATTTTTCTGAGAAGAAAGTAGTATTCAGTGGTTCTTGATTGAAATTCGATTTTACTCAACGCAAGTAATCTTAAGCATTACTGTATGTTGGTGAACCTGAAACTCACTGAAGCCTATAAAGGAGAAACCCTGGCATTCTGCTGTCAGCATTTCCTATCAAAAGCCAAGCACTGTGTGAATTCACCTCATTTACAGAATTGTGGAGCAAACAATTAGATATTGCTTTATTGTGTCCCTCTCAGCAAACTGATATGAAGACATTGCTTTATTTGACGTTTCCAGGCTAAGAAAAACCCGAAAGCGGTGGTGGGGGACTGCTGTTGCATGTCTATTGTGGTCAGACAGTAGACTGGCAGGGACTGCACTGCTTTGTTCTCTCTGACCAGTCACACGTTGCCTTTCATCTTGAGCGCCAGCAGCTCATAAGATACGATCCATCATTAGAGAACTGTCCATTGCCTGTAAGTGCCCAGGTGCAGTTGAGACCCTATATCAAAGAGTTTACTATTCTAAGCTTATTCTTTCTATCTTGCTGGGCGTACTTATTTTATAACTCTTTGCTATTATTGTCAAAATGCAAACACATTTCCAATCACTGAAAAAGCACTGTGGCTAATCAGATGCTCGGGCCGAATGCTCAACACTGCCTTTAAAGTCATCAAGGGATCTGAGATGTGAATCTGCATAATGGGATTCATTGCAGGTGCTGTTTGATGAACACAATGATGAAGCAAAGCTTATTACAGTCTCTCCCTGATTCTTATTTCTTTCTCTTCCTACGCCACCTGTTTTATCCTGTGCTCTTATGTAAATCTTATATATGCATTGAATGTATAGTCAAGAGTAAATCAAGAGTCTGAATGTCTAGTTTTTCACTGCATTTGTGAAAATGCTCTAATTAACAGACTAGGTTGTCTCAATATCAAAAGGAAATTAATCATCTACATGGTGGGATAAGACACACAGTAAGATTGCTGATTTTCTACAACAGCATGGTCCTGAGTGTTTTCTTACTCTTAAATATTCAACAAACATTTGCTACATTTATTGTGCAACATCCCCAAAGCAACATTCCCCAAAGCTATATGAAACGTTTCGAAAAGCTAAATGTCTCAAAATATTATGATATTTCATTTCAAGTTTGAATAAATTATTATTCATACAGAATAAATACTATCTCTCATTGTAGTTCAGTACATGCAACCACTATCATGGGGAAGACTGCTGACTTTAGAGTAGGGTGCGCCACAGATAGTCATTGCTGAAAGAGTTGCCTATTCACAGAGTGGTGTATCAAAGAATACTCATGGAAATTTAATAGGAAGGGAAATGTGTGGTAGGAAAAGGTGCCTTGGAGAAGTCTTCCAATGCTAATTAAGGGTCAATTTTTACCATATAAACAATTATTTCAGTTCAACAGCAAGTGATATAAATGTACTTAAGTACTTAATAAACAGTTTAAACATGGACAAAAATCGTTCTTTCAAGTGCAAGTAACATTAGAACACAGTCTTTATTCAGTTCATTACAATTTGTTTAAATTGCATAGCATCATCAAACCTAAACAAATTAAGTGACTAAAAATGACATAGAATCATGAATGTTAATTCATACAGAATTAAAATATATAAATCATAAAAGTAATAAAGTTGATTATAAAGTCAATTATAACAAGTGTTAGACAGGGGTCACAGTATATCTTTGTTCACATGAGAGGTGAGGAGTCTAAAGCCTGCACTCTAGAGGCGAACAGAAGCACATTCTTCTCCACCTCAGCATTCAGCTCCCGCTCAGAGGCTCTAGGGTTCCTCCTTACAAAATCCACCACACTCTGGATGCATTCATTCTGTCCAGACATAATATTAAAACTTAACATTGTTATATACTCACATACACATTATATGTATATTAGTGCTGTCAATCTAATTAATTAATCACAATTTTGAAATACTCAGATTTACTTGTATTATAAACATGCTTTGTTAGAATAAAGTAATGCATGACAAACTGGTTAGAGGAAACTGATTATGCAGTTTTATAATACATCAAACATTTGTTAAATGCTAATGTTAAATTCAAATCTCTTGAATGGTAGACTCATTGCAGCAGCACATGGGCTGTGAGCCCTATCTCCTCCTATAGTGGTGACCATGTCTATCAGCTCCTTTTCAACAATGGCTAGCACAACTGGCTAGCACATGCTTCAGCCAAATTTCTTTCTTGTTATTAACACATATAGAGTAAATAAGTGTAGCTGCAATTTGTCATTGATTAGATGTGCCGTTACAACGAGGTAGTTATGGTTACTTTGTGGACTCCAGTAAGTGCAATTAAAGTAGCTTCTGCCAACTGCTTCACTTTCATAGCATTTTCTATTGCTTTACATTTAATCTATTCTTGTAAAAATAGTTCCTCTTAAAGTTAGCTCGATCACACAGGTTTTATCCAAACTTCCATCTAGAATCTTTTTATAATGAAACTTGCAGTTCAGCACACCTGGTGATGTTTCATCAGTCTTCTTATTATCCACAATAAACGTTGTCATTATCATACACAACCAGGTAATCGCGCTGTGATTATGTGAAGCCATTAGGATCAAACTCGGTAATTATAATTAATTGGTGTTAAAAAATAGTAATGCATTAAAATGTATTAATATTATTAAATATTTATATCATTATTAATATTTTCTATATAAATAAGTAATTTTAACTAGTATCATGCACAGATCTACAAATATTAAATGAAATTGGTAAAGTCAGAACTGACCTACGTACTAGAAAAATATTGGATGAATCTGATCCACTGGTGTATTTTTATCATTTATGTTCACTTACATGATAAGTGTATTCTTGATATGACATGACATGCTTCACAATAATCACTATGGATTATTGTGAAGCATGTCATGTCATATCAAGAATACACTTATCATGATATGTCATGATATGACATGACATGCTTCACAATAATCACTATGGATTCCTAGTCAATACTCAGAGCCCTCATGCACCACTCATCGACATCCTGCTTTATCCTGCATACAGGGTCATGGGTGGCCTGGTCAATCTCCTACCAGGACTTACCAAGGCACGAGACAGGGTACACCCATGGCGGGATGCCAATATATGGCAGGGCACACATATACTGTTTCATGCTCACCTGCTCATTCACACACTACAGGTAATTTGGGAACGCCAATTAGCCCAATCTGCACGTCATTAAAACCCACCAAGCAGGAACATGCAAACTCCATGCACACAGACCCGAAGTTTGAATCGAACCTGGACCCTGGAGATGCAAGGTGACAGTGCTAACCAATAAGCCACTATCCTGCTATAATCTGAGCTGTGCTCTTAACACTGTATAGAAAAATAGCATTGCCATGACCAGGCATACATGTAATATGATTTAATGTTGTTCTTAATCAAGTGGCGGAGTGGTAGTGAAGGTCAGATTTGAAGGTCTAATTTATTCTTGAGCACGAATTACGTTTCACATGTCTACATGGACCTCACACTCACGTGATCCCTGGACAGAAACTGATTCCACCACCACCCGGACCAGGATAAAGGGCTTATTAAGAATGAACAAATTATTGTTCTTAATTTTCTGTCAACATAAACTACAATAATAAAAACCTCACCCTGTAAGCGTCTACTTTTCCTTGACCTGTTAATCTATTAAGGACTTCTCGGGCCACCTGCATCCCAGTAACCGTTGTGAGGAACTGTTTACACTCCACGCTGTCAGTGTTCAGCCAGCCAAGCAGAGCTACCTGTATTTAACAAAATACACAGATTAAATGTTAATAGATCAGTATTATCATCAGAAGTATGGTATTCTCATGATGGCAGAGTAACATTACATAACATTCGATCATTGTTATATTGTACATATATATTGCTGGCCTTTAGATTGCTGTTTCAATATAAAGATTTCATCTTTCCACCATCATCATCATTATTATGATGATGATGATTATCATTGATATGGGCATTTGTAAGGTATATAAAATCCGTTACTACTGTATGTAAGTTGGTTCTTTAGGCCCAAAACTCAAATTGAGAGACTGATTAATTTGTTTAGATGTTAAATTTCTTTTCAAGCTTTATTTGATAAATCATATCTTTAGCTTTGATATAATTAATTATGTTACTGTAGGTTTATTTACATCATACTGACCTGCTGCATTAACTGAGCGTCTGTCATCTCGGTGCTCGAGTTTGTCTTTCCCGACTCCGCCATTTTTCTGTGTTACAATAATAATAATAATAATAATAATAATAATAACTCGTTTTATATTTCCTGAAAAAATTAACGCCCAAATAAAGGTGTACGTTTTCCTTTTACCTCCTATCTCAGTTCTTGTTTACACTGAGAAGGACTTCCTTCTTTTTCTTCTTCTTTTGGTGTTTTATGTCTGTTTGCAAACAACGTAAAGGTGTATTACCGCCACCTACTGGAATGGAGCGTGGATCAGAATTCTAACTGATCTAAAAGCAGAGAGAATAAAAAACACTAAATTCTCTCAATCACTTTCATTCTCTTAAGATATTCTACCAAAAAAAATTAACTACTATCTCCTCCATGCCTGTGTAATAGCGCCTGTACTTTTTACATCTCTCACACCGAGAGCTTTCTTTGTTGTTGAGTTATAAGTGGGTCTATCAGACATTATCGTTAACACGGATTCCATCTACACTATATGCGCTCTGATACTGTATTTAATTGGCTTTGACTTTTGATTTGATTTTTGATCGCCTTTTGCTTTGATTGCGGCAGTGACATTTATAATAAGATTATGCATTGTCACAAACATTTATTTCTGTCCAGAGTCAAACTAATTTATCTCCAAGATCCTATGATGGGAGAGTAGGACTGCTGCGTAAAGCTTTCTGCAGCACAACCCAAAGATTCTCACTGGTTTTCAATGTTAAGACCTGTACTCTGTGGTTGCCAATATACAGTATGTGTGAAAATATGTTGAAAAAAAAAAAAAGTCCCATTGCACTGTCATTTTGGAATATGCCTACACCATGTGAAAAGAAAAAAAATCCATTGATGGAAAAACCTTGTCATTCAATATATTCAGGCAGTCAGCTCTAATTATTTTTTGGGAACATAATAATGCTAAACATAGACCTGACCAACACAAGCAATCCCAGACCACAGCACTGCCCCAACAGGCACAGTAGGCACCAGACATATGATGGTGCATCACTTCATCCTGCTCTCTTCTTACTCTGATGTACCCATCACTCTGGAACAGGGTGAATCTGTTCTCATCAGACCACATGATCTTTTTCCAACTCTCCACACGTGGTTTTCTTAAGACCAAGCAGTTGTTTAGTCTCAGTCATTATTTCCTTCCACTATCCTTCCACGGTTTAACAACGTGTTTTACAGTGCTGACTCAATTTTAGTAGCTTTAACAGCCTTCTCCTTAGCTGTTTTCTTTTTTTGATGCAGGACAATAACTTGACCCTTCAGAAAATGGAGTAACATCTTAACCACAGAATGTGTCTTTTGAGATGGTTAAGCTTACTCAGGTTACTCACAGCATCAGCATCCAAGAGACAGTTGCGGTAGACAGGTTCAGTGTGGTTCAGACTTATAGGATTAAAATGGGCATTGAGGGGACTAATACTAAACCTTAATGGACTTAACTAATGCTTTACTACTTTTAATACATATTAACATTTACAGCACTTAGCTGACAACTGTTTTAAGGGATTATTTATATTTATCCTGTCCTGCTGTTTATCCTGCCCATAATCATTTTTATGTACTTGTTTTTTTTTGACAAGTTATGGCTCATCGGTGTATACTGAAATGTACTGCATTATGCTAATTGTTGCATAATACATACGCAAAATTTTAATCATTACAGGATTTCTGGAGTTGCTTTTTAAAGATCAGTATTAAAATATAGCAATTTATTCAACCACATTTTACTACATAATCAAACAAAAGAAAATACTTCCACAGTAACACAGGTCTGTACGAGTTTGAGTGTTATACAGTCATACACAAGCCTGCTAATTTACCAGTACACTTGAACCAGCACCACATGCACAGTCAAACGTTTGGACACACCTTCTAATTCCATGGTCTTTCCTGATTTTTATTTCTTTCTACATTGTATAACCATGCTGAATCCAAAGTATGCAATAATCTCTATTGAACAGTTGTGATGTGTCTGCTGCTTATGGTCTGTTTTTACTGTTCCAGAAGGGCATTCATGTCTTATTTTACAATAAGATTACAATACAAGGATTGATTGTGGTTGTTTTTAAAGCAATTACCTAATTGCATATCTGTTATTTCGTATTTTTGAAATATCCAGTAATTTTCTAGAATGTAGAAAATTAAAACAGCTGAATTAGAAGGTGTGTCAAAACTTTTGACTTGGTACAGTACACACTACATCAGTTTACAGCTGGATTGAGAATAAACCACCAACCACCACCATCTCCTCAGTGGTGGGCCCTTTTTTATAATAGACATGTTGAAAGGGGCCAATACGTTCATGCATAGCAATCAATGAGCTGCAGAATGTTAGTGTATGATCTTTATAGTAGGTGGACCTGATAAACTGACAACTTAATGTAATAAAACCTGTTTAAAGATATCAGTACAATTGCTTAACACCACTTTCATTTGTAAGATTGGTCAGTGTTATTGTACAGTGTTATTCACAGCTTAGTCCTTCAGCTTCTATATACTGTACAGAGGAAGAGTTTCTTTTTTATTTCATCAGCTGTCCTCCTTGGTCTTACTGAAGAATCCCAGCTGTTTGGTGTTCACATCTCGAAGTTGCTCCAGCTGCCGTTGGGCTCGTCGACACAAATATTCGATATGCATCACATCTGTCCTCTGAATAGCAGAGTTTGTGCGAAATTCCTCTTGTATTCTGGGTAAAAATCCAGGTTTGTCCCGTCCAGCACGCAGGAACTGGCGGTACAAAGATAACACCTGTTTCTGAAGCTTACTGTGACGCACCATAGTGCAGACTGACAGAGCGTGAAGAGAGAAACCTGCAGAAAACAAACAGGTGACAGCATTTATCTAATACACACACAAGGTCATGTAGGTTGTGTAAATAAAAAAATCAAAAGTAAAAAAAGTAAAAGTAAAATAAATTTTCCCAAAATTAATAAATAAATACACAAAATAAAGTTATTTCTGTAAAGTGTGATGATGTGCTATACAGCCATAGACAAGGTTTTGCAAATGGCACAAACCGTAACTCCACACATGAATAGTTTCAGGATTTACTGTTGGCATGACACAGAACTGATGGTAGCGCTCACCTTCATACATTTTAAAAGAGGCAGCAAAGAAACCACTTCTCCTCAGGAAAAACATCAGGGACAGACTGACATTCTGCAAAAGGTACAGGGATTTTGCAGCACCCGGAAAAAAAAGCTTGTCTGGAGAAGAAAAGGTGAGCACTACCATCAGTCATGTGTCAACAGTAAAGCATCCTGAGACCATTCATGTGTGGGATTGCTGCTGAGCCAATGCAGTGAGCTCACTCACAAATTTGCCTAAGAATATAGCCATAAATAAAGACAAAAACATCCTCAGACAGGAAATTCTCCCAACCATCCAAGAACAGTTTGGTGATGAACAATGGCTTTTCTAGCATGATAGAGCACCTTATCATGAGGACAATTGATAACTACTGTAAGCAGCAAAAATTTTTGGGTCCATGACCAGGAAACTCCCCTGACCTTAATCCCACTGGGAAATGTAGTCACTTCTCAAGAGGCAGGTAGACAAAAAAATAATAATAATAATAATAATAATTCTGACAAACTCAGAGCAATGACTATGCAAGAATGGGCTGCTGTCAGTCAGGATATGGGCCAGAATTGGACTGACAGTGTGCCAGAGAGAATTGCAGAGGTCTTGAAAAAAAGAAGGGTCAACACTGCAAATATTGACTCTTTGCGTAAACGTAATGCAATTGTCAAGAAAAGCCTTTGACATTCATGAAATACTTCTAATTATACTTCAGTATACCATAGTAATGTCTTTAAAAAGTTTTAAAAACACTGAAGCAACTGACTTTGTGAAAATGAATATTTGTGTCATTCTTAAAAGAAATACGAGCTGGAGCTCATCTCAGGACACACACACACACATACAAACACACACACACACTACGGGCAATTTGGGAACACCAATTAACCTGATCTGCATGGCTTTGGACTGTGGGAGGAAACTGGAGTACCCAGTTGACGGTTTAACGATTTTATTCATCGTTGAAACCCACCAAGCATGGGGAGAACATGCAAACTCCTTGCACACAGATCCAAGGTGGGAATCAAACCCTCGACCGTGAAGGTGCAGGGCTCCAGTGCTAACCATTAAGCCAACAAGCCACCTTCTTCTTTTAATACCACAAAGCCAATTTGCCATTTTTTCTTTTAATAACACATCACATTTTAAACCAGTTCTCATTTAGCACATTTAAAACTGAGCCATGTCCATGGGGGAAATTAGCTCACATTCTTACTTATTATACAACAGCTATAGACAATTGTTCCCTCATTAAAGTATTTAAACAATAAATTATTATTTTTTATAAATATTATTTTAAAGTCTCATGTTGGAAAAACATAAGGTTGCTTTAGGTAATCTTAACTCTGACTGACACCGGAGACTCCTTATATGATTGATGGATGGATGGATGGATGGAGTGTCTTCTACACAAGTGCTTGTAATTGAGCTATTAGAAACTACAGAAACGAGGTGACAAACTGTCGGTTCCATTAAACTGCACTTAATTAATTATCCAGTAGAGAAGGTAAGATTCACAAACTGCAATGATACTTTACCTTCTGTGTCACTGAGGCATCAGTACTTGTTAGTAGAAATGATTTTACTCGTGTTTATTAAACCTCCCAGCTCACTATTTAAAGCTCCTGCTAGCTATTTGGACTAGCAGCTACAGTACTGATACATGACCTTTGTTTTTGCTCGCCGCCATGATGCGTTATCGTGATGAACGTACAACAGCGCCATCTTGTGTTCTGACTGTACTGGCGCTGTAATAACGACTGAGTTAATATCACAATGTTGTCATTGTTGTCACTCGAACAAATTGAATATTGTGCAAAAGTTCATTTATTTCAGTAATGCAACTTAAAAGGTGAAACTAATATATGAGATAGACTCATAACATGCAAAGCAAGATACTTCAGGCCATGATTCGTCATAATTGAGATGATTATGCCGTAGGGCTCATGAAAACCCCAAATTCACAATCTCAAAAAATTAGAATATTACATTCAATCAATAAAACAAGGATTGTACATAGAACAATATCGGACCTCTGAAAAGTAAAAGTATGCATATGTACTCAGTGCTTGGTTTGGGCCTCTTTTGCAGCAATTACTGCCTCAATGCGGCGTGGCAAAAATAAATATTCTTATTTTTCGAGTTTCATCTGTATATGAAACATACTCGGACCTGTAGTCTAATAAATTATGCTCAACATTATACAATGTTTCATAACTGCTAATGCTGCTTGGCGCTATTATCTTGCTATTGTCATTTTGCTGACTTATATTGTGGGACCACATGGCCCATTTGAGTTGTTCTTTTTTTATGTGACAGAAAATTGGAGCGATGTATGTGGCCATTTATTTTTATTAATATTATGATTTTGCTAAAAGGTGATCTATAGGTCAACATATCAACTCACCTTCATGTGAAACATATAACATAAAGGTGAGTGGTGTAACTGTCACAACTGGCCAGACAAATACCCCAACAAAGTATCCCAACTTACTCCATAGTAATGAAGGAAAAAGCAAAATGCTAAAAGGTTTTCTATAATTTAGAAATGACATACAAGAGTATCCTTTGCAGTATCATGTGTGTATACCTATACAGTTTTGAGAAGTGCAACAGTGCAAATGACGGAGCTTTAATATAGTGTAATTGAACAGACCTGTAATGCATCACTGTGCTACTAAAGAGAGATTCCTGAAAGACAACCCTGTTTTATACAGAAGTATTAATGTTATTCCTGTTTCTTGTTATAATACCGCAGCATTTCATTACATTATACTGTATAAGTGCATTATATACTGGAAGTGCATGTAAATACAAGTTAACAGACATTACTGGTTGTGTATATATTGCTGCACAGGTTCAATATTGGTTGTTATTGCAGGCAGTGTAAACTCCTCAGGAACATAAAGCTAATATACATTCATTCTCTGCTTATACACGCAGACTAAGGCTATTGAAATGTAGCTTGAGCTTATTGCATATATTATTCAGTGTAACTAAATTACCAAAAATAATAATTATTTATTAATAATAATAAATAATAACAATTTTGGATTAACAATGCAATAAGGCCGCATTACAGATTTAGCTTTTGGTTCTGAGAGGTATATGGAAGACTCTTGATACAGTTTTTTTTTTCCTCTATAACCCAAGATATTCTGCTAAAAAGACCACCAGTACTTTGGTGAGGTTCTCCACTGTATCACTGTGAATCTTGTCTGCGTTGTCCTCCACTGTATGCCGATATGATGGGAAGGGTGTGGCAATTATGTGTAGCACTGGAACCCCTGCAATCAAGCAGAAAGAATGAGAACCGAGCTACAGTAATATTAAGCTTTTTTATTATTGTTATTTTTTGGAAATAAAAAGGAGTGAAATGCTCAAGGAAGATTTAAGCTAAGGTTCTTATACTTACCTTGCTGAAGGAAAGGTGTATGGTCATCATCTACCGGCCCCATAGTTATATCTTTTCTAAAGTACGCCTCCTCACTGGGGTGGGACGACAGCAATCCCAGACTATGGAGTCTCTTTTCTTCAAAGAAACAGAGTTATTTTATTCATTACAAAAGTATTTTAGTATAAAATACATGATGCTGAGGACTGCCACATGCTTGGATATACACCAATAAGCCATAACATTATGGCCACCTGCCTAAGTCACCTGCAGCTGTTGTGGGATGTCCCTGATTTGCAGTGGTCAGGACCCAAAAGTGATCCAAGGAAGGAAACCCAGTAAACTGGCAACAGGGTCATGGGTGGCCAAGGCTTACTGATGCACATAAGAAGCAAAGTCTGGCTAGAATACCTGGTGTAGCTCAAATTGATGAAAAGGTTAATGCTGGTTGTGATAGAAATTTTTCAGAACACACAGTGCATCATTGTTATGGTGGCAGATGAGGGAACCTACTCAATATTAGATGGGTCGTCATAATGATATCACTGACTGGTGTATGTGTGTTCAATGCATGTATCTTATTTTAGGGTTCTTTTATTTGCATTGTGTAGTCTTTGTTTTCAATCCAGCAGTTACTTAACCAATAAAATGTATGACCATTATTATTATTATTATTATTATTATTATTATTATATGTAGGAGGAGGAGGAGGAATCAAAGCAGTAGGATTAGGTAGAGGAGAAGGAGGAGTATTAGTAGTATTAGTAGTATTAGTAGTAGTAGTAGTAGTAGTAACAGTTCAGTAAACCTCTCAACTGTGGAACTTTAGTGAGTGACTGTTGTTATGAAAATTGAAACAGTTAAACCTTTTTTGTACCTGCATTTAAAAACCTTCTCTTTTTAGACCTAAAATATCTTCTTTCATTACCTGCCAGTACAAGTTGATCAAACCAGCGAGCACTGTTCGCAAAATGATTCACAAATGTTGGACTTGGGCCACCAATCAGAGCCAAGAGAATGAAGAGATCCTGGTGGTAGCAATACAATTTTGTGAGTATCAGGATAGTTGATTTCAGAAACAATTTCATAGAAATACCAAAAAAAAAAAAAAAAAAACACCTACAGTACACACTCTTACCATGGCATGCAACAGTGTTGTGTGTTCGGAGCCAGGAGGATGTGGAACATGGGACATGTGTTCAGCAAGATGGCGAGAACCATACAGGGAGTCAGAGGAAGTCCACTCCTCAAAAGCTTCTGACCCATCAAAAAAAGCCAGCTGCAGTGTCACATGAGCCATCTACACAAAGAGCAGACACAGGAACACTGCTCAGATGTAGTCAGTGCTGCTCACCATGTTCTTACGATCCTAATGGTCTCCCCTTCCCTGTACCATGAAGCCAATCTGAACCATTCATAGCCACAGGCTATTTAAGAGTATTGCCACTGAGCATGTGCATTGTTTCATGGACACAATATTCCCATCTTCTGATAATTACTTCCAGCATGATAATGTACAGTACCATGTCAGAAAGCACAAGTCCTTATCTTAATGTATCCTATCTTAATGCGTGGCAACATTTTGGTGAAGCCCCACATATACAGTAGCTGTCCACGTACTGCCTGCTATACAATGCTGTTCATGTTATCACTTATGTTACTGCTGCTATTAAAAGTTGTTTATTTAGCAAATACTTTGTTAAGAGAGCCTAATTTAAAAGAGCCTAATTTGATTAGTTTCTCTTAAATGTTATTAGAAAAAAAATGTTGCCAAGAAACTGAGAAGTGTACACACCTCTGTCCCAAACATTTTCCTATATGTCCTAAAATGCACTAACACTAAAGTTCCTGCTGTCACATCTGGCACTGAATTAATTTCTTTAAACAGGAATCTAAAGCAAACCTGGCTACTTTACCTTAAGGGAAATGTCTTTCTCCTATAAAGAAATTAAAAGGATTTCTGTGACAGCCACGAGGTGACTTTGGACTTTTTGTCCTTCTGTACATCGGAGAAAGTCATCAATTATTCATTTGAATGATCCCAATACACCATTTAGTACAGAAACTCAATACCATCGGGAAGAAGCTAAATATATAAATATATATGTAAATTCTCAGTCGAGTTACTCTCACCTCTCTGACATGTTATATGGCATCTAAAGTTTGCCTTTATTAAGAAAGTCACCATTATTAACTTTTAACCTAATCTATATACTATGCAGGTAAACCTCCAGATGTGCAGGATACTGAGGCTATCATGGACATAGGCTCACACAAACTGGACAGATGAAGATTCTTGAAGTGGAACCCAAGGTGGTCTTCTGCTGTCGTAGCCCATCCACATGACTCCTAAATGAGCAGGTGTACAGGTGTTCAGGGTACGCAGGGAATGTAGATGATTACTGACAAGCGACGAGCAACAAAGCGTACCTGCTGTTTGAGCATTTTTAGATGGCTGTCCAGCGCAGTGACCAGCTCCAGCATCATAGCACATGGAACTGCTGAGTCACTCGCCCCCACAAACACCTGCTTTGGCTCCTGATTCCCCAAAGGTATGTTCTTTGTGTCATAATGGCAAGCTAAAAGCAGACGCCGTGGAGCCAAGGGGTCCAACACTGCCAGGATGTTAGAGAAGTTGACCGGGCCACGGGGGGTTTCGGAGTTGAAGGAATCGATCTGCACTGACCACCCGGCAGACAGAGAGTCCAACACAGAGGACACATGCTGCATTCAAACACAGGAAGGGGAAATTAAACAATGCAAAAAACCAATAGACTAGAGTTGTTAGAGCTAATCTCTGTACACCATATCTACAGATTAGTTACCAAAAACTGGTATTACTCTCTCATAACTTTACCCTTCGAACAGTGCGGCTACCACGGGAGCCTGGGTGTCGCTCTATGAGTATAGGCCGGAGGTGGGCATACCATAACCGAGCCCAGTTCACTTCAGAGACCAGCCGCTTCACCTGGGCTGCAGTGGCTTTACTCGGTCTGTGGGTCAGCTAAGAAAAAATAAATACAAGGTTTTAAAAGCACTGTTATTTAGAATTAAAATGTTTATAGTACAGCGAACAAGGAAAGAGGAAACACCCTAAGGTAAAGCTTAAAAGGAAGTAGCCAACACTGCCCTGATAGTTTTGTAGGGTAGGAACTGGGCATGGGGGGGGGACAGGGGGGAACACTCTGGAGCAGGGTAAATCTGGACTCATCAGACCCCCGACCTTTTCCTAATGCTCCACAGTCCATCCTTTATGCTTGCTAGCAAAATTGCAAATTGAAGCCTTTTTTTCTAATAAGCCTCACTGATAAGTGGTTTTCTTAAGGCTACACAGCTGTTTAGTCCCAAGTCCCTTCTCTTTGCATTGTACGTTTTCTTTGCTTAATGCAGGCCAATAATTTTACGCTTCTGAAACAGAGTAACATCTTTTCCACATCCACAGGATGTCTTCTGACATGCTTGTTTAAGAAGTAAGTAGCTACTCACTGCACCAGTTCAGATTAGTAGTTTCCAGCTGAATCATATCCATCACTGAAGTCATTAATCAGTAGAAGGCTCTGTCCCATTTGCTTACTTAAACCCAGGTGGTATCATTTTGTAGTATAATATACAAGGGGTGGTCAATTCAATCCAGGGCTATTAATTATGCAAAATTACAGAACACACCTATGAGAGTAAATAAATACCTTTATTTCTCCATTTAATGCCCTGCTACACTATGCAAAGACACAATGCAATAACAAATACACACTGGGATACATCTGCTTATCCCAGCATCTCAGTACTGTTTGAATAATATAAAGGTCAGAGCCATGATCAGACTGCCTGCGGTGTGCAAGATGTGCAAGTGGTGTCAATGAATGATGGTGTTTCGAGTTATACATCAGTTTTCAAAGACCAGGCATTTCACTCAGTGAATGTTCAAAGAAACAACTGTAGTGGGCTCTGAGCGGCTTTGGCTAGGATTGTCATTCACAGACATATGACTTTCTTTAAATCTTTTGCACCATTCAAATCTTATTAAAAGTCCCAGTTTGACTTGAACACCTTATGAGAGTGAAAACATATGTCTTTAAAATCTACTCAGGTTAGAATTCATCAAAAGGTCTGTAACTTCTCAATGAAACATGCAAAACAGAGAGAGAGAGAGAGAGAGAGAAAGAGAGAGAGAGAGATGCGTGATACATACTTTATCTTTTTTCAGGTCTGGAACTCTGGCTGATAAATCTTCAGAACTTCTTGAATCATGGTCAGACAGCATTAATCCAAGACTCAGAGTCACTGCCAGCAGCACACATAAACAGAGCAGCAACAATCTCATTCGGCAGATTGGCGGCTGACTGCACAAGCTAAAAATGCAGCTCAGCTGAGTGGGCTTGGACCTTCTGCGCTTCATCACAAAACCGTAGAAAGCAACACAATCTATGAACAGACACATGAATAGTTAAAATAGTTTCACACTCCAGTTTCTGCTTACATTCAAAGACATACAGCTAATTGGCACAGCCCAAAATGTGTACAGTAAGTGTGTGAGTGTGTGTTCATGCTGGTGCCCTGCAATGGATAGGGCGAGTCCCTTGGGATAGGCTCCAGGCCTCCTGTAACACTGATTTTAAACAGTTGTAACCTTGTTGTGGATTGTTCTGGTTATTCATGCTATTTTCTTGCTGCAGGACTCCATTTCATTTCAACTTCAGATCAGGGACTAATGACCACATATCTTTATAATGGTGGAATAATGTATTCTGAACTTACTGGAGGCAAGTGACTTCTGCAGTTCTTTAGATGTTCATTTGGAGGCTTTTGAGACAAAGTTGTGGATGAGTCATCAATGTGAACGTTTGTAGGTTATTTGTGAGAAATTTTACCACTATTTGAAGTTTTCTTCATTTGGAGTTAATGACACTTCCTGTGGTTTGTTGGCGTTCTTGAGCATTAGGAATTGTTTGTAACCCTTTCCCGATCTATTTCAACGTTCTACGGCAAACGTGACATGAGGTTAAACTATCCCTTTTATGCACAAACTCCAATTGCAGAGCCGTATACATGTTTTGAACCTACTGTATATCTCTAGTGGCCCTGGAAAACCTTGTAGATGTCATTGGCCCCTCATACTCTGCCCCTCATAGCTTACTAGGTTTGTACAGTAAATATGCTCAACTATTACATCAGGGATATTTTTTTAACATTGTCCTGCATGTTACTTCTATGTTGCAGACTGGACGGAGACATGTGACTATGGTAATATGTTTTTAAGGAGACACACAGTGGGGAAAGTATTAATACATATATTTTTAAGTATTAACAGAAAAAAGAAAAGAATGGGCAAAATTATGTTACAGTATTTATAGGTTATGAATGTCAGTTTCGATTTTTTTTCAATGAATTGCCCTGCTATATGGCCAAACGTATACTGTATGTACACTGTATGTACACTGTATGTATACTGTATATACTGTATACTTTATGTACCAGGGATGCGAATCACCATTGACAACCCGATACGATATTATCATGATACCTATGTGCTGATTCAATTCGTATAGCAATTCAGTAAGTATCACGATTTTATATACATTTTTTACACATTTTGTTACAATTCTAAACAAATCTAGCAAAAATAAATTGCTCTTACCACAACAATGTGTGCTAGTAGGTGACTAGTTTTGAGCACACCACCTGTAGAATTGTCAAGGAACTGCAGCTTTCACCATCTCAAATGCAAACATATAAAAGTAAAAAATGTATTTTACAAAAATTTTAAAGTCAGTGTGGCAATACATGAATCAGCACACTAAAGAATCACGATACATCACAGATTTGATTTTTCACAGATTCGATTCTCTGATCTCTAATATGCACAGATACATGTCATGCCCCTCTTAATGACTGAGTTTAAGTGTTTCAACCACACCCACTGGTGACAATAATCAGTTACATTAAACATGGCACTGTTTAATGTACTGTGCATCACAAGCTTAATCACATGGGTTTCTATAGCTGGGTTTATAGCTGCGTATGATAATGCTACAGTCTTGAAACACATTTTAGTCAGTTGTATGCTTCCTTTTACAGCACCAGTTTGGGAAAGGCCATCTCCTGTTCCATCAAGACTGTGCCCCTGCGCAAAACATGGCTCATAAAGAGGTGGTTTGACAAGTGGCCTGCCCTATGCCCTGACCTCAGCCCTTCTAGACACATTCGGAATTAATTTAACTGAGCCAGGTCTTCTTGTGCAAAACCAGCGACCGAACCCACAACTGCTCTTTTTTTTTTCTCAAACATACACACTACAAAATCTTTTTGAAAGCCTTCCCAAAGGAATAGGCACAAAAGCAGGACAACGTCTTATTAATACCCATGGTTTTGGGATGTGGGCGGCACAGGGGCTTAGTGGTTAACACTGTTGCCGTGCACCTCCAAGGTCCAGGTTTGAGTCCCGCTTTGCCTCTGTGTGCATGGAGTTTGCATGTTCTCCCACAGTCCAGAGACATACAGATTAGGCTAATTAGCAGTCCCAAATTGTCTGTAGTGTGTGAATAAGCGTAAGTGTATGTACTGTATGTGCGTGTGTGTCCTATGATGATTTTGTGTGTGTCCTATGATGATTTTAACAGGATTAAGCGGTATCGTTGGTGAGTGAGCGGTTTTGGAATGGGTTGTGCAACCAGATCATACTGGTGTGATGGTCAGAGGTCCACATACTTTTGGCCATATGGTGTACTCTGACAGCAATATTTTATGAACCCAGGAGTCAAACCAATTATGAATTAAATCCCACCAGAATTATGCTGCAGCACTGAACATAATTCAATGTCAAACAACAGAATGGATAGGCCTAGCACTTTGACAGACTACAGAATACATTAATTATAGACAACAGATTGTGTATTTAATCTATAGCACAGTGATATTGAGTACTCAGTTAACAATCTGATCTTAAAGTGTACTGTATGTATTACGAGTACAAGGATCTATAGACCATTTAAAATAAACATTTTGGTCGATGTATATTTGTAAAAGACACCAGACTTTAACAAGTACGGTAGCAATGACGAGTACAGTGCGCAGTGTCCCTGTACCAGTTACAGCAATACTCGGCTACTGTACATAAGGATCCAGTATATACAGTACAGTGGAGCAGTGAGTGCACTTACCTGCAGTGGCACTGAGAGTTCAGCCAGTTTGCTGGGATAGAAGCGGCACGCAAAGATCAACCTCAATGCAGTCACCTAGTTTTAGGAAAGGACGGGAAACTGCATCGTCCCTACCATTCTACATGACAATTCCCAAATGCGTTTTCTCACATACAGTTCGCAGCGTCTTTGTCCCGGACAGTACACAGCGCGCGCGTCTCTCTCTCTCTCTCTCTCTCTGCTCGAGCACCGTGTGACAGCGATGGACCAGAGACTCACTGTACCGCATGCAGAAGATTCACTGAGCCAGCTCTGCAAACGATTCAGACGAACCTTTCGACCTTCGCAGAAAGGCAGCACAAGAACTCGTACGCAAAATTCCACAATTTTGGGGAAAACAACTAGTTTTCCAAAAAATATCTTAAGACTTATTTCATAACAGCATACACCAAAGTGTAAAGCTGCGATTTACAGAGCGCAAAAGTTCGTTTGCACCGCAGTGATTTACAGTGTGAAATACATGAAATATTCTATAAAATATACCATGTTTAATAGTAAAAAGTAGTTTTATAAGAATAAGTTGAATTCGAATTTCAATTTGAATATTTGAGAGAAATGGTAATATGTTGTGGTTATGTGACTAATATTAAGTAACATTCCCTATCTTTAAAGGATTTATTAAACAGACTGAAAAATCCCTTATATCTTACGCTAGTCACTTAAAACAGAGGTTGTAATCGTCCTTGTTTTATATGAACCAAAAAACAAACAAAAAAAAAAACAGTGAGTAACAAATTTGAATCGGTTGATGTACCGAACTAAATGAATCGAGTCACTAAAATTTCACTTCGCTGCTGTGTGATCTTGTAATTTACTGTATATATCGTTAATCTGTCAGTAACACAGGTAGGTATAACAAGCAAATTACGAATATGTATGTCCAGTAAATAAATTATTCATTATTTTTGGTGTGTTTGTGAGTTACTTATTACTGACAAATTAATTCATTAGAACTGTACAAGATTTTCCGCGTAGTAACAGCATAGCAACCGTGCTGTACAAAAACCTGGAACGCTGCTCTAGAATACATATTTTTGATACATAGCTTACGCGTTTGATTGGTTGTGCGCTGGCCAATCAACGCGAGCGAGGAAAATAACTGGCTCTAAATATTTTCACCGCAGCCAATAGCAGCTAAGCAGGACTGAAAGGAGAAATGCACTGATTCTGACAAGTTATTGTAGGTGTTAGTACAGGTAAGAAAATGATCTGAAATATTATATTTTACATATTATATTTTATATATATTTACAAACATTTTTTTTACACTAAGCTGTCAATCTGATGCTCTATGTATTCTTTATGTTTAAAGAGTTACCAAACTAATGTTTAATGTGCATCTGTGGCAGTCACGTGACTTACCTCAAAGTGGAGAAGTAATTAATAAATTGCAGTTTGATTTATTCATGGGTTTGTTTTTTTCTCTAACTGTGTATAAAGGTCTTGAGTGTTGGTGAAGCCATGCCTTCAGAAGGTATAAATCTGAAAGAAAACTCCTGCAAGAAGAGGTAATTAGACAATATGGTAGGCTGCAGGTGGTGTGATAAAGCAGACTTTCAGTCACCAGCCCAGAGCTGATTTTCCTTTAACAGCATTTCTCTAGGTGTTTTATTCATGTAGTACAGGCACAAGCCATTACACTAACTACACCGTTCTTGCCCAGTGAGCTCGTGTTCTGTATCATGAGTAGATCCTTTCTTTTCCCACATTCTGTAATATTTTCTGCAATAAGATCAAAGCTATAAAGTTCAAAATATTAATCAACACATTCAGTTTTGAGACAGACTAATGTAGTATAAATAAAACAATTGTCAACTGGTAAAAGATCATTGGGTCATTTAAGGCATCACTCTGACTGGAATACAAGCTGGAGTAATAGCTTGAAAGAGATCCGCTGCCTTCTACCGGTTTCTGAGCCCGCGAGTGGACGAGCACTTTCCAAGGTAACCATGCTAATACTGTACACTATAATCCTTACAACACATGCATCACCTAATGCTATAAAAAAACATCTTCTTTATGTACTGTATATGTTTTTGTCAACAGAAAGAGACGTTAATCCACATGCTGCGATACTTTGACTTTCTCCAGACTCATATTCAGAGATTACACAACAGCCTCCCTCCTCACTGCCTCCCACAAACCACTGATAGAGGTGCAATTCATTCTTCTTAAGTTATTTTACTGTAAGTAAGCTGTTTATGTAAGTGTACTGATAAAGTTTCTTGTCTTTATTTGTGTATATGTGCGTGTTTGTGAGAGAAGAGACTGATTCAGAGAGTGAAGACACAGCTCACTCGGAGCCTAGCACACCTCCGTGCATTTTAAAAGCCAAGCGCAAATATAGCTCTGGTCACCCCCGCAAGGAAGACGCACTGAAGTCAGGTAGGCAATGTACCTGAACCTAGTGTTTTTTTTATAATGTGCAATAATCGTCACTCACTCATTGTCTATACCGCTTTTTCCTGTATTTAGGGTCGCGGGGGGCCTTGAGCCTATCCCAGGAGACTTAGTGAGACAGGGTGCCAATCCAGCCCAGATGTGCAATAATAATAATAATAATAATAATAATAATAATGTTTTTAAGATTCACACGAAAAAAAAACATAATACAGGACATAGAAGTCAGAACATGCAAGGTGTTCTATTTATATTAAAGGTCATGTCTGTGTATAAAATTAGTGTTTTTTCTCAGGCCATTCTATCTTTTTCAGTCTATCCCTATTTTGATCCTGGCATCAGTCAATAGACAACTTAATTTCTATATTTATTTGGCAGCGAATGAACCCTAGAATTAAAATTAAATGGTTAACTTATTATTGACTATTCTTGCCAATTTCAAATTATATTACTGACCTGCACAGCTTCATGGAATGGTAGAATGGATAATGCAAAATGAGGAAACAAATTGCATTGGATTCGAAAGAAGTTCATGCACAGATGTGCCTGTCTATATCAAGAGTAATCAGACATGCAGAGATGGTCGACTTTCTGCCAAGTACAGTAAACTACATGCTGGGTTTAAGGAGTGAGCAGAAAAAGGCCTTGCTATAATAAACCAAGTGTCTGTGGGAGAAACTCTGAGATCATTTAAACAATTACAAGATAAATTTGGTCTTACATCTAAGGACATCTACATTTACTTACAGTCGAACAGTTATTTGATGCCGCACAAGGAATAAACTTTTTTCTTTTTTACTGGTAGTCAGAAAGATGAAAATGTAATCAAGTACTGCCACCTATTCTAAATCAGTGGCATGCTAGTCCAGTGTTGAAATATACTTGTGGTACTGTAGTAGTCAGCGAAACGGGCTGGCATTACTTGCCAGCATGAAAATGGTCTACTACATACAACAAACAACAAATATACTGTATATATAGCTTTTAATACAATATTTTGATTTATTTTAAATGTCTATTAATTTTACATGTTTAAAATGTCTATTAATTTTAAAAAATCCTCACCTCCATATATACATAGGGACGTTTTATTTTAATTGATTAAAAATCAATATGTCACATAGGCAACATAATGGTTTAAGTTGTTTCTGTGACTGAAAATAATAATAATATGTGCATTTTAGATAAAGATCTGTTCTATTTAGATAGATAGATAGATAGATAGATAGATAGATAGATAGATAGATAGATAGATAGATACGTTATTGATCCTGAAGATATTCCAGATATCCAGCAGAGAACACAGATAATGGTTTGTATGGATTGCACATTGTATATCTTAAATGAAGTCAGTAGACATACGGTAATGTGAGAACTGACCAAAAGTTACTAGTGCAATGCTAAGAACAGAATGCTACTAGATGTTTTACTAAAGAATATAATTAAAGCATATATAAGCATATATATATATATATATATATATATATATATATATATATAGCACAAGTAATAATCATCACTCATTTACTCATCATCTATACTGCTTAATCCTGTATTCAGGGTGGCCTGGAGCGTATCCCAGGAGACTTAGGGCACGAGGTGGGGTACACCCTGGAACCCATGTTCCATTAAACTGCATTATTAGTGATATAAAAAAAAAGCTTAATTGTTATTATTTTTTAATTCACATAAATTCATAATGAAAATGTATGCAGAGCCGTTTTATGACAAGAGTCTTCAGAAAGAAGATGCTGATAGAAATGAAACGACAATCAGAAAAGGAGAGATTTTCCGTAACAGTGCTGCAGCTGATGAAACGCTGTGGTCTTCTGAGGACAACACCTCGCTTCCCTGTTCTTCTGATTCCAACTACAGCAGCAGTGCACTCCTGCCCACAACATCCTCCTCCACTGCAGGTCAGATAGTTTAGCTTTAGTTTGAAGGTTTGCTGTTAAACTGGATCATGTATTTTCTTAGTCGAAAAAAAAAAAAAGAAAAATACTTTTAAATGTTGATAAAGCATAAAAATGTAATGTTTAATAATTGTATCGCTCCGTAAACATCACGTGTAATGGAACAATATTGAGAATTTCAAATATTAGGAGCAATTTGTTTGTTAGCACTCACCAGCCACTTTATTAGGTACACCTGTACAACTGCTCATTAATATTGCCTACTCAGATGATTTAAGTGAATTTGAACTTGGCATAGTTGTTGGTACCAGATTTCTGAAACTGCTGAATTAGCTATCGTTGGGGTTTACAGATAATAATAATAATGATCTGAAAGAGATAAACTATCCAGTGGGTGGCAGTACTCTGTGCATATATGCCTTGTTGTAGTGTTTGCTGTTGTAGCTCAGCCACGTGAAGGTTTGATGCGTTGTGCGTTTTGAGATGCTTGTCTGTGGTTTGTGGTTATTATAGTTTCCAGTCTGACTGTTCTCCTTAAACCTCTCTTCTACACTTGCAGAACTGAAGCCTTTGATGTGTACAGTATGTGCTAGAGGCTTTGTGTTGTTGCTGTATAATTGCATCAGTATGTACTGTAGGTGTACTCTACACGTGTTTCTATTAATGTAGTTTGTAATTTCCCAGAAGGTCAGAGGTACCTGTCCTGCATGTTTTTAAACTTTATGAAAGCGAAATTTGATGAACATTCCTAAATAGATGAAACTATCCTGCTAGCTAAGCCTGGAAGTACCCTGGTTTCTGTGCATGTCTGTATACAGGAAGCAGTGTGGATCTGGAATCACCTTTTCAAGGACATGGAAGTCAGTGCTCCATCTGTGATGACAGGACAGGAAGTGAAGATGGGAGTCAAGGAAGCAAGGAGTTTGCTTCTCCTCCATCAGGGTATACATTCGTTTTTTCGGCTATTTAATAAGACATTTGCAAAAGACTATTCAAGTATGCAATCTTCAATTTCTTCAAAAAAATCTTCTTGATCCTTCAACAGAATTGAGAAGCTTTTAATCCTAGACATTGTTTTAAAAGACTAATGAAACTATCCGATCTGTTTACCTTACTTGTTTGTGATAGAAAAACCTGCAATTCTTTGCTATAAAACCGCAGTGCTGGTGATGTTATGTTTAGGGCTAGCAGGGAAATCCTGGTGCCAAATCGATGCTACAGGCTCCCTCTTACATTCTCTGTCACACAATATTCATTTAACTCTTAAAACCCAAGCAGCACAGATCTGTGCAGGAAACATAGCATAGCTGAATGACGATTAAAACAAATGTGCTGATATGGAATCTGTGTGTTAACGCCAAGGTTTTAGACATCACCCTGAGTATTTTGGATTTTGTATACGTCAGGTTGAATGGAAATGATCGTTCTACCACTACTGGAATATGGGAATGATGTTGCAAACATGTTGAACTCTCAAAATGAGATGATTATATTATTATATTTTTGGGGGGGCCATAGAAACAACCAAAAAACAAACAGAAAAACATGTGATCAAGTGTTTCTGTACTATTTATATGCCTGTGTGACCATTCCTTTTTTCTTTTTTTTTTCTTTTTTTTTCTTTGTATAGTTGGTTAATAGGAAATAAAATTCAGTTCATCATATTGCCAAGGTTGTGCTGAAAAAAAAAAGGATATGTCAATCTATATCGCACAATGCTGTGTCCTACATATGTTTATTAAACAAACAAAAAAAATGCCTAAAATGTTCAGAGTTGTAAGGGCTGCATGCTTTAAAATAGTTCCTCCTCTTAAACAAACACACCCTGGCCATATCTCAGCAACCGGATACGATCTAGTAATAAACCTGGGATGATAATGGAGCCAATCAAACCAGGAATTTAAAAATACATCCAATAACTCCAATCACCCAATATGCCACTTGATACCTGAATTGATGTGGTGGATCACATGCACTACAGTATATACTGTACAGCACAATTGTGTAACCCTCCATTCTTAGGGTGTTTTGTTTCACACTTTGAAATGCTCTATTAAATGTTATACTATTAGTGGATGAAAGGTGTGATGTGTTATTCTACAATAAATGTTGGAAAATTGCTGTGTTATAAGTTAAATGAAACTCTTAATGAAAAGCCCTGATGTGCTGTTTAAAGATCAGGGTAATAGCAGTTACGCCGCTTTATCACTCCCGTGTCAAATGATCTATTAATCATTACCGAAGCTGCCTTTGACTTACCCTTGTTTACATTTTTCTTGTATTAAGATCATTTATTTTGAAAGACAAGATGTTAGGAGTTCTTCCACCTCTGGACAAAAACCTGCTGGATGATAGTCCTAGCCTTCCACACACACCTTTGCTCTCCTTTCTGCCCCTGCTGGGATTTCAAGAAGGTCTGAATCTCAGTCCCTCTTTACTCACATCACCGGCTCGAGGCCTGAGTCACAGACTGCTTCCAGAGGGACATGAGGGACTTCAAAGTAAGGCCTTGCAGCTGTACATCACACTATGTCATTTTCCAATTATGATTCTTATTCTTCTTTCCATTGCACATACAGTACCTACAAACAAATAATAATCACTATAACTTTCATGATGATAATAGTAATAATAATAATAATAATAATAACGATGATAATGTTCATCAGTAATTAGATAAATTATGACAGAAGTTATCGTAAAAAGTATTCTTGACAATAAGAAGTACTACACAATTAAAGAAAATACTATGCATATAAAAAATATTTTTAGAAATATTTTCAGCAAATTTATATTTGTCCTAATTATTGGCACCCCTACAGTATTAGTTGTGCAAAATAAAAGTTTTTTTCCAGTTCACTTGCATGTTTACAGTGGTCTTGAAGTGGTCGAGAATAGAAGATTAGAGAACAAAAATAAGACAAACTCTTAACAAAGTATAAAATATAAGAACCCATTTTAATTACCATGAAAAAACAAACACCCAGAAAGACAGATTGATTGATTGGGTAATTGATTGAGTGTTTTATTTATTTATTTATTTATTTATTTTTGTATATGTATATACAAAAAAAAAATACACTGGATGATTTAATTTTCCACAATTTTCCTCCCACCTCTAACAACACTTTACAGACCATTACTTCTAAAGTCTAGTTCAGTGTTTGTCTCATAAGTGTTGCTTTAGTGCGGCACTGTAAAGTTTGCAAAACCTAACAATCATAGTGTAAAAATAGTAATTATCATTAGGCCAGTTCAATCCATATAGATTCGCTCTATAACTTGTTAGAAGATTTTTAAAAAATGGGTATTAACAATTTAGCAGAATATGTTAAAGGTTGGAGAATACAGTTAGAGGGTTAACTCATTCTCTAGGTAACAGTCAAGTAGTAAAGAACAGTCAAGGGCCCTGTAATTTTGACCTCTCTTTATATTCTTACAGCATTATTTGAAGATGTGTGGGTCAGTCCTAAACCTGCTGCTCCCAAGGTACTTCATTTATCATGCAATTAACCAAAAGACCAAAAGATTTTTAACCTGGTATATGTTTAGGGGTGTTGTCGTGCTGGAACAGGTTAGTCGCTTAGTCACAGTTAACAGTAATGTTATAGCATATACTTCTGACTCCTGACAATAAAGATCCATAAATATATAAAAAACTAAAATATATCTCTGAATAAAATGATTGATACTATTTATTATTGTAGGTTATTAATTTCTACATTTTTATTTGTTAAATAACAACAGTATAGTATTGTCCTTTGAATAAGCTCTTACTATAGTACTACTATAGTAATAGTCCTACTATACTATAGTGTACAGAAGTGTATAAAAACGAGTGCATAAATATAAGAATGAGATTTAGTAGAGTAGTACAGCAGCTGTTATTAAAAATTAATAAACACCATCTGATCAATCGGAATGCAGAAATCTGTGCATGTGGTTTAAATATGAATAAATCAGGAGCACTGAAGTCACTAACTGGAAATATTGTAAAATTAACATGTCCATCAAATGGATGAAATAATTATATGTCCAGTTGATGATTATATATTATGCAGATAAACCATAAATCACAAGTAACGAAGCAGGATTTAGACCGATTCCAAAACATTACTCATCATTTCTGTACTTCTTGTATATTGCTCATGGATCATTTACACTCACGTCCTGGATAACTGAAATTATATTGTATATACAGTAGATTGTCTATTTTGTACAGTATAAATTATACTGAAATAATCAGAATGTTAATTATCATCCTCGAGAAAGTACCCTAGAACCAAACTCGTTTCTTTTTCGTGAGAATTTCGGCTCATGCATTAGCATGGGCTTATGCAGTATTCATTATATAAAGTGGATCAAGGTGAGTAAAAACACTTGCCTGTACAGTATATTTAATTATAGAACATTAATTCAAATTCATAATTCAAATATGCTGTAGTAGAAATAGAAGTAATGAGTATTTTCCATTGCTATAATACAAGCAGCCTTAACAAAGCATTCCTTAACTGCACTTTTTTTTTATCTTAGCGCTGCAGGGGTGGCGATAATGGCCATGGCCTCTCTCAGAGCGAGGAGGAGGAAGAGGAGGAAGACAGATGTTCAGATGACATTACCTGGACTCCAAATCAGTGCATCCATAAGAAGAAATCCAGCAAAGGTTGCCGCAAGAGGGCCTCCTCAAAAGGCCGGTCTGTTTCAGGCGCGACCCTCAAGAAGAAATGTGTCAACGGTTTTATCATGTTCTGTCGCATGAACAGGAGATTGTATCTCAGGTTAGTGTGCTGTGTGTATAGTTATTTTATGACATATGGATTTTCTGATGATGCAGATTTACTGAAACAAAGAGAACAATGAGTCATCTCTTTCCTCTGAGCAGGACACACCCAGGTCTTCCTTCTACTGTAGTGACCAAAGAGCTGGCTGACTTGTGGCACATCATGCCTAAACAAGAGAGGCGGGTTTACTGGTAGGGTTGCTGCAGGTTTTCATTCACTGTGTAGTGTACTGTATAAACACACATCTGATTTACTCTACTTACTTTTCTTATGATTTTATTGTCTACTCATAATCTAAAATAAATCAATAATAATAGCATCTTCCCATTGTCACTTTATGTCTTATTTTCCTCAAGCATAAATATGAGGTACAAACAAACTTCAACACAAATAAGACAAATAAATTCATAATTAGTTTTTAAAGCACCATCATTGTGCTAGTGCCCTCAGTAAGGGGAAATTTAAATATTGGGGTACCAGAACATTAAAAAAACAAACAAACAAACAAACAAACAAAAATTGTTATTCATTGCCCATATATTTTCTTCCCTTTTTAATTAAGGACACCAATAATTCTGGATTATTGAAGTTCCCGGGCTGCCTGTCATCCTAACCCGATCCTGTTTTTGTTTCAGCTTGAAGGCCAGACAGTTCAGTCGTCAGCACAACCGTAATGTGCGCAGTGAAGGCCAGGAGGAAGAGGAGGACTGTGACCCCAGACCACTGCACATGTTACTGATGCACAGAGACCTGTTGTTCACCTCTAGTGCAAAACACTGAACACAACTTTATTCTCTAATTGCATCTACACTACACTAAGATGCCATCTAAGAGTTTCTTATTGTGGGGAGAAAAAGAAAAACTGCCAAAATTGAAATTTATGTCTGTCTGTGCCCTGAGATGTAAAGGTAGTCGATTAGGAGTGCTCCCTGAAATTTGCTTCATTCAGTATTTTATTCTCACGTCAAGCTAACAGCTACCAGTTTAGCACTGAGTTGATTATATATTTGATCAGACTTCACCTTAACCCATTTGGAGTGTTTCTTGGAACCAAAAGTCCCTCTTCCCTTTCGCAGAAACACATTTCGACTAGTAAAAGCTTATTGTTATTATTATGCTGTTCTACATACAAACTGTGTTACTGAGACAAACTATGTAATTGAAGGTGACTGTGTGATGATTTAAACATGATGCTAATCTGGTAGCTACAAGTGTCCATTACATTTATCTTACTTTATTAATTAGGCTTGTATCCAAAGGACTGAGTAAGCAAACTTTGAACAGTAAACATATCAAAGATTTTACAAAAGACTTTGAAAGTGAATATTGTGTTCATATTTCATATTTTGTTCATTTTTCAACATAATGCTGAGAATTCAAGCAGCTCCATAATACTGGTTCTTTAAATATTACAGTAGTGAGTCTCTTACTTATTGTTAATGTGTTAGTTACATTTTAGAGACAGTCAGTATTTTAAAAACATTTGGGTTGCAATTGAAGAATTTAATAAATACATAAATCTGCACCATATGCAAAAGCAAAAGCAGAAATAAAAGAACATATTTTATGTAACTTTATACACCATAAAGTTCAAAGTCTATCAGTGTTTTTAAATGCTGTAAAGAGTTTTTATTTAAATCCAGATATAATATATGTATAACTGACTATAATAATAATAATAATAATAATAATAATAATAATAATAATATAAACATTTTAAAAACAGGTTTAATTGTGTTTTTTATTCATTGTGTATTAATACTGTGCTATGTATTAATATTATTTTAGTTAAGTTACAAAATTGTGTGTTTGGAAGGTTTATTCAAGTTTAAATATTACTTCTTCTTCTTCTTTTTTTTTTTTTTTTTTACATTTTTGTGGAGTCTTATTAGAACTTTTACATTGTCATAAGGTTTTATTTATGGTCAATTAAAGCTTATACCATTTAAATTGTTATCACAAAGGTGTCTCATGGCCTTGTTTCCTCTTATCCTCTACTCCACTGATTCAGGGTTTATGTTAAACATCTGGCAGATTTTGTGCAGCTGTGCATTAGCCGACAGCGATTCCTCTTTCAGGTGCTGGTTGCTCACATGAAGTTTCAACACCTCAGCCAGTAAAGCCACTTTGTCCTTCTTTTCCTGAGTGAGAAAACAGAAGATTGGAAAACAAGGGATTGTTGAGCAGATCAACTGATTCCCAGCACACCCATGCTCTATCATTATTTGTGGCATTAATAAGAAGCTCACCTTCAGGAGATCAGTGCTGAGCCTCATCAGCATGGCCTCCAGGTGAGAGAGCTGGTTATGAAAGTCACTGAAAACAAAGAGACACTATTACAGTGATTAATAGAGTTATTAAAGTTTATTAAATAATCAACAAATAATTAGAAGGTACTGTAGTTGATTAACAAAATTTATCACTTTATCAATGATGAAATAAACAAATCAAAATGATATACATACTTAAAAAAAACTACTAATTAAACTATCTTAAATTGTTGTTATTATAAAACTACCATTGCCCTTGCATAACAGTTTCCTTAATTTGTCCTTAAGATAATTTGATTAATGTTTATAATATTCAGTTATTTTATGGACTGTCAAAGATAAAGTCACGTACTGTGGCGAGTTAAACAGATGTCATTTAATTTCCCAAAGTCATTTTCATGAATAAAATTAATTATTGATTGAAGATAGTATTACTCAAAAAGTAATACAATACTGTGAACAATAAGTTTAATGTGTACTGTATTTTTTATTTCACAGTGGTGGTAAATTATGGATAAGAAGATGTTGATTAATTGTCTCTAAGTCCAGCTAATAGTAGTGGGGTTGCAATAAATTCTTTTATAATATATAATCTAATATAATCAATTAATTAAGTATCAAACTTAAATTATTTCAGATGCAATTTTTTTTTTTAATTTTTTTTTTTATTATTTTTGCACTGTGGATAAATTGCTTCCAAAGTAAACATGGATGGATCAAGCAGTCCGTGTTGCCAGTCCAACATATGGTCAGCTTAGTAACAGTTTGAGCAATGAACAAACTATTGCTACAATAAGACTTTTCTGTAGCAAACACGGACAAGCAGTGTGATACAAACAGTGACATGTTCTGGTTATGTTATAAATATTTATTAAATATCTGTAATAAATATCAGCGCTTTTGGATTTACTGATAGTAGAATGAAATTAGTGGACCAGAGCTAAATGTTACTGTAAACAAGGCTTTATAGCCACTGTTTCTGATAGTGAAGTCTGATTAAAAAGTCACTGGCTAACGTAGCTACCTAATTTGACAGGATGTTCATACTGTATAATTTATTGCAATGTGTCTGAATTAGGCAAATAAAAAAAATTAAAAAAGTAAGTAAGTCCTTTTTACTCCCTTTTAAAATGGCTAATCTCCCTTTTGCTAATGTGCTAGTAGCAGAGTTTGTTTATATAGGCGTGACTAGCTAACCTTACCTAGCTGCTTTGATTATTAGCTACAGTCGTTCTTGAGGAGTCATCTTTTTAAAAGACAGGCCACTATTCCTAAAATAATATGTGGAGATTTTAACAAAAATATTAGTTAGTCCCATGTCTCATTCACTAAGATGGGAACAGATGGGATTATACAGCAACTTTTTTACACTAGTAAAAAAAAAATATATATATATATATATATATATATATATATATATATATATATATATATATATATATTACTAGTGTAAAAAAGTTGCTGTATAATAATATATATATAATAATATATATAATAATATATATATACAGTATATATATACTGTATATATATATACTGTATATATAGAGTGTCATTGTAGCTTTAGATGATAATGAACTGTTTAGTGGTAACAGTAACTCTGTGACTTGACTTTCATATAAGCAGCATGTCATGGATATTATAAAATGTCACAACAATTACTACAATAAGCCCAACATAATTAAAAAGCCCAATCCCTAAATTGAAACTTTCCAATATAAAATGAGGAAACTCATGAAACTTTGATAACTTGACATCTAATTTGAATGTGCAAAATTACAGAGGAATTGACTCACTCTGGATGTTTATTAAGAGCATCTGGAAGCTGTGGATTGAGTGCTTCGGGACTTCTACCTGACTGCATGTTCTGGGACTCGCCAGACAGGAGGTTGGCCATCTCCTGGGCTACAAACATTGCAAATAATATATGCAGAATTAATACACATTTCTTTTAATATGTTAAATAATTCTGATAATTATAGTATGATTGTTTATTTACTTTCATAAGCACTGGCTGCATTCAACAAGCTGTTCCAATCAAACTTGCAGGCTGTATTGGCCTGATGCTTGGGTTCTTGATCATCCCGGTCCCACACCGGTGTATCAGATAGCTCACATGGCGGTGGGCACACTATGGAAAAATTTTGTCTGATTTAATTACTGATTAAATTTTTCATTTATCCTATTATTTTCTATGTCAACAATAAACTAACTAACTAAATAAAAACCTACATTTTATTTTTTTGTGGATTCTAAAACCCTTCCTCAGCAAGGTTTTAATGTTAAGATAGTTGAGAAAAGAGTCTTCTGATAGATGAGAATATAGACACCTGTCTGGGCTGGTTCTTGTTTTTGGAAGTGAAGTTTAAAAGTGATCACTGACTATGAGCTCTTACCTGTAGGGTCAGATTGAAAAGAGAGGTGGTTGGGTCTGGGGACAGGATGTCTGGAGAGGACAGGGCTTGAGAACATTATCGGCTTTGCTGAAGATGAACCAGTCACACTTCTGTTTGTTTGGTTTGGCTGCAAAAATCATAGCAATTATGGTGAATTTGTGTCTGCAATATTTGTAGTTATTTGTAGTTATTATGGAGGCAATGTCTTGGGGTTCTTGTCATTGTTTGTGAAATAGCACTGACCGAGTCAGTTACTTCATCCATCAGAAGGAGTTTTTTCAGGTCCTCCACTACAGTTGTCTTGTTAACAGGTTGTTGGGTGCAGCTTGACCGGAGTATAGCAATCACACGGGGCTGACCAAACACGTTCTTTGACTTTGTTTCCCCTCGCCTTCACAGATTAAAATAATGTCAAATGGGGGATAATGAAAAATCATATACAGTATACTCTATTAGGACTATAGGTTTTGTCTTGTTGTACTGTAACACCTAGACTTTGCTTCATAAATATCATCAACAACAACAACAACAATAATAATAAGAGAAGAGGCGGCACGGTCGTGTAGTGGTTAGCACTGTCGCCTTGCACCTCCAGGATACGGGTTCGATCCCCGGCCAGGCTCGATTCCCGTCTCTGTGTGCATGGAGTTTGCATGTTCTCCCCGTGCTTGGTGGGTTTCCTCCGGGTACTCCGGTTTCCTCCCACAGTCCAAAGACTGTAATTGACGTTCCCAAATTGTCCGTAGTGTGTGAATGACTGAGCGTATGTGTGTGTGTCTGTGCCCTGCGATGGATTGGCACCCTGTCCAGGGTGTACCCTGCCATGTGCCCCAAGTCTCCTGGGATAGGCTCCAGGCCCCCGTGACCCTGAATACAGGATTAAGTAGTAATTGTTAGGTCCAATTTGTGCAGTTTTATAAGGAATTTGGCTACTAAGTTTTACTGAGCATCCTGCAGAACCACCCGCAGTGGTTTCTATGCAACACCCAGCAGCTGGCATTTTGTTTTTTGTCTTAAAAGTAGAAACTTATACAATATACAGCTTCCTTTTCTAGCATAGAAATGTTTTTGCAACTTTTTCTTTTTGTGGAGGAATACTGAAAATCAGAAACGTTTTTGCACAGACTCAATGATTACATGGTGCGGGTTAGAGAGCTGTAATAATAAAAAGAGAAAAGAGAAATGTAATAATAGTTACAAGAGCCCTTGTGGAGGGCTTCTAAGGGGGTCAATGAAAGTGTGAGAGCGCTTACGATGATATACACGGGAGAACCCTGCTGTTAGGAGATAGCATAGGGAACTAAAAAGAAACTAAAGAAAGCTGAAAAAAAAAAACACAGAGCTCTGGATGAGTCAACCCTTTCTGAAGGCTTATATGTGATTTTATATGTGTCTTTAACTTTTAACTAGAGCTTAGAGTGAGCGGGCATACCAATCGCACTGCATGGCGCTCTTTTTTTTCTGTATAGACTCTGGCTGGGTCTTTTGCCTTCGTCTTGACACGTTTTGTCTTGGTCTACCTTACCGAGTGTTACCTAAGGATCGCATGAAGTGCGCAGGCATAAGGGCCATTAAACAGACACTAGCCTAGCAACTGTGCGTCTAGGTGACTGTGACTCTGCCCGATCTGAACAGTTCAGAGTGTCTAAGACATTATGCAATTAAAAAAATATATATATATATTTTATTGTCTTCAATTTTCTTTCTTCTTTTTTTTTTGATGGAAATTTAACCTCCTGTGTCTAGTGCACTGCTTTATTTATAGCACTTTGTGCTTTTCTGGCAGCTTTGGTGTTGTACTGTAAATATGTGAAACCTTTCTATAACAAATTATAATTAAATATTCTATTTAATTAATAAAATTTAAAAAAACAATCCTTCATATATTTTATGATGACGGATCATTCCTAAAAGTTGGACATGGCCAACTTGTAAAGATATGTAAGTTAGGTCATCTTAATTTTAACACACACCTTTTATTACTGTTGCTGATTGAATAATTTCCATCTTCACTTGGGTCTTGGCTGTTCTTCTGTTTGGTGTTGCTTTGAGTGTCTCTGGCATGAGATTGACTGGATGAAGCAGAGTTTGAACCATCTTGAAGAGTATGGGAACTATAACAGGTGCCTTTGTACACACTGAGCTTACAGTATCCAGCAAGCTTACTATCTCTCTGTAGATTCTGATGGTCTGGTGAAGTTGGAGTTTGTGAAAGTGTAAAGCTGTTGTTGAACACATGTGGATCTTGAGCCCATTTCTTTACACTGAGGAAACTTTGTTTTTTTGTGGACTGTGCTCGATCACAATGATTCCAGAAACATTCCTGCTTCTTGGAGATCTCTGTTCTAGTTAAGTTCAGTGAACACTCATGCGTACTGGAGAAACACTGAGTCTGGATCTCCTCGTCTTTAACTTGCTGAAATTCTTGGTCATATGTCTGCTGTTGGATTGGATTGATTGGAGTAATCGCGGCTCTCATCAGTCGAGGTTTTTCCACCACCGAGGTCTTGATTCCTTGTGGCCTGCAGGACAGTTCACTAGAAGATACATACACAAAGTTTTGGGATGGGACGGTTAACCTCCAATTAGACCAGAATTCATATTAGGACATAACATTTTCTCCCAACTTCCCTGTCTAGTCTATACATCCTTGTACAATCCTAATATAAGGACTGTTATGTACTGTCTAATTCTTTTGTTACATTTCTTCCTGTTGGAAGACACTTATTAAGTTTGTAAAGTTAATGTTGCATGTTATACAACAGTAGAGAACAGGCTCTCAGGGGTAAAAATGTAAAGTTGGTCAGTACATTTTTTATGGACCTACATCACCAAACTTCACTAACCGTAGTGCAATAAATAAAGAACAGCCAGTGTGTGCCAATTCTGTGTTCTTGTTGATGAGAGAGGTCAACAGAGCATGGCAAGGCTGATTTGAGCTGCTCGAAACACTACAGTAACTTAAATAACCACTCTATACAATTGTGGTGAGCAAAAATGCATTTCAAAACGCACAACACTTTAAATCTTGAGTCAGATGGGATAAAACAGCAGAGGACCACATAAGGTTACACTTCTTTCAGCCAAGAACAGAAAGCTGATGCCGCAGTGGAAACAGATTAACCAAAACTGTACATCTGATGACTGACACAGTCAGGTCTAAAGAATCTCAGTCTCTCTCAGTACCATCAGAATTTGTGTTAGCTGGTCCAGGTTAAAATGTTCCAAAATCCTTAGTTGGCCTAATTAAATTACAGTGGACTGATTATTCTGAGATGTGGTGCCAACCCTGTAATACTGGAAGAAAATAAAAATAAAAAGCTTTTTCAATTATGTTTTTATTCACCGCATACAGCTAATGGTTAATTCTTGCTTTACTTCCCAGGGAGCCCTCATGTCTGTGTTTCCTTCTGGCTCTCCCTTTTTGTTATGCTGTCATAGTTAGTCCTGTCCGAGTCCCTGATTGCACTCTGCACTAAATGTGCATGCACCTTATGCATGTGACTGTGATATACCTAACTGCTTTTTCTCTCACTCCCTCTCACTTTCTCTGTCGAGCTACACATGCCGCGCATGAGCTGCCAGTGATCTAGACCCCCTCTGCCCTTTTGGCCTATCTGACTCATCCTGGTGCCCCACTTCTGGTTGAAGATCTTGTCGCATAGAGGCCCTGTGTGGTCTGCTTAGGATGTGTGTGGTGACTTGGGTTCCACTTGACCATAAAGATGGTCTTGGACTTGGCTGATGCAGAAAGCTTTTCCCTACTGGTTTGTGGTTGCAGTCGCTCAATAGTTTAGGATTGAAAGTCCTACAAATAGTTTTGTACCTGAGCCTCCAATAACGAAACTGGACTCCATATTAACTTAAACGCATCTCCTGTTATACTGAACGCCTCCAGCCTCGTAACCAACAGTATTACTGCAAATCGTACTGCGCATCAGGGACCAATTGATTATTTTGATTTATACATATTTACTCACACATTTCATACTCATTTCAATCATTTTATTGAGACTGCCCCTATGACCATTGTTAAAAGCTGAAATGAAATGAATTGAATTGGTTCAATAAATTGTATTGTACTAGCTATTTAAGTTCATCTGATTGATACAAAATAATCAGGAGTGGATAAGGAGTCAATGCCTCGACTGATAAGTGCTGGTTTTGTGGAACAAGGAGGAGCTACAGTATGTCACAAAAATGAGTACACCCCTCACATTTCTGTAAATATTTAGTTATATCTTTTCATAGGACAACACTGCATAAATGGCTCTTTGACACAATGAAAAATAGTCAGTGTAAAGTTTGTATAGCAGTGTAAATTTATTGTCCCCTCGAAATAACTAAAAAATTTAAAATGTAAAATGTCAATATTTTGTGTGGCCACCATAATTTTCCAGCATGGCTTGAATTCTCTTGGCCATGGAGTTCACCAGAGCTTCACAGGTTGTCACTGGAATCCTCTTCCACTCCTCCATCACAACATCACGGAGGTGGTGGACATTTGACACCTTGTGCTCCTCCACCTTCCTTTTCAGGATGCCCCAGAGGTGTTCTATGGTGTTTAGGTCTGGACACATGCTTGGCCAGTCCATCACCTTTACCCTCAGCCTCTTTAGCAAGTCAGTGGTCATCTTGGAGGTGTGTTTGGGGTCATTATCATGCTGGAACACTACTTTGCGGCCCAGTTTCCGGAGGGAGGGGATCATGCTCTGCTTCAGTATGTCACAGTACATGTTAGAATTCATGATTCCCTCAATGAACTGTAGCTCCCCAATGCCAGCAGCACTCATGCAGCCCCAGATCATGACACTCCCACCACACTGTTTGACAGTAGGCAAGACACACTTGCCTTTGTACTCCTCACCTGGTTGCCGCTACACACGCTTGACACCATCTGAACCAAATAGGATTATCTTGGTCTCATCAGACCACAGGATATCGTTCCAGTAATCCTGGTCCTTAGTTTGCATGTATACAGCAAATTGTTTGCGAGCTTTCTTGTGCATCATCTTTAGAAGAGGCGTCCTTCTAGGACGGCAACCATGCAGAGCAATTTGATGCAGTGTACTGCAGCACAGTTGCAGAGTGTTGGCTATCTTCTTATAGCCTCGGCCATCTTTATGTAAAGCAACAATTCGTTTTTTCAGGTCTTCTGAGAGTTGTTTGCCATGAGGTGCCATGTTGAACTTTCAGTGGCCAGGTTGAGAGAGTGGAAGAGCTTTTATACCAAATTTAACTCACCTGCTATGTGGTGACACCTGAGACAGTGTAACACTGATGAGTCACGTGACCAAGGGGAAGGAAGATAACTAATTGTGCTCAATTTGTACATTTTCACTTAGGGGTGTACTCACTTTTGTTGCCATGGGTTCAGCTATTATTGGCTGTATTTTTAGTTATTTTGAGGGTACAATAAATTTACACTGCTATACAAACTTTACACTGACTACTTTTCATTGTGTCAAAGAGTCATTTATGCAGTGTTGTCCTATGAAAAGATATAACTAAATATTTGCAGAGATGTGAGGGGTGTACTCACTTTTGGCACATACTGTATACAGGAGGTGGTTTTAATGTTTTGGTTGATCAGTGCATACATAAATACAACTATTGTATATGCATGTTCTAAGAGCTGACATGTAAAGTTCTGCACCATTGAGGCAGGTTTGGATGACACAGTATGTTAATGTGGTGAATGTTATTACACAAACTAATTAAAACTAAACTGCGAAATTTATTGTAAATGTACCTTGAATAAGCGCACCTTCTGATTAATTTAGCTATACAAATTCTCATGAATGTTTTCATATCTCACCTTTGATTGAGAACAGCTAACTTAGTGTGAGGTAATGGCAGAGTGCGGGCATAGTGCTCCTGTGTGTTTTTCGTCCCGGAAAACACTGTTGAAGGTTCACAATGTCTGGATCGTGGAATTTTGGGACTGTAAAAGCCTGGCTGTGCTAGTGGGTTTGAACTACATGAATGAACCACGCTTGCAGAACCCTTCCTGTCCCAGGAGCACTGATCCTGTTGCCATTCACCCTTGAAGCAGAGGTCATAGTTCTCAGGAGAGAACGCGCCTTGCTCTGCTGCAGCGCGAAAACAGCTAGGACGCAGAAAATGTGCCTGGAAGACAAATAGGCGAGGCGACTCTGATTACTCACAGGCAACGCGCTGAATGTCAGGGGTGATGCGGTAAAACTGAAAATGCAAAGTCACCCTTGGAAGGCTTCTACAGGACTCCCCGTCCAGCTGGTCTTGCTGATCTGAGCTTTTCTCAGCTGAACGAGGGGCAATCACCATGTGCCACCCTCCATCTGAAAATAAAGGCAATGGACTTGATGCTGTGGAACACAATTTCAATAAATGAAAAACCGTGCCATGTATGCAGTGTGGTGTACCTGCACTGTCACTTTTAGTTGATGTGTTCAGGCTTGTAAACTCCATCTTCCTGTGCAGGCACAATTTAAGCGTGTATGCACATTGTGCACTAAAAAGAGACACTGTTATTGACTATATAACAAGAACAAACGAAATCAGAGGAAGAGATTTCAAAAGATGAAAATATATTTACTTTAATGTAAATTAATTCATTAGATAGAATTCCATTCATTTCCAACATTTTTCTTACTCAAGATTTAATTTAAAATTTTCTAGCCTATCAATGTAGTAAGGAACAAAATACTTAACAAATAAAGAGAAATTACTCCTTTAATCTCATTTTTATTTATTTTCCATAGAAGTACTGGAATCTCCGTATGCAATACAGCAACAAGATGCAGTTGTGCTCAGTTGAAGCAGAGACTTGATTTGGCTAGTTAGATCCACAGGCTTAGAAAGCTGATCTGATTGAGCAGATTGTACAGGTGAGCATGTGGGGGACTTTAAGGGGGACTATAAGACTAAAGCACTGCTGCATCACTTTCTTTATTTAGGGACAGAGCAACGTCTAAAGACTGTATTTTAATCATAAAAATTTGATTAATTTTTCTTCTGAGCTGGGTATTGCCAGTGAAATCAGCCACATATATAGCTATATACAGTAGAGTTTAGCTATGGTAGTAAGTACTTTAAAAGAAATTGTATGATAATTGTACCACAACAACTTTATAGCTTTAACATATACGTTAATAGGTTATAAGATTTCTTTCAAATTCTTAATACAGTCCTAACAATTTTGACACATTTGCACACATTTCTGTTCTGAACATTAAAATGTAAATAATGTACTGTAAATAAATGCATGAAAGGAATCTAACAAACAAACTTACTGAACAAGTGGATTCTTCTCTGGGAGTTAGTTCCACACTAATGCTAACGCTCTGGAGCTCCTTTAGAGCCTGGAGGGAAGTGATGGCACCGAATGCTCCAATTCAATGCAACCACGCATCCAAGATGCACAAGAGAAAGAGCTGTGTGGGATTTATTCTGACTGCTGCTGAAACAGAGGAAGGGATTGTTTTATTTTCTGTTTGCCCTTTAGTGTCAATAGAAGGGCTGTGTGAACTGGACCACGATGTACTGTAGTATGTGAAAACATGTTAATATTCTGTAACTTACAGACAATTAGGCCCATATATTTTGGAATGTAGAATTTTTTTTGGCATTTGGCCTCCATATACCACCACATTGAATGTAAAGAGGTTTGATTGATAAAAAAAAAAAAGAAGAAGATATTAATCATTGAGTAATTACCATAGGAATGAACCATTTTCATACACACACCCATTTTGGGGTGCTAATGTTTTCGGGGCTCATAGATTCTGGAACAGACAGACACAATTACAAAATATACTGTAATGATTACTTGAATGAAAATCATGGAGATGACCAAATGCTGAATTTCCTCAAGATGCTTTGACAGGCCTTTACGGCAGCTGCCTTCAGTGATTACTCTATTGAGTTGAGAGAAGCCAACCGACTTGGCCAGGAAAGAATGTTCCATTGCGTTGCCTCCGACATCTCATCAGTTTTGCGGCATTCTGAGCTGAACTACGGTTAAATCTGAGCAGAAATATAGCCCTATACACTTAAGAATTCATTTAGCTACTTTTATCAGCAGTCAGGTCATCAAAAAACACTAGTGGCCTTATTCCACTTATGCCCTTAATACTGCTTATCTTGATTTATTTAGCTTTTTCAGCCTAATGAAGTATGTCTTCTTCACTTGCATAGACAGCTCATTTTGAGAGTTTGTATAAACACATATCAAATACAAATGTAACACTCAGAACCACCCGCCAGGCTTTTATTTGCTTTTTTAGTCATGAAGTATTGAGGAAGCAAGTCAAACCTGGCCATGCAACTGCTTGTCAGTCATTTATTGCATTATACTAAAACAGAACATACACTACTCAACTATACACAAGTACACTCAGGACATAAGTGAAACAGATCCTCTACCACATGCAGTCTTCTTCAAAAGTGACTGCAAATGCTTTGGTTTTTGCTATACACTGATGGCATTTGATGCGAGATCAAAAGATAATTATAGACGGTTACTGTAGCATAGCCGTCATTGACAGGAAGAGTTTTTAGAAATAGTGAAAAGGTTAAAGCTAAAAATAAGCTGATCAGTTTTAATGTAATCACTGATATTTCAGGTTGAAGCCCACGTGCATGTCAACAACTTGGCACCTTTTCTCTGAATCCAGCCATTTTTAGTGGATCAAAAGTATTGGAACACAACAGACTAATTCTTGCTGTCCTTCCTGTTAAACTTAATTGGTTAGACAACATTTTAAAAATGTTCATTCTTTATTTTAACCATAAAACCAAGGTTTTGACTCATTTTAAAATTAGAAAAAGTTTTTTTTTTTTTTTTTTAAATCGGTCACTGCACAAGCACTGGGCTTAGTCAGTACAACAATAGTTCACATAAGGTCTAGAACGAACGTTCATCTCTACGGAAGTGTGGAAAAAGCCAAAAAGTGCAGGAAAAGTATTTGCTCTTGATACAAAACAGATGAGCTCATTAGAGTCAAGCACATTGGAGATAATATCCTGGCTTGGTACTGGAACAGACTCACCAATCTCTACTGATAACTCACGATTTTTCCTGAAGTATGAATTCAGAATCTACAAAAACATTGTCTGCCAAGTTACGGAGAAATGCATGAGCTCTATTTGGGAGGAATTTTATACATCAGGACACTGCCTCAAATCACACCAACGGACTCCATCGGGGAAAGAAAAAGTCTGGTTCTTCCCAAGGTTCTCTTATTTAGAAGGGTTTTGAATTTAAGGTTAAAAAAAAAAAAAAAAAAAAAAGAAACGACTGCTGAGCAGAAACTACTGCTGCCCATTCCCCAACTGTACTTTGGGATTGATGGTATTCTTGGGCTCTAACCTAGTTTATCATTCAGATGTTTTTGATAACGCATACAAGGCACTTCTGTAAGTGGCACTGGTTAAGAGTATTTACCCAATGTCCTAAATATAAATATTAACATTGGTGTTCTATGGCAAAACTTAAAAAGCAAATGTTTCCAGCAACTGATCACAGTCAGAGTTTAGTGAACAATGAGCTCGGGTTTCGTGCATCTGCAGACAACACATCTAAAAAGTGCCTAGAGCTCACAAGTCCATAACATTGTGATTAAGAGTACACACACAAAAAAAAAAAAAAAAAAGAGCCATACCACCACCAGCTTACATTTATTGTGCCGACAACAAAATCAACACCATGAAATTACAGCATAGAAATCTGTAGTGGTATCAGGAACCAGAACAGGCCAATTCACAGAAACATAAAATCACAGAATTATGATCAAGTCAGTAGGAAACAAGGCTTAAACATGAACTATACAAGTTAATGGACAAATCTAGCTCCATATAGGGCCTAAAATTACTAAATCACTCAGATTGAACTCTACAAAATGCTGTATACTGATTTCTGGTCATTTTGAGGACACATCTTTCTTACAAGTAAAATCTAGGAATGTGTAGTACAGCACAGGTCACGGTACAATTGCATAAACCATCACAATCCAAACATTCACAAAAACCTAAATAAATAATTCTTTTTCTACATTGGTGCAACAGTATTAACATTGCTTGCAAAATGATGGTAAAAAGTGTTGGATTTAAGCAAAAACTTCTTTAAAAAAAAAAACAGCACTGGAAAACCTAAAACCTACAGTACAAATTTTATCCAGTACATTAAAAAAAAATAAATTAAAAAAACATTTCTGGTTCCATCTTCAATGAAAAAATAAAAATCCCATAAAATATAAACACTATTAAAAAATAAATTTAAATAAAAGGCTATTTACACTTTTACATTTACTTCAGAGTTCAAACATAGTAATTCTCACTGCGCAGAAATAATTTCAGTGAAAAGGTCAATTAAATTGTCCAGGCCCCAGAGGTAGCCGTCCTCATGGTTACCCTTCACCCACGCGCTGCGATGGTCCATGATGAGATGATCAGGCACCTTGGCAGTCTTTCCGAAGTCTATCATCCAGACACCAGAACGGCCGCTCTTGTTGTGGACAAACAGCAGCGAGCTTCCCACCACCTTCAAGAAGACAAGGCAACTGGTTAATTGAAACTTCAAAATTGTTTGATGCTGAAAATAAAGCTGTGGTACATGTATAATAAACAGAATTTCAGAAGGTTGTTCATGTGTAGATTTGGGTGTTTTCAAACCAAGGTAACATGCCTGGTTTCATTAGCCAATGCCTAATGCTTCCCCAAGATTTCATATTAATTATTATTCAACGTAATTTACAGACGTCTTCAAGCGCAGTACAGTTATGATAAACAGTAAAACATTAATCGTGCAAATATTTTAAAGAAGGTTGTATGTCTGAAAGATGATCCCAGCCAAGTCTGACTGCCCACTGCAGTCAGTTCTGTGAACATTCAGCGAGAGACAACTTGTCGTCAACTTGTGGAAGAAACGCGTCTGTGTAGGAACTGTACACAATCATTCACCAACAACACTTGCACATTAGAGGAATTTGGCTGGGAATTGCCACATGTTTGAGCCATTAAAAGAAGTTCCTGTTTGAGGTGAAGCAGGCAGTCCCATCATGGCTCTGGTGTACCGAGAACTCTCTTGATGGCATCAATGCACTTATTCCAGCATTTGACTGGTGCAATAGTTTAGCAGGAGATTATAAGGAGAAATAAAAGGAATTTTCACTCTCATACCCGTGTTTTCTTATTCTGCACAATCAAACGTCCTGGATTGACTTGAACGCCTCTTGTATTGTGAATATAGTCACATTCATCTAGTATTTCCTATTTTAAGCGAATGCTCATTACAATATGCAAAAATCAAGCAGGCGAATCTTTTTTTGAAAAATCTTGGCATAATCTCATTTAGTAATCTTTAATCCATTTGCCATATTCAAGAGATTTTTACTTGTTACAATGTACAGCAGTGTACATGATCACCCATAGAGTACCAAATGTGGAAAAATTAAATCAGAAAGCAAACAGTATAGTAGTTTAGTAGGTAGTTGTAACCATTTTAGATAACTATTAAAAGTATTAACCATTTTTTTGGCAACAGCTAAAAAAACTAAATAGGAACTACATTGCTAATGCAGTAGTATCAACAAGTCTGTATTGCTGTCCCAATGTTTAAATCCACAGTGTATAGATTTTTCTTACACGATAATTCACTTTTACAGATACTTTTTACCTCATGTTTTTTGAAGAAGTGTGATTTCTCAAGCGACAGCCGCAGCTCCTTTAACCTCTGTTGGTAACTTCTCTGAAATTGGAGAAGCACATCAGGCTAAACACAAATCTCGGACTCATCTATGAGCAAATACAAAAATATAATAAAAAAAAAAAAAAAAAAAAAAAAAAAAAAATTATCCTCATATACCAGCAACAAGACATCCCTGTCGACAAAGTCATCTAGAGCCTCAATCACGTCCTTCTTGTATTTTGTCGTTTTAAAATTGGTGTTACAGGTGCCACCTGATTTCTGCAAACAGACATGAACGTCAACAATACCTCATTAAGCAGGTACCTACTAGTGCCAATGCATTATTCAACATTATTCACCTTGATGCCATCGATACGGAAACCCAGTGTGGCTGTGGAGCTGAGAGTCTCTCTCCACTGCATGTATCTGGTTTTAATTACGGCTTTCTGGGCTTTTTCTTCTGCAGTCGGAGCCTCTGGATCCACCGCAATCATTTTCTCATACAGGTCATTACGAGGCTGAGGAGTCTTTTCTTTTTCCAGGTCCTTCTCCAAGTAGGTCCTGATCAGATGGGAAAAGATTTTCAATAATCGCCACAATAGACAGGCACTGAAACAGAGCACACACTTTAGTCTCGAAATGCGTGTGCCAACGTTAGATGGTGCTCACAGCTGCATGCTCACAACTGATCAACACAAACTCAGGCTTCTGGAGGCATTTGACATAGTAAAGAATCACTGCTTCCTTATAATCAGCAGGGTGGTACACGGGACTATTCTCACACGAATAGTCCCATGTGTTGGGAGTGAGTTTTAGAAACAATACGCATGGCAGATGACAGATACCAAAGGGTGGCCAGGAGAAAGTCTGTCTTATGCCCTATTCGCAGAGGATTAGTATTATCTGGGGACCTTGTAATAATTGCGCATATCGGTTACACACCATGTGCAGAAAGAAAGCTGAAAACCATCAGAAGAGCGAGAGCAAAAAGAATGATTAGATGGATGATGTGTATAGCAGCATGCGGTAAGGAACACTTCCGGTTATATCATACAGATAGACCTATGAGACATTTTCAAATAAAATATCCAAATAGTACACAATTAAGCAAGGAGGTACACGCTTCATCATGTCTGGGAGAGAAGTCAGTAAATTCAAGTAAAATTCGCTTATCCCTTGTAAATGAAACTCGGATGTAGGGGCAATTTCTTAAATGGGGTCCCTAGACAATACAAATCCCATGAAAATAGTACTCAAGACAATGCAAACACCACTGCGGTTCACAAACCTGCCTCTGAGCAAAGTACAACGTGGACAGATGTGACTAAAGTGGAGTTGTTTGGCCTTAATTGCCCAGCGCTGGCTAATGCTGTTTGAGGTTTTTCTGCTGAAATGCTTTTTCTGGTTTTCCCCCAGTGTCAAGTGTCACCGTCAAGACAGCAGACAGACGAACAGAAAACTGCTAGAATCTTAAATGTGATCGATTTTGTGGTGCTATGAATTCAATCATCTTTAATTTTCAGCATTAAGAATTCAATGACCTTCAAAAACAGTGACATTTAAGAACATTCAAGAAGAAATGTAGTCGATGTTCTCAGAAGGCTAAAGCAAGCAGGAGCTCACCGTTGTCCCATTTTGCAGTCCATAATGCACGGCGAGTCAAAGGATGAGAGCAAGTTTTCCATTTTGTTGTAGTCCTGCTCGTCTTGCTGGATCACTCCATAGTATTCTGGCACAAAGGGACGGAGCACATCACCCATTAACTGCTTCAGACACTCCTGCTCCTGCTCACAGTACTTCTTCAGCAGCTTCCCATCACTGCCTGTCAGAAAATTACCTGGGGAAACAGACAAAACCTCCTGAACCAACAATTCATTGGGAGAATAATAAAGTCATGCTCAGTGTTTAATCTTTAATTAGCAATGCAAACAAACCAATAAACATTAAGAGGAAACGCAACACATACCTTCATGGCCAACCACTTGGACCCACTTGGACTTTAAAGGCACCACGTTTTTACTCTCCTCCTATAAAAGCAGTTTCCAAAATATTAGGCCAAAATGCCAGATATAATAGCAAGCTGCTTCTTAACCAGTTCATCAACATATGAAAATGCATTCAATGGGAGAGGATTCGAATAATCCAACATGAGAATACTATTGTTATACACTATAGAGCAGTATTAGCCTTTGAAACTGATCTGGTTGGAAAACCTACTACACCCATTATTCTCAAAGCACTGTGGTAAATGATAGAACTGTATATAAATATCTAATACAGACGAACATTAAAAATTACATTTATTTCATGCCCACAGTTTATATGAACAGCAAGTGACCCTTTCAATAACTTTGAACTCAAGTTTGTGGCAAGATTTTTCCTGAAACTGAGATTATAATTCATAAGCATTTACTGTATTTGCATGCTCTTGAGCTGCATGAAAAAGACTGAGCAGCCAGTGGACTGTTTATATTGAGCATGGTGGATTAGATTTGTGCCTCACAACTGATTTTTGTGGGGAGGTTAATTCAAAGCACTTGTACACAATTCCATCTCAGGAAGTCTTTCCCTTGCCATCGTCGACCTCGGCCTGCTCATCAGGGACAAGCTGATCATTTTGATTCATACACACTTCATATACATTTCCATAAGCAAGAGAGCTATACAAATAAAACCATTTTTGATCCATACACATTCCATACAAACTTAAATAATTCTTTTGATTGTGTAAAGCTGCTTTGCAACAATGAAAACTGTTAAAAGCGCTATTCAAATAAAATTGAATTGAAATAGAACTGAATAGAATATATTTTGACTTGGGGCAGTGGTTCACATTAAATGCTTTAGACTAATCTTCAACAAAAGGTCTGAATTTGAAGCAGGGAGAATAAATGCTGTACTATTTAAACAACCTTTTCTATAGCCTCCGTCCTGTTGTAAATCATTTAAATAAACACATGTAACTGAATAAACCAAAAGGTTTGCTCCTGAAACGGGGCTGGATTATGTTTAGAAACATGAAGTTGCTGAACTATGGCCAGTTTTTGCCCCCTCCCCATTCGTTCATCACTTGTTACAGCATTTAAGTGCTCACTCCAATGAAATTCTTCAGAATTTACATTCAGACCAAAGTTCACCAACCAATGAGTGGTCATGTATTGACGTCAATTTGAAGAAATCACTGAAACAAGAACATTGCTGGGAATGTTTTTTAATCTTGCCTTGGCTCCTGTGTAAAAGCACAACCTTTTACAATCTGGTGGGGCAGAGTGGAGCCAGGGGTTTTACCGCCATGCCAGCCGAGGATGAGGCGAAACATTGACACGCACGCAGAAAGTTATAGCCCATCCTTTCTATGGATGGTTTGTGTAGTCTCTAAACCAGCTGTAATCCTTACCTTTGCCTGTAGCTCAATCAGTAAGCTCCTTCTGCACTTGGCACCTTCAAGCCAATCATTGACAATGCTGAACTTGCTAAACTTATCAAGCAACATAAGAGGGAGGTAAATCACTCTTATGTTGCTTGATAAGTTTAGCAAGTTCAGTTCCTCCCTCATCTTACACAATAGCTCATAAGACATTTACAGAAAGGACATGTTTAGCTATGGCAACAAACCAGAAAAAAAAAAAAAAAAAAGGAATAAAGGTGCCCTCCTCAAATTATTAAAATTAAGATTTACCAAAGATTAGATAAACATTGGTTTCCAAAACAGCCAAAAGCTATTTGAAGAAAAAAAAAAAAAAAAAAAAAAAAAAAACTGACGAGTCCATCAGCATATAATGATGCCAAAACAAATGGTGCATATAAACCATCAATTTAGCACCTGAACATCTTAGTGGTACCAGTGGTTTAAATTAATATACTGGTCAGCATTTTCCCACAGGTGTGAAATATTTGTGGTGGCAGCCAGTGGAATGTAGCGCATTATCTGCTAGCACAAACTACTACATACAAATGTGATCTTTACAAAATATTTTAATTTGATATTTCTAATTACACATTTCAGAGATCCAATCTATTACCCCTCCCCACCATCTACACAGATGTGAAGAGAAAGATGAAGAAAGAAATTAGGAACTAAACACTGTACAAACATTGCACTGTGTCAGAAAATAGCCTGTAACTTTAACCATTTTTTGAATCACTGTTTTAATGAATACATATGGGGTCAGGATTGTGCAGTATATACACCGACAGTCAAAAAAAAAAAAAAAAAAAAAAACGTGAGATCACGCGTTTGTTTTGAGTCGTTTCTGCAAGTTCTACATTTTTGTGACATCATTCCCAGCAGTATAATCGACGTTTTAAACGCAGTGGTGGCTTTAGTTCTACAGGACAGAGAATTCAAATGCATAGTTTAATCTGCGATTGTGGGTTTTGTTTTTAAGAAGAGCCTGTTCAACATGCCAATTTTTATTTTTTATTTTTATTTTTTAACTCGTCATCCACTTATCTTACTGCACCAGTACACTGCTCTGATGAGTAAACAGTTGGATGTTTTTATGCTTGAATGATTAATACGTCAATGCAAACAAAAACATTCCTCTGAAACTGGCCAGGTAGAGGGACTGGAATGAAAATAAGCCAGTTTTAAAGCATCAGCATTTTATAACAAGTCAAATTCCGTCAACGTCATGTGCGAGGATGCTACCCCAGTCACAAGTCTAACCCCTTCTTACTAGGGTGTATTCCATATACACCACCAATACCTTCCTCTAACACGAATACAATTTGGCCCTGCTGCATTATTTGGATTACAAGCTAATGAGATCTGCTGATTACAGTGAAATTAATAAAGTGCATAACTCATTTGAATGTAATTAGGCTAACAAGAATCTGATAATCACACAGCTGTAGAGAAAGAAGGGAGTGGCCCGTTTACACAGAATTCCTGCTTAAAATGCTGACTGATGAAATGCGATTCAGGACTCTCGAAACTGTGACGAGTTCAGGTTGTCAACAAGGGCTCAGTTCAGATTGTCAACAATGATATTCATATGATGCAGTTTAGGATGCATTGTAGGCCACAGGCAGACATGCATAAAATGAGCAATTTGGAAAGGCCACCGAGTGCGACTGTGTACGCATATAGAACAGGCCACAAGACGTAACTGAATATAAGGTCACGCAATATAATACCACAATTATTAACCACTTTTCAGTACAAGTTTAAGGTACTGTTGCCACGGCTGACCTGTTTGAGATATCAAAAATCCCTCTACAATTTTGCAGAGACTTTACAAATGTCTTTAGATCACATAGGACCAGTTTGGTGGTGATCGTATAAATTCCCTAGAAGGAGTAGATCAAAATCCATCGGGTGCATTTTGGCAAACGATCCAAAACTTCCTGAATCCATGTCAAGTTGAGCCCATGACATGCATTACGAAAGTTGTTCGGCTCGATGAGCTCTAAACGTGAACAGGCCTTTCGTGTGCATACGTGCAAGTGTGTACGAGCTATGCAGCAAAATATTGTGAGGGCCCAAGGCAACATGACTTTCAGGCATCCTAATGGCAGCAGATTCCAACATGTCTGCCAATTATTATTACTATATATATATATATATATATATATATAAAAATAAATAAAAAGAGTTTTTGAGCATGTTAAGACCCCCAAAAAAGGTGGGAGGAAAAATAATTCTTAGGAAAACAAAAGGGTCCTGCACACTCCATGGTGCTTGGGCCTTAATTATAAACTCAACCAAGCACAAGGAGCACAGACAAACTGAGCACACAGACTGGAGGTGGAATTCACCACCAAGCCGGTGTGCAACCTGCCTGCAGTCACCCTATCAGAGTCTACTCCTGTTTTGTTGCCAGAATCAAGAGCAGATTTGTACAAAGAACAATAACCAATTACATAAATTTAACAATTTTATTTAGCAACTCTAGGAGACGCCATAAAAATATACACTTTGCACATGACCAAAATACAAACTGTTTGAAAAGCCGACCAAAAAAAAAAAAAAAAAAGTTCTCAGACATACGTAAACTGTAACTGTAATAAACAACAAAAAAAGCTGTACTGTGGACTTTGGCTCACCCTTTTTTTGTACAACATTAGAGATAAAGTAGAACGGGGAGATAAGTAGATAAACATGATAAGAACAACAAACATGAGCATGAGAAAAACAATAAGAGAAAAAGCCGGCGTCTGAACGGCACAAAGAGAGAAATCAGTGCAAGTGGTGAACAAACTGACCGTATCGCTCCGAGTCGCTGTGTCCTCCGCCTCGTTACTGCCACTAAAGCAGTCATACGCGTCAGAAACCGAGGTGGGAGAGAGGCCCAGGGAAGAGCAGTCTGAGAGCTTCCTCTGCCCGGGAGAGGACGCGACAGAGCCGCCACAGCCGCTGTCCGAGCACAGAGACTCCTCATCGGGCTGAGAACCGCAGGAAAGTCCCCTAATGCTCACGTGCTTGAGCTTCTGCTCGGTTTGGGCCACGCGCGTCCGTCCAGTCACAGGCAGCTCAGGCGGAGCGACACACAGGTCGACAACACGGCTCTGCTGCTCGGGGTGCTGCGCGGCTTGGGTCGGCCAGTGTAAGCTATGGATCATATCGTCAACACATGGAGCAACGCTACCTGGGGTTTTAGTCATCCCGATCACTCTCACACCATCCGAGCGCCCTGTCTTCACAGACAGTGGCTCTTCTTCTGGAGCAGTACGTCGGCTAATCTTTTTCTCCGGAACTTTACTCGAGCATTAACGTACTGACCTGTGCACGAACCGGTCAGTGTTTCTCCTTCATCTCTGTCGGACCTGCACGCGCAGACCAAACAGGGGCGTACAATAAAGACGTCCGGCGCGTGCTCCTCAGCACTGATTGCGAGTGAGTAGCAGGTTCCGCTTCCCCGCCTGCTTTTATTGGCTAGTTGTGCTGGCCCCGCCCCCTCGAAGCTTTCCTTAAAGTGACATCGCTGCTGTCTGTAAATCATTCATTCATCCGTCCATCCATCCAGGGGACTCGGGGCATGAGGCGGGGTAAACCCTGAAGGGGGTGCCAGTCCATCACAGGGCACACGTGTACTAATAATCTAATAAATTAATCAAATATTGCGTTCTTTTTAACGGCGTTTTTAGTCATTTAGGCCTGGGTCTGAATTGGTGAAGGTGGTAGGCATAGGCAGAGTTTGTGGACTTTGGGTGCGCCCCCTAGCGACCGAAATGTCACTACCTTGACTCTAAAAGACAGTAGGTCCAATTAAACATTTTTTGTCCACATATATCGTCTGTTTATCTGTATAACATTAACTATAAGTTGGATATGAGTGACTGGATTTTCCATAGATTTTTACTTGAAAGCAAAATAAATTATATATAATTATATTATTAAATATACATATTATATATGTACTTATTGTTTTAAGAGTACAGTAAGTCCTTAGTAGATTAATCAAAGTGAGTCTTATACACCTTTTACACGAATATACATTGTAAAGTATAAAGAAAAAAACAAACATGGGTTTAAAGGGAACCTATCCAATACAGAGCTGTATTGGACTGTTGAGGATTATTCTCCATCGGGACAGCATTACTGGACAGCCATTTTCTATCATTGTGCTCCAGCACTGACTCATTTCTCCCACACCCCCCACACACAATATAGTAATATATATATATACACAGGTTGGACAGTGAAACTGAAACACCAGTTTATATTGGCTGCAAAAGGAGGCCCTACACAATATTAATGAATTATTGTGGTCTGACAATGAAACTGAAACGCCTGGTTTTAGACCAGAATAATTCATTAGTATTGTGTAGGACCTCCTTTTGCAGCCAATACAAACTGGCGTTTCAGTTTCATTGTCCAACCCCAGTACTTCCGTGATTTGTTGGCATGTACAAATGGTTGCAGAGCTGCAGCCTGTTTGTATGTGCGGAAATTCATAACTCCAATGTTCGTAAGTCAGCGTCTTGCTGTACATTCACCCACCCATTCTGATGTTTAACGTGAACATTATCTGAAATTTTAGACTTTTTACTAGATTGCACTGTTGCCAAATCATTTAATTATTGGACAATTGCATGTGTGCATGACTGTTGCTAATAAAATATCCCCCTTGGTGTGCATAAAAGCATGGATGGATGGAGGTTTAATTTAATTGTAAGTTACTCTACATTAATTTCATAAGCAACAATTCAAAGTGCCACAAAAAGAAAAAAGTAGTTATAAATGAACTAAAAGTCTCTTATGAGTAAAACCTGTATAATTTACCTATAAGTAGAACTCAAACAGGGCATTTTCAGCCTCTATGCTATACTGTTCTTACATTCTCTTGCTGAACATCACAAGAAAATCACAACTGCATAAACAAGCTTGTGTATTCATTTCTCCTTCAGTGTTATAATTATTTGAACAAATGATGTTTGATTATTTGCACAAACTTTGTTTGTCTTTTCTTATGGTTAGTCTCAAATCTCAAAAGGTATTATAGAAGGTCATTAAACAAAATGTAAAAAAAAAAAAAAAAATCTACTAAACAGCACTGGTTTCAATATTAATCTTTTCACACACCAGCTTGTGCATTTTCTAGTATGTTCTTTGAACATAGAGATTTGCTCAGAATGATGTTGAGTATGCTGGAGGGAAAAGGGGACACCAGATGTTGTGCCAGGTTGAGCTGCAGACATGCAGTGCGGTTAATTTTGTGATGTGAGCCAGCTGTGACAAGCTACAACAACCGACAATCCTTCATCATATTTCAACATCTAGTTACAGCACACTGAATGTCTAGTTAAGACCATACCATGATAAACTCATACTGCATCATCAAATTCTACACAGTGCTGTTCAGTTCTGCCTTTTGATTGGCCAGGAAATGTTGATTCATTTGCTATAAGAGCAGTATTGACAAAAGTGCAGCTAGAAATCACCAGTTTATACTAATGTGCTCATTCTAACCATTTTATTTATTACTCCTGAGAGCCTCTAAATAACTGATGTATAAAAAATGAAATTCAAAACATTTTGGTGGAATAAATTAATTATGGTATATTACATGAAATGGTCAAGATTTCATACAGATCAGCACATAGAGTTTGATCATTATGGCAATTCAGTCATTTGTAAGGTTACTTTTGTAGAGGTTTTGCTTGTAGCAGTTAAGCTTCAAGGTTTCATTGTCAACAAATAATGAAAGTACATAGCTACTTATTTACCATTCTGTGTTGAAATTGTCTAAATCCTCAGACTTTTTTGGCATTGTGCAGTATAGTTTAGTGCTTTCTGACATTAGAGGGTAAAACTGACATGCAAACACACATAAAACAATGCAAAAGAGATGAAAATATCTAAGACAGTCATAATTCAATCTACATGAGTGTGTCAGACTCAGGCAGGAGGTGTGGCCTACTCAAAGGTAAACTGTATGCGCTTAAGTTGGATTTGTAGATTAACCCAAAAATAATGTTCTATGTGATTTTATGTAATCTTGCGTACAAATGCTGCAAATAATCCAAACTTTGTATTCTGAAGAGACAATAACTGAAATGCTTTAAGCCTCATTTACTTGCTTGCAATATCTGCCTTGTGGTTACAACACTAAAGTAGGTGCTACACACCAAGCAAGATTTAGTTGAGCAATCAAACCTGAGGAAAATGGGAGAACAACTTTCCTGACAACTTTGCCCACCTGTGATGATGACTGACACCAAACATGGAAATATTTTAAATGTAAATGAAGGGGATCTCAAGTAAACCAAAACCTCAGCATATGATACCATCATAAGATGACCTTATTTTAGAAAATGTGTTAAAGACATAGGCAAACAAAACACAAATTACAATTCTTGTATAAAAGGATTATAAAATATGCATCAATTGGTTAAAAGAGGTACACGACATACAAACATCCTAATTTACACACACATCATGTACAGTCAGTCACATGGACCCTATGAAATAAAAATAAAAAACTCAAGTTTGCAGAGACTTATCCATAATTGCATATCTTGTAGGACTGAAAGTTTAGCATCACTAGTTCAATAGTGAGTTAAAAGAAATGATTGTCCATCCTGATGAAAGTAACCATCAGATTGTTCAATAAAATACCCTAATGCATCCATCACTAGCGTCCTGTGTCCAAGTCTCTCATGTACTCCTGCAGGGCCTGGAGCCGAGCATCGATCTCAGACAGGTCTGCTCCTGTATCCACAGAGCTCTCTAATATGATAAAAAGAGAAAATATATTAGTTTTGATTACTGCCCACCACCAGGGTTGCATGATCTGATATATCGGATATTTAGTTACTGACCAAATAGTTCTATGTGGTAATGGATAATGGGACTAATACAGGGAGGCTGAGCTATTCACTTCAATGCTGTTTTGACGCTTGCTACGTCATGTATCAGCAGCACATGCAGCATGCTCCTACACTCAGGCCAAAAACTCAGCTGTATGGAGGTGTTTGATGCTTACTACACCAATATGATTGACCGATACGGAAGCAAATGTTGTGATCAGGGTTAAAGACCATGCTGAACAAACTGCAGTTGAACAAAATAAAAGACAATAGGACCAAGCAGTTAACTTTGGTGGATGCACTGCAAAGGCATGAGAATCCACCCAACCAACAGAGTGAAAGCAAAAAAAAAATGGTAAAATTTATTAATTTAACAATCGTATTGAATTAGACAGGCAATATGCAAAGTGAAAAATTCAGATTGGTGCATCCCTAGCCACCACTATTCAGGTTCAATTATTTATACACTGGGTGATGATATAAAATTACAATGATGGGACTAGAAACATGTATCTGTGATGTTAAGTGAGGAGGGTTACTATGGTAATCCATTTCTCATTTATTTGTATTTTATTCTATCCTGCTTATACGCTCAGCTCCTGCACAAGGGATACTGATGATTAATCATTAATCACTCTTAAGAATGTAACTAATAAAAAATTAAGGGGTAATGTTATTTAAGATGTAAAATAAATGTTTTGCATCATATTTCTCTGTAGCTCAAGTATACACTGCCTGGCCAAAAAGTCACCACTTCAGAAGGCTCAAATTATTGGGCAGCATTAAGCAAAGAAAACAACTAAGGGTGAATTGAATTTAATGGATCTGGGTTAAGAACACTTCAAAACATTATCAAAACCTGGATAGTGATACTGCCTTAACCATCAACACTGTAGAAGAAATGTGGCTGGAAACAAATCATGAATGGAGATCACAAAAAGTCTAGGTTAAAATCTCGTACCTTATATACACAAGATACTATTTAAATTCATAACATTCAACGTTTAAGTTTTGTATTTAGATTCACATTTCCATATCCCCTTGCTTTTTGTCAAACAGATATAATCATTGTTCATACCTCTCACTCTTTGTGTTGGAGTGCTACACAAGGGCTTTTTGTTCAAGTGTCTTCCCCTTATCTATGGACAAGAAAGAAGTCACAATTTCTCAAACATAACTACTGTTTACCTACCAATCATTTAAAATTTTTCACAAAAGGTTGAATACAAACTCACCATGGCAGGACCATTAGACACAAATTTTCTTCCTCTGTTTAAAAGAAATATTATTCAAAACACCTCAAACACTAAAGACTTTATTCATCAGTGGATTCTGCATGTGTCCATTTTACTGACCTGCCATTCAAAGGCTTAGCAAGATCCTCAAACTCAGCCAGTGAGCTTTCAGAAGAGTGACGACTCCTCCTGCTTTCTACAGATGTGCTCCTGCCTCGTCCGGCACTCCCCCTTCTGAAGTGAGGAATGTTCTCTCTGGACCGCGAACGACCCCGTTCATTCAGAGCTGGTGATGCCATCATGTCCCTTCTGACCTTCCTTTGGCTAATGAAGACAAAAAGTCAATTAGGAAACATTTTAAGATGCTGATTAGGACTAACAATTACATTTTCTTTATATTATGGTTAGCAGTTGGTATAAACTTCATAATCGCAATTGTTACTTTATATAGTTTTTATCAGCATAAGGTAAATGGCACACACACAAAAAGAATATAGAAACTAATGTTTGAACATGCACTGAGGCAGACATGCACAATGAACTGTTAATTAAACCTGATGCATTGATTCTAGCTGTTACACAGAGACTATGAAAACTGAATGAATGCCACATAGTATTATACTAGAAGTATGTTAAGACTGAGCAAAAACCTTTTGACAATACACTCTATACTGTAAGAATATTTAATTTTAAACTACCTAATAAACTCCATGACACTTGCCTTATGCTGATATAGTATGCAGTATGTAACTGGTCCATTAATGAACATTTTGCATATTGTCTCCACAGGTGACCGATACTGTACATTTTTTTTTTTACAATACGAAACAGTGACACAGCAGAGAGTGTAGAAAAAATAAATCAAACTTTGCTCTTACAGCGCCGCAGATCATGCTTTTCCCACCACGCAGCAGGAAATCAATGAAAAACAAGCTGTATTAATAGAGTCGTGGGCATCATCCATGGCGCACAAATTAAAATAATTACATTTCTATATACTTAAATTATTTGAATGACAACTTTTTTGTGGAGATTCTCTGGTATAAGCAGCACTCCATCACTTGGTTTCACACTCCTGAGGGAGCGCTATTTATGCTTTCACAAATTGCCTCCATTAGTTTTTATCTTTAGGAGGCAAGAGTAGGGCAGAATTTGCTTTAAATTACCTTTTTCTACCTCCTCAAGCTAAACGCTCTCATCCTCTCTCCAGTTTCGCTTTCTCTTCAAAGTCATTTTTATGAAACTGTGACAGTCCTACAAAGCTCTATTATAGGGTCTTTAAACAGTTGGGATTGGAGCAGTTTGTTTAGGATAACATCCTGAGTCATGCATCTGTAAGCTTTGCCTAAGTGCATAAAGCTTTCACACACCTGCCGCTGATTTCACCATTTCACTTTTCCACCGTTTAAAAGTACAAAAACTTGCCAAAACTTGCCCAGGAAACTCTCGCTATAACGTGCAGCCTACTTTACAGCTCTCAGTGTCGCAAGAAGTGACGTCACACGTTTCCGTAGCAAGGTCCTACTTAAAAAAAAAAAAAAAAAAAACTCCACACAGGGGGGAAAAAAACCCCCAAAAAACAGTAGGACGCCTCATAAATAGCTTATGTCCAGCAATGACCAAGAAATATTTTCAGTCTAAATAAACTTTAAGCATGATTGAGATGTTTAGTAAATACAGGCCCAGACCAATGTACAGACAAAACTTTTCCATTATTAATATAGATTGTTAACATTCTATTTACAGTACGTTCACCTGCTTTTTAGTTATTCACTTTAAGGGTTCTAAAGTAAGGAAAAGTGACTTTTTCCTGTAAGCACATGTTTTTTGTTTTTTTGTGTAGTAAAATATTTGGTTGAAAAAAGTGAGAATCGTCTGAGAGAACAACGATCCCATGGAGAAAAAACATTGTGCAGAGTTGATGCAGATCAGGAAAACTGCTCTTCAGTACTAAAAACACCACAAGGATGACTAACAGAATGAAAACAGCCTTACTTCTTGAGTTCTGTCTCTTTCTGCCGTCGCTGTCGCTCCTGAACATAAGCTGTTGGGTCAAACCGTGGTCCTTGAGACCCTGAAATGAAAAATATATACATAGGAAAATAGGGAAAAAAAAGATTTGTAGATTAATTATCATCACGCCAAAAGCTATTTTGCTTACTTTATAGTTACACCACAGTGGGATATGAGAAAATAAATGTTACAGAGGTTCGTATATTGTACATGTGATGCAAGACGAGAACACCACATAACTCACAGACATAATACCGGACAACTACAAACCTGTTCAGGTCTACATAAAAAAACTTTGTTAGAAGAGAAAAAAAAATGTTGACCTTAGTCTATTGTTGTGAATTATTCATAAATAGATTAAACACAGTTTATTAAATACAAAATGTTCTGGTCAGAGAAATGCCAAGCTAATTAGACGGAGCAAAACAGATATCATGGTCAGTTCAGAATGTAAGAAGGAGTGTACCGATATACACATGAAATACAAAAACTTGCCTGTTGGAGATGGTGAAGATCTTGAGAAGTGCTTGCGTGCTCCTGAAGAACCTGATCTTCTCTCTCTCCCGTCTGACCTCCTGATCGGATCCTCTGCTCTTTCTCTGGACCCTGAGCGAGCCCTCACCCCAGCTCGGGGTAAACCGCGCTCCCCAGAGGCCGACCGTGGAAAATCCGCCTCCCCCCTTGACCCACTACGACGTGACAGACCCGGTGTGATCCTTCTACAAATATGAGGTAGGAAAGGTTCAAACACTGGTACACAGGATCAGGTAAGGGTTTCAAGTAAAGAAATCAAACAGCTACACAGCACTTACCCCCGGCGCAATGCTGCTAACTCGGTGGTCAGACTCTTCACACGTATTCGTAGAGCTCGCTCGGAGGACCTCAGCTCCTCCAACTAGGAAGGTGATGGAATTTTCACTAATGATTGCTAAATCAATATGACAATCAGATACAAAATATTACAGTACTAAATATTTTATTCATATAAAAATATGGGATGGTGAGAACAATGATCTAGCAGTGCAGTAAAACCTCGGAAACTACCAGGCAAAAGTCTGGACACACCACCTAATTCCGTGGTCTATCTTGATTTTTATTTCTTTCTACATAGTAAAACAATGCATAAGACATACAAAATATGATGTGTCGGCATCCTAAATAACATGTGTCTGCTGTGTACTTATGCTCTGTTAAGCTTTCATACTGGCTCTAGTCTGGGGTTCTGTAAATAGGTCATTTTAGAGGCCTTCATGAGAGCCTGTTTCATCATGGTGGTAGATGGGTTTTTCAAATCCACTTGACAATACTGTTCGTATAAGAACAGTTCCAGTTCATCTTACCTGAGGGTCTTAAAATAGAGGGTCTTGTCATTAGCTAATTACTTAATGACATGTCGCTTTGGCGCAATCATTTTGCTTTTAGCGAACACCCTGGACAGGGAGCGAATCCATCGCAGGGCACACATGTATACACACACACACACACACAAACACACACACTATGTGCAATTTTGGGAATGCCAATTAGCCTAATCTGCTTTTCTTTGAACTGTGGGAGGAAACCGGAGCACCCGGAGGAAATGCACCAGGAGAAAGCACGGGGAGAACATGTAAACACCATGCACACATATCCGAAGTGGGAATTAAACCTGAACCCTGCAGGTGCAATGCGAGAGTGCTAACCACTAAGCCCCCGTGCTGCCCCAGTGTTGTTCCTAAACATAGAAAATAAATCTTATGTCCACTTTTGACTGGTACTGTAACAAAACGTCAGTTATCTTAGCGGCCTAATAATTTAACATTAAACATATAACCTCTACTGATCTAGAGTTAAAATTAGCTCTGAGCATCTTTTCTGGTTTTATGCTGGTTTCTGGGTTAGACCCAAAATGCCTCATACTACGGTGTTTCACATATGAGTCATTTCATTACAATTTTATTGTAGACTTATGAACAAGTTACTGTATGTTTTCCATGAAAATGAATGTGAAACGAGAATACTTTAAATACATTTGTCATTCGTCACAAGCAAAAACAAAAAATTATGAATGAAATCTCAAGCAAGAATCTATGTTGACACAGCATAACCCATATGCAGCACTTAAGGTGATACTTCTTGTTTATTTGATAAGATATCTCTCAAACTTTTGTAGCTGATGACAGTCTGGAGAATTTACTAAAGCCAATAGCTTAAATTTGTTGTGGATCATGATTATCTTTCTGGCAAGAAAAATTTTGCTTCTCTGGTGCACCGCAGTATATGAGTTTTACCTTTATAATAAGCTTTACCACTTACACTCTAGCATACAGGACACAAAGTTGGAGAAATAATGAAATGACCCAACATTTTTGAACATTTTTTACTGAATAGCAGATCTACCATCCAAAGGCAGTTAACATAAACTGTATAAGTGCACAGCTACAGAGCAGTTGGCTCCATCACACTCTGAAAAGCAGGTTAAAATCAATGGCAGTGTAAAACTGGGTTACAAGGACTAACCTGTTCCATTAAATGATGCTGTTCTTGACCCCTCTTGCTTGCTGAACGTTGGCTTTTTGCTCTTTCTCTTAAAAGCTCCTCCTCTAGACTCTGCACCACTTCTCTAAGACCCCGATTCCCTGACGTGGGGCCAGCCCCAGCTGCTCGCAGACGCTCCAGAGCGTTGGCCAGCATGTCCTTCTCCTCCTTTACCACAGCTAACCTGTTGTAGTATATTATATTTCAGCAGTTAGTAAACATATCCATTCATTAATGAAGCATACTGCTTTATCCTGAACTATTTCATGTTCTAGATTGTTGAAATGCGAAAACAGAACGAACTCTGCACGCAGACGACGGGTCTCTTGGTTCGACACTGCATGGTCTCCTCGCATCCTTAAAGTATTTAGTTCAGCCCTTAGAGCCCTGATCTCTCTCTGGAGCGCTGCAGGATCCGGTTTACCAACATACGGCAGTGGCAAAGGGTAGTGGATCCTAGTGAGAGCACAAGAAGGCATTTAAAGTAACAAACCAAAACAGGTTGGGTGTCCAATGTTTACCTCTTTAGGTTTACACTAAAGTGATGAAGTGAAGAATAAATTGAAGTCTGTCCCTGCCAGAAATTTATTTTCGGTTATAATCTACCTCAAACCATGCCCAGCTATGAAATGGCAGCTAGATGTTTTTTCATGTGTTGTAGGACACAGTTGAACATAATATAACCTATAAAAATGAACTAAGATTAATATGTTAAAGATTATTAAGATTAATGTGTTAAAGAGTAAAAAGAGTTAATGCAGATAAAACATGAAAGTTGTGAATAGCATTGTTACTTAACATTAAAATACAGAGCTTATTTCTTTGTTGGTAAATTAACATTTAAGCAGGCATGTATAAAAGATTCTGCAGGAGACAAACATTTCATTATAGCATTTCATACACCAAATATACCTTGGCTGAAAATCCATATTTAGATGGAGTAGAAAATTGTGCAAAATGCGTTATTTTTCCCCTGAACTGTTGGTTTCAACAATACTGACCTATCAAACTCCACAGTGTAGATGAGGATGAGGTAACGTTTTGTGCTGAGAGCGGGAGACTGCTGCTGGGCACGAGGCCTTCCCACCACACCTGCCTTCCTGTTTCGCAAAAGCTCCAGGTCCGTGTAGGTCAGCAGATCAAGCGTTACTGACTCACTAGACTGGGTAATTAAAACCATATCAGAAAATAAAGCCTGCTGATTAATAAGTAAAGACTGAAAGAAGTAATGTGCGGTTATAAGTTATAACCAAGTTAAATATTTTCCTATAACAGAATATTTCCAAATTTTTTATTCATCTTACACCGGAACACTCTTTTAGTGATTACAGAAAACCAAATGTAAATGAGTTCTTGTTTCTTGAATTGATAACAGACAATGTTGTTACCACTGTAAATTACCTTACTGACTGCAGACTCAAGCATGTTACAGAATATCGGGAACTGTTTGAAGTTTCCAGTTTTGCGAGTGAGATCTTCAATGTCTGAAAGACAGCAACAAACAAGTCAGGAAATGTTGAGGCAGAACATAATATTAAGTCCAAACAGTATTTGAAAGAAGCAACATTTACATGCTGGATTGAATTCTCCACTCCACTGGTCAGCTGTCATGAGATCAGAAATCTCGACTGTTAGTAAGCGATCCTGCAGCTCCACTTTAATGGCAAATTCAACTCCACGAAATGTTGCATCTTCTTGTATGACTGTGCCAACCTCCATGATGAATTTAGGGTATATTCAGTAGCCTGGAAAAAATTTGAATAAAAATTTTTTAAATACACATTTCTTGGCTACTTAATTCCACTTACCTACTTTCTTGATCTACCTTGTAGATAGATGATCCTATAGCTGCTCCAGAAGAATGCTGGGTTAAACACCCAATGAAATTAAGATGATGAACCAGTAATGTATTTCATTTTAAGACTGGCATGTATTCATTTCACATCTCACCACTGCCATGAATCACCATGACAGACTGACTTGTTATTTCCAGCTCGTGCCCAATTTTGAAAAACCTGCTCGCGTGCACTTTATTAAAATGAACTAAGCTATCATTAACCAAAAAATATCGGCAAGACTATTAAAATTAATAACATACGTTTATTTACCTCTTTTCTGAAAACCAATGCTAATCTAACTTATCTTATGTTAATAAAATAGATTAAATGTCATAAGCTACTTATTAAACGCACAGACTGACTTGTTAGCCAGCTAAGCTAACAGGCTACATACCCGATGTAGATAGAGACGCGGTGTTTCCAACAGCTGGGCAAAGTGATTTAAATCCTACGTTTACTTTGCAAGTTTTAACTTGCACACAAAATAATTGAAAAAAAATAAATAAAACGATATACCTATAACAAATATCATACCTTTAACTCAAGATAAGGCATTTTAAGCTAGCAAACCTTCATCTCTGGTGTCAGTTACAACAATTGAAAACAGCGGCACAACAACCGGGAATTTAATAACCCCGCCCCCGAAAGCACGCATTGGCCGGAGACTTAAAAAAACAGACACGTGTTTGGGTGTTTTCCTGGTCAATCAAAGACGACACAAGCCTCACCAACCCCTCTTGCTAACGCCCACTACTGCATACTACTGTACTAAACAGTGTGCCTAGTAAGTATGTTAGTATACAGTAATGCTTTTCGCTGAGTGGAGGAGCTACAAAAGTACGATTAAAATAATAAATATTATTTTGCTAAATATTAAAACTAGTAGAAAAAAATAGAACTTGCACCTCCAGTGTCCGGAGTTGATTCCCGCCTCGGGTCTGTGTGCACAGAGTTTACATGTTCTCCCAGTTCTATGTGGGTTTCCTCTCACAGTCCAAAGACATGCAGTTTAGACTAATTGGTGTTCTCAAATTGCCTGTTGTGTTTGAATGAGCGTCCTGTGATGGATTGGCACGCCATCCAAGATGGCCAAAGACGCCCAAAGTCTCCTGGGATAGGCTCCAGGTCATTCTGTATACTAGTGATATGGGTAATTCATGAAAGATTAATTCTTTTTGAATGAGTCTTTAACGTCACTCAGAAAAACGAGTAGTCTCGGAGAGTGAATCGTTTTCTACTAGGCACGCATGCGCAAATCATAGCAACACCCCAGTAGGTTATGTACAGGACACAGAATTGAACGGTTTTCAACGAATCCTCTAGTCCGAGTTGTTCGTTCTATTGTCACGTGTCTCAAATAAACGCTATGAAGTGCAGTCCACAGGAAACAGAATTGAGTGATTCTTTCTCAATGACTCTTCTAGTCCGAGTCGTTCGCACTTTTGTCACGTGACTCCCATAGACGCTATGTGTTAGCAAGACTGTACACAGACACTAACCCACTATCAAACCCAAGAACTCTGGAGCTGCAAGGTGGCAACACTACCCCCTGCATCAGTGTCACCCTAAACACAATTAGCTCATAAATGAATTTGCCATCAGGGCATTGTTTTTTTTTAGCCTGCCATGCGGAAAGCCTGGGTCCAGTCCTGGCAACCCCTTGACAGGAGCAGCTGAAAAACTAACAACAAATTAATTTGCCATCATTCAATTCAATTAAATTCAATTTTATTTGTATAGCGCTTTTAACAATTTTCATCGTCGCAAAGCAGCTTTACACAATCAAAAGAATTATTTAAGTTTATATGAACTGTGAATGTGTATGAATCAAAAAAATGGTCAGATAGTCCCTGATGAGCAAGCCGAGGGCGACAGTGGCAAGGAAAAACTCCCTGAGATGGCAGTAGGAAGAAACCTTGAGAGGAACCGGACTCAACAGGGAACCCATCCTCATTTGGGTGAAACAGAAAGAAAGAATTGATCTGCATTCATACTGTGTGTTAGGTGGCAGGCAGTTCAGTATAATAGTTGTTAATAGATGTTAATATGGAGTCCAGGTCGTTATTGGAGGCTCAGGCAGATTTGTAGGAAATTCCAGTCCTGAACTATCGAGCGACTGTAGCCAAGTCCACATAGAAAGGGCCATCAACATCATGCGAGGCCAAAACCGTTTTCCTAGTAGAGTGAAACCGTCCCCAGACATCGGACGCATCCCAAAGAGACACACAGGAGTCTCCATGTGACGAGATCTCCTACCAGAAGCGGGGCACCAGGATGAATCAGGCGGGTCCAGAGGGCAGAGATCATAGTATATTACCAGGCTCCAGAGGGGAACCAATGATCTAAACCCTAGCTATATCTAATATATATACAATTAGCTAGCCAAGATCACCAATATCAGTTAGTTAAGTAAGTAATACAGCATTTGGCATTTTGTATTCATCTTATACCAAAGGAATTTCTCAATGGTTTTTAATTTCTAACATTATGCAATGTCTGCAAAATGTATCACTTATGTTTTAAGGTCATACACCTTTTTCCCACACCTTTTTTCTTTCTCTTAAATTTAAGACAAAAAAAGACTTGGCATATATAGAGAAAATAATGACCTAAATTTACAGCTTTACAAAACTGTAAGTTTTGAAACTGGAGACTACTACCATAACTGTTAAATAAATGTCTACTTACAAGACTATACTGTATATGCTTTGTTGAATAACACATACATGTATACTTTATAAAAAAAACATATGAATTTTAATAATAAACACAGTAATAACATATACTACTGTCAGAGCTGGGGTTATAGAAAGTAATAATAATAATAAGCATCCTCTGACCAATCATAGAACTCAACGTCACATTGGTACAAATTACATAAAAAAGTACATAGTGCATAACATCCCTAAGTCAGTAAACAGATAGTATTCAGACAATATTCAGAAATTTTTATCAGAAATAAAATTACTGTCAAGTCAAGATAAATACTGCAAAATATACAGTCATAATCTAATAATGCACATTGCAACAGTGTTCACATTAACAGTGCAGAGGGCAGCAGTTTTAATACTCAAAAAGAGATACAGTTTTCTTTTTTTCTGAAAATTGTGCTATTGCTGAAGTGCAGTAACTTCGTAGTGATGGAGCAGATACAAGTTTTATATGGTGCAGTTGACAGCAACTGGTAAAATTAGATGCTGAACTTGTCTTTAAAATGCAATTTAGACATGTTTGATGGTGTGTGGTACCACTGGTAAGCATTACCGGGGCGTTGCTGGATACTGCAATTCTCTGTCTGAGGCCTGTAATCTGATTCTTGGTTAATCTTACTAACTGCATGTGTCAGAGGCAGGTTGTATGTTGGGTTTTGAATCCCAGGAAGCTCCTGGTAATCAAAGTCAATATCGATGAGAGGGCAAGTTTGTGGGTTACTTTTCAGTGTTTGATAATCTTCGGACCATGATGAGTCTTTGGAGTGAGGACTGTTGAGAGCCAGGGCTTCATAACGATCTTTATGTAGCTCTGGTACAAGTAACACAGGACAGAGTTCCGAACTCTTTATTTTCAGCACTTTACTTTCTTCATACAACAGCTGATCCAACACTTGCCACTGATAAACATTCTAAAAATAAAAGTATGGATTATGAGTCAAAATAATTTTCACAATTCAGTACCAAAGAGTGAATAGTGGCAGTTTGTTTATTTGTTCGTGTGTTTATATTCCTGTGTTATTTTTTAAAATTTATATAAAGGAATGCAAAAACAAATCAGATAAAATACCAAAAAGTGATCTGAGGCTCATTATGTAAATATGACAAAGAACCATGGTTTTCTGCTTTTAAACATTACATAAAAATGGCCTTTAAAGATTAAACCAACAGCTAATATAGAAGACTTTTATCACAAGAAGGTTCTGCGTACCACACTGTAAACACGGATGCTCAAAGTAATTAAACATATTAAATAATTACAATTAGTTAAAATTAGTTAAAATTAGACATTGAAGAGTATTTAGAACTTTTTGGTCTTTATGAGTTTGTAGAAATGGCACTTTTCATTTCAAGTTAGCTGAACATATTTTATATTTTAAGTAACTGTAAGTACTTAAGTAACAGTAACTGTCACCTTAAAGTTTCACCAACTTAAAATCTTTCAGACTAGCGATTTTGTGTCTGATGTCATCAGGGCAATAGGGCACTGGTGGCTCAGTGGTAGGTGTTTTCACCTGCCATGCCAAAGGCCCGGGTTTGGTTCCCAACAACTGGATGAAGTGCCTGTACAAAACCCAGATAAAATGGGAGGATTGCGTCAGGAAGGGCATCTGGTGTAAAACCAGTGCCAAGCTTGTGTGCAGACCGGATTGTCTGCTGTGGCGACCCACTGCCGGGAGCAGCCGAAAGAACAACAACAATTTATTTGATTTGCAACAACTAAAAAAATAAAATAATAATTGCTATTGGATAATTATGAGTTAGGCTACTCAATAATGAAAGTAAAGAACGAATAATATGAATAAGTACAACAAACTCAAAAACTGATAGTTTTGTCTACTTAAAATTGGAAACATCATTAATTAAAACATTTGATGTAACTGATTACCTCACATTTTTTGAGTTTTGACTACTTATTCGGGTTTACAGTGCAGTTACCATAAAGCAATAGTTCAGCCAAACATTTATCTTATTAGAAAAGTAATCCATTAGTCTAGCTATGTTTTGAGATTAAAATGTAGTTTTATACTTTGTACTTTAATTGTAGTTCTAACTATGAGGCTAATACGGCTACTAGCTAAGCACTGACCAAACTGCCCACAGTGTATGATAAAATCTCAAAACAAGTTTTAAGATATCTCAAATAAATAAAGATATCTCAAATATCAGTACTTAAATAAGTATAAATCAGATTAAGTACTGGTTACACCAACTGTGCTGACATAAAACAACTGTCATTGATTTAACTGGAGAATGGAGCTAAGACTCTTCCCAGCTCTGAGACTTTAGCTCAATGTCTCAAAAATCTCAGAAGTGCCGTTCTGGTTAATGTGAGTTTGCATAAAGCTACATTCTCACACAAAAAAAATTCCATACACTCAGTTTGTAACATTCTTGGCACAGAAAAAGACACACTCTTTGCGCTGCATACCAGAACACAAACCAGTACACAGGACTCACCTTTTTAAGAAACTCGTCTGAAAGCCTTGGCTTGGGAACCTCAGGCCACAGCGCTGATTTCAACCTGATGGATTTGTTCAAGAACAGTGAAAAAAATACTTTGTTACTTTGTACATTATACAGGGTGGGCCATTTATATGGATACACCTTAATAAAATGGGAATGGTTGGTGATATTAACGTCCTGTTTGTGGCACATTAGTATATGTGAGGGGGCAAACTTTTCAAGATGGGTGGTGACCATGGTGGCCATTTGGAAGTCGGCCATCTTGGATCCAACTTTTGTTTTTTCAATTGGAAGAGGGTCATGTGACACATCAAACTTATTGGGAATTTCACAAGAAAAACAATGGTGTGCTTGGTTTTAACGTAACTTTATTCTTTCATGAGTTATTTACAAGTTTCTCTTTGTTCACAGCCATTGACATGTCGAAGAGGTTAACACGTGATGAGCGGATCGAAATTGTGTTGATATCTGGTGAACGCAGTAACCGGGTCATTGCAGCAGATTTCAATGCAAGACACCCTACGAGACCACCCATCTCCCATGCTACAGTTAGCAAACTGCTTGCTAAGTTTCGTGAAACTGGTTCAGTGTTGGATTTGCCAAAATGTGGACGCATGAAAACTGTCACTAATGAAGAAACATCAGTGGCTGTCCTAGCTTCATTCAGCAAGAGGCCACAGCGTAGCACTCTCCGCATGTCACTGGAGAGTGGCATTAGTCGAACATCCCTTCGGCGGATATTAGCTACTCACAAATGGCACCCTTACAAACTCCAGCTACTGCAGCATCTCAACGAGGATGACCCAGATCGGCGCACACAATTTGCAGAATGGGCTAAACAAAAATTGGAACAGGACTCTCTGTTCAGGTAGAAGATTTTGTTCAGTGATGAGGCAAACGTTTATGTGAATGGTGAAGTTAACAAACAAAACCACCGCTATTGGTCTGACACTAACCCACATTGGATAGATCCCTCCAAGACTGTTGGAACAAAAAAAGTGATGGTATGGTGTGGTATATGGGGTACAAAGATAGTGGGGCCATTCTTCATCAATGGAAACCTCAAGGCCACTGGATAGTTGAAATTGCTACATGATGATGTGTTTACCTCTTTATGCACTGAAGCTGGCACGTTCCCTGAGTTTTTCCAGCAAGATGGTGTACCACCACATTATGGGTGTCAGGTCCGAGCATTCCTAGATGAACAGTTTCCTGAAAAGTGGATTGGTTGTCGTGGGCCAGGTCTCCCGATCTGACCCCCTTAGACTTTTATCTTTGGGGTCATCTGAAGGCAATTGTCTATGGTGTGAAGATACGAGATGTGCAGCACCTGAAACTACGGATACTGGAAGCCTGTGCTGGCATTTCTCCTGCGGTGTTGCTATCAGTGTGTGAAGAGTGGGAGAAGAGGGTTGCATTGACAATCCATCACAATGGGCAGCACACTGAACACATTTTATAAGTGGTCAGAAACTTGTAAACAACTCATGAAAGAATAAAGTTACGTTAAAACCAAGCACACCATTGTTTTTCTTGTGAAATTCCCAATACGTTTGATGTGCCACATGACCCTCTTCCTATTGAAAAAACAAAAGTTGGATCCAAGATGGCCGACTTCCAAATGGCCACCATGGTCACCACCCATCTTGAAAAGTTTGCCCCCTCACATATACTAATGTGCCACAAACAGGACGTTAATATCATCAACCATTCCCATTTTATTAAGGTGTATCCATATAAATGGCCCACCCTGTACACTCTCTCATGTTTTCTCATAGCATAACATAAGGTCTAAAAGTGCCATACCACTTCCAATTTCTGTAGGCAAGCAGTGTAACGATGCAAAGGACACAAATCATTACAGCCAGACAAACACCAATCACCAGGCCAACTGCAGAAAACAAGAATGGTTATTTTTCCACACAGCATTCAGCATTATTCTTCTTCTTCTTATTATTATTATTATTGTCATCATTTTGATCAATGGGTTGGCTCTAATTTGCTTAAATAGATGTCAAACTGAACTATAAGATATGCCTACATTGCTCTAGATCTTTACTAATCTTTATTAATTATTGCATTACTGCAATTAATTGTGGAATAAATGAAATGATAAAATGCAATGCGCAGAAGTCTTAGGCACCGTATGTTTTTAGTACAAACCTTGTTATAGATTTTTTATTGTTTCATTTTATGACTTCATTATTGAATCAGTACAAAAACATTTCTTTAGTATTCCACAAAAAAAATAAAAGTTACAGAAAAATATTTGTATGACAGAAATGAAAGCAGCATATTTTATATTTTATGTGTCTAAAATAAATAAATAAATAAATAAATGGAGGCTGCTGGGTTTTGCCTCAAAAGAACTGTGTCGTTCTGCAGGATGTAGAGTAAAATTTTGTAGCTGATTTCCTTATAAAACTGCACAAATTGCACAAAACACTAAAGCATCCTCAAAGCATTGATACTCCCTATACTAATATTGGTTCTTTAATTCATTAATTGCTGTTTATATATTATTATTATTATTATTATTATTATTATTATTATTATTATTATTATTTGCTCTACATCATTTATTGGTATGTGTCTTTAAATGACTTTTGTGCAGTACTGTACTTTAAAAAAAAATTTTTTTTTTACATCAGGCGTTGCATTTTTTGATAAAAGATAAAAGCTGTAGCTTTAAGCTGTTTCTGGTGAGAAGCCACTTTATCCTTTCTAAAGCTGTGTCAGATATGCAATTAACAGTCAGTTTTTCTTAACAATAAAACAGTTTTGAATGCTGAAAAATGACAGACACTAGGGGTCAGTAAACACCTACAAGTGATAAGACTTCCAAGATGTTCTTGGAGCTAAAGAAAACCGTCCAGCATGAAAGTGCTAAAGATAGTGTTAAGCAATTAGCTGATACACTAAACCCAAAAAAATAAACCCAAACATGTTTTCTAATTTGTAGCTACTTGAATGAATCAGATTTTTCCTATTAGAATATATTAGGCTTTTCCCTCTTGATCTGGTGATTAAGGAGCGAGCAAACCATGAAACTACCAGGTCTAAGGCTGCTTATAACAAACAGCTGGTTAGAGAGACGATTTGGTTTTGTACCTTGAGGATCCATGTGCAGAGTGTAATCAGTTCCAGGGCCGTCTCCCGCAGATGTGAAGGCCTTCACTGTGAATGTGTATTTGTCCACAGGAAGACTGAACTTGTGCTCTGTAGTATTGGTGTCTAAAATAAATAGGATACAATTTTACACATTACTTTTGTACTGTTCAACTTAAACCTTTAAGAACAAAGAAATGCTTATGGTAGTTTTCAATATACAAATATCTCTTTACGACAGCTGTTCTTTACCTTAAAAGTAGATGTGAGTGCTAATCTCACTTACCAAGTGTAAACTTTCCTTCCTCTCCGCTAGCACCAAGGTAAAACACCTTATAACCTTCTATAAAGCCACTCTGCTCCTGTTCAGGCACATTTGTCCAGGAGAGGTAAATATTTAAGCCGTCCTGCTTTGCTTTTAGGTTCTGAACTGTTCCTGATGGGGCTGAACAAAAAAAAAAAAATTACATGAAAAAAATAAAGACAAAAAGTACAAGTACAGGATAGAAGCAACATGTCTGTGTTTGTATTTGCTCATAATAAACAACAATTTAATGAATCACTAAGTGATAAACAAAAATAAACAAAGCTCAATATATCTCTATTGATTAAAACACAATGTGCACGCCCTATCCATGTGGATAAAGGAAGGGTTGAATTTTTTGCAGCAAGGTTTTAATAATTATTATTTATAGCTTGGAGGAGTGGGTTGTCCCTCCTCTTATACGGGGACTGAAAGACTTGATGGTCACAGAGATCATACTTCCTTCTCTGATATTAGAAGAGATCACACCTCCTTTTCTGAGATTAACAGAGGTCCCACTTTCTACCCAATGCCCAAACATCCTTCACTCTTATTAACACAAACCCCATACCTTCTTTTCTCACATTAACAGAGGCTACACATCCTTCTCTGACACTAACACAGAGGCCACGCGTCCCTCCCTGAAACTGACCCAGAGTCCACAACTCCTTCTATGCAGAATAGTTAAATTGAAGGTTAAAAGCAAAGCAATACTGTTTACTTACGCAGCTCAACCATATAGCCCTCTCTCCTCTGCAGCAGGTACGGTGCTCCAGAAGTGCAGGCATAAACTGAGAGAGTGTACTTCACGCCGTCTATAAAATCTGCATCCATAATAAGGTGTAAACGTGAAGAAAGACATGCTTACAACATTATAAATGTAACCTCAGCACCACAACGTGTTACGCTTAATATTGTGTGTGTATATAAAATATATTGTTAATATATGATGCTTAAAATCATGCAGATTAATTTGGAAATGTGCCTGGATTATGTAAGTAAAGATTCAGTTTCCATATAATGTTGTGTAAAAGTTGTGTAATTTTCAGAAGTTGCTTTGGCATGTAAGACTCTACTCTTAAAAATCAGTACATGAGCTGCTTGCTGTACAACTGAGTGTGCGGTTACTGACCTGAGTAAATTGTTTTATTGGACACACTAGAAGAAACTTTTAGCCATTTTATAGCACACTGTGATGCTTGATAAGTTGGATACCAGTCCAGCACATAGCCACAAGTGGACTTAGGGCTGGGTTCCCACACCATATCAAACGATCCATTATTTCCTTTAATATCACTGGTGTCAACATCACCACCTTTGAAAACAAAAGAATGAGGGTAATAAAATCACCCTGTTATAAAAATGACCATTGCATTAAAAGCACAATAAGCACTTATACAGCGCTTCTCTTCACCTAGTGACATAATGGGAATGGTGATGCTGGAGGGAGGAGAGGCCCCAGCAGAGTTTCTAGCAGATATATTAATGACTTGAGTTTTTGCAATGCCTGATTGCAGATTGTGGCAGAGCTCTTCTTGTGATTTGCTGATGCGCTTCTTGTTTCTTTCTGTAGAGCTTCCGATAACCAGCTCATAGCCTATAATTTGCCCATGACTCTGAGCTGCACTTAGACTCTATGGAACAGTTAGAAAACAAAAATATACAATCTTAATATTACATTGTTAATGTCAGTGTATTTAGTTAAATCTAGTAACCTTAAGTGCACGTACATTCCACACAATATAAGTCTGTTCATTAAAAACCTGCATCCACACATCAACAGCTTCTGGAACTTAAAAAAAAAAAGTATGAGAATCAAAACTGATTAAAAAAAATCTTAACATGGCAATTCCCCCAAATGACAAAGAATAAAAATGCAAAAATGACTACAATTTCCCATCATTAAAACTACACACATTATGAAAAACTATACACAACCCCCTCTAAACAAGCCTATCCTCTATTCAACTGGTATATTATTATATCATACTATATATATTCTAAAATAATAATACTATATTTTACTCTGTAAGACGTACAATCGTCGACAAACAGACTGTCCATTTGAGATCACATCAGTAAATATATAGCATACTTTTAATTAAAACTCCTGCATGAATGGTCACCTGATCGGATGCGCAGACTGTCTCATTAAACTGATTTTGCCAGGCACTTATCAAAATGCCACTGTTGATGAAATTGCCCAAACCACTAAATGTTTTCATTTTGATTAATTGAAACAGAATCTAAATCTGTGTACAGTCAACAAGTAAATGTTTTCTGTTATTGTGCGCAATTAAAAGACTTGAACAACTCTATTAGGATTTCTTTTAGGGGATGTTCTTATTATCAGGAGGATTTCTAGGCAACTTATCAAAAGCAAAATTTGAATATGTTTAGTTCTTACTGTCTTCTTTGGTGATGAAGGTGATTAGGTTACTCCAGTCGCCCCATTTATAAAAATGCTCATGAGAGCCGCACCGCACACGGGCACTGCACTGAGTGAATGGCGGCAGATCGGACAAGACCACTGAGTTCAGATTTCTTCCTTTAAATGTTTCCTAAAGAGAAAATATTTTAAATATAGGTGAGTAGGAAAGTAGGAAAATAAACAATAATGCTGTATTGTGATGATGTGTAGTTACTGTTAGCACCCTGAAGTTGACTATTGTCCTTTAACATTAAACCCACAAGGATTTTATTCCTCTTACACAACAGAATTAACAATCAAAATATATATTCCCTTGTTTGCCTTCACATGCATATGAACTTGAGTAACATCCAATTTGTAATCCATAGGATTGAATATGCTGTTGCAGCTATAACGCTTATTGTTTTGTGACTACTGTACATTTGGGATAATGCTGTTCATTTAAATTTTGCCTGAATTATTTCTTTAATTTGCATGAAAACACTTACATTGATTATGTGTCCATTGACCTCTACTTGGCATATCATTGAAAATGATTTGTCATTCAGTGATTTATACCATTTCCAGCAAAGAGTGGCATTTCTTGCAGTAAGCTGAGCAGGAGGTTCGAGTGCTGGTGCTTCCAGATGCACTACAGAAAAGTTGGAGCATGTTAGTTCCTAAGTCACAGTGAAGGTGATAAATCTTAAATATAAGATTTATCATGAATATCAGAGCATTAACTTGCTATGCTGCTCTTTACCCCTGTGTTTTGGATCAGCTGTGTCAAAGATGATTTTTCTACCAAACTTATTTTCAGCAGTTAGTGTCCAATTCGTCACGCCTACGGTCATGGTCAGAACACAAACCCCAGAAGTGCAATTCCTAATTAAGGCATAACAAAGCACTGTGAAAATCCATTTGAAGGAGAAAATAAATGTAGACTAAACACACAGGGTAAAATCAATGTAAAAAAGAAATACACAATAGTACAGAATCAGAACTATTATATTCTTTTTTAGTGTGAATGAGATTGATAGAGTTCAGAGTCAAGTGTTTTCTATTCAATGGCAACCGCTGGTGACTGATGACACATTCAATGTTTAAACCTAATAGTTTGTTGATTAATGTTAGGTTTGGTCCTTGTATTCAACAATAAGTGTTATTACACACTGAACATAGATATTTTATGTAGACTATCCAGACTGATGCATTGGCACTGGTGGTCGTGTAGTGCCACCATATTGGACAGTGAATATTGAATATTGACTGCAAATGAAGCTATGGCTAATTCATCAGTATCCAAATAAACAGGTTGGCTAAATTGGTTATTAAAAGCAAGACTTATTACTACAGTAACTGGTGTGAGAAAGGCATTATGTTGCAAGTGGTACACTTTGGACACCGCTAGATAGGTGTTGTTACACAGCAAACCATCCGTCCTCACAAACAAAATTATAATTTTTTTCTACATTTTTTTCTTAAAATGGATGAAATTGCAGCTTTGTTAGCTTCCTACCTTCCATTAACTGAGTATTTTGTTGTCTTGAAGATATCCCCTTCAATCCAACGACACTCCACGGTATGGAGATTTCGAGTCTCACATGTAATGTTGTGGACATCAGGAAGATCTAAAATGATGCTCATGTCAGGATGTCATGATCAATTCAATAACTAATTAACTTACTAAATAACTAATTGTTAAATACAATGTTATTCATTATATTAATTACTAATAGTTGTACTAATCAATTGTGAATTAATTACTAATTCATTATTAATTTATTAATTATATTAATCACATAAATCACACAAGCTGTCACACAAGTAAGAGCTTTAAGGCTATTTGCTTTTGCATTATTGCATTTTAGCTTTTAACCTCTTTTGAGACATATTTGGTTCCAATATATTACATTATAGTAATACATTGGAGCCTTGGATTGTGAATACCTTGGTCTGCAAGTGTTTCAAGACAAGTAAAAATTTTAAATACATTTTAACTCGGTAAAGAGCGAGGTCTTGAAATACGAGCAGTATTGTGAGCAGTATAAATATATATCAATATATCTATCACGATCATGAAAATAGAGAGAGAGAGAGAGAAATTTCAAAAGAAGTATTTCAAACTGATTAACCTTTTGTTAAAAATTCACAATTGGCTAAATATTATACCTAATTTGGTAAGTTCAGTGTGAATTTTGGATGATTTTCCAATCCTACAGTAAAACTACACCTCTCAGTTTTTTCCCCAATGGATAAATCAGCATGCAGTTGTATTTGTGGCAATGTAAATATAAAATTTACTATCAGTGATATATTGGTCTGCAAAGGTTTCCCAAGATGAGCAAAAAATATTAATAAATTTTAACTCGGTAAACAAGCAAGGTCTTGAAATACGAGCAGTATTGTGGATAATTCTCTCCTGTTCTCATGTCTCTTAGTCTCTGTAGGTAAACTGGCGTGTGTGTGTATGTGTGTGTGTGAAAGTCTTCCTACACAGTAGACCCTTATGTCCTCTTCTCTCTGGCTGTCGACAAGCTGGTGTGTGAATGTGGCCATGTGTGTGTGCACGCGCGCTTGTGTGAGTGAGAGTCTCTATTGGTAAACGTGTGTGTGTGTGTGAGTGAGAGAGAGAAAGTCGTCCTACACAGTAGCCCCTTCCTCCTCATCTCCTCTCTGATCTCAATCACTACAGCCACGATTCTCACGATTCATGATTTTACGAAGGTAAAATACAGAATAGTTTGTTTTATTTTTACTTTCTATTTTGTATTAATTATTTTTATATGAATATTTTGGGCTGTGAAACGAATCATCAGCGTTTCCATTATTTCTTATTGGATCTACAAGTGTTTTGATAAACAAGCATGTTTCCACAATCCAAGGTTTAACTGTACATACATCTATAGTTCATTCTTGTATTCAGAATATACTCTCTGCAATTGCCAGAAAGTCAAAGGCTCTTGATTTGAGAATTTGCTGTTTATACCCTTAAATACATTTTTGCATATGGATTAAAAAAATGCCCTGTACATATGTAGAGTGTATGTCAATTTTGTATCAGATTTAAAAATGAGACTTGAAGAAAACATTCATTAAGTCTAGGAAATTAGTGGAGCCTGGAAATTTAGTGGTTTATACTTACAGCCAGCGTAGTAAGTGGAGCCTATGCCGTCGCACAGTATATCAATGCCATCTGATGGAGACGGGGAAGATTCTCGGATAGGCTCCGTGACATAGGTCCGATTGCTGATCCGAATTGGGAAAGGTACAGAGGACCTGAACTCTCCATTATGTTCTGGCTTTAAGATGCAGCAGAACCTGATTCCCTCACTTACAAGCGCATTAACGTTTTGCGGATACACTTTTGCTTGTTGTATGTCAGATGTGTCATTTCCTGAAGTGTGAAGAAAAAAAAAAACTGTATAAATAAATATATATATATATATATATATATATATATATATATATATATATATATATACACACACACACATACATACATACATACATACATACATACATACATACATACGTATATATATTCATGAAAAGACAGACAGACAGATAGATAGATAGATAGATAGATAGATAGATAGTTGAAGAGAGTTTTATATATTTTTGTTAGATATTTTTTTGCCATCATCATCTGCACAGGAAACCCTAGAAGAAAACTTCTTTCTGTCATATGATCAGTTTATAATGTGTGGCTTATTTGTCCTTGTTTCAAGGACATATGACAAAGATGGATCAATACAGAGAAGATTAGCATAGCCCCTGCAAAAGGATGACACGCAAATCCGTACAAGCCATCCGGCTACTCAACACAAAGGGACTGGACTGATGAACACACACACACACACAAATCACTCAGACGAACTCAATAACATGGGACTGAATTGATAAACACACACATGCGCAAACAGACTAATCAACAACCATCTCACCTCAGGTGAGCCACATCTAAAAATTGGATTCTAAAAAACACATCTAAAAAAGGAATGTTTAATGTTTACTGTTTTTCCTACCACTACCTCAACTCACTACCTCACTACTACAAAAGTACTGAAATGTGTCATGTTGTTGTGGTGTCACTCTGTTGCTCGTTTGCACATTTGCATGTGCAATTTATATTGTCTCTTGTTGTCTCTTTTTGTATAGGACTAGATTTTTTCCCCTGGTTAATTTAAAATTAATGTCTGAGCTAGTCAACTAATTTGGTCTCTTAGTTAGCTAGCTAGTTCTGTTCATTTATGTTGTTAATTTATGTTGTAAATTTATGTTGCATGTATGTAGCACCTTGGTCCTGGAGGAAGGTTGTTTCGTTTCCTTTGTGTACTGAACTGTATATGGTTGGAATGACTATAAAAGCCTACTTGATTTGACTTGACTTATTTGCCATCTTCTCTTTCCAAGGCATTGTCAACAGTCTTAAAGGCCCACGTATAAAGAAGACAAAATGCCACAAATTCTAACAACCTCCAAGAACTGATTATGCTGGAATGGGCTGCCATAAGTGAGGATGTGGGCCAGAACTTGATTGACCACGTGCTAGGGTGAATTGCAGAGGTTTTGAAAAAAAGGGTCAACACTGCAAATATTGACTCTTATTATTATTATTATTATTATTATTATTATTATTCAAATATTGAAACTTAATGTAGTTGTCAATAAAAGCCTTTAACACTTGTAATTATTAAATGCTTGTAATTATACTTCACATCTGACAAAAAGATCACAAACTTTGGAGTTAGTGTTGCGATACATGAATGGCCACACAAAAGAATCACAACCCAGCTCTCCTGTATACTGTACATCTTCACCTAGCAGCAGGCATATTTTCCCTCCCATACAGCCTCATGCACATTCAATAGATGAGGAAACAAATGGCTTATATATCAGTGTCAACTCTTATCATTCACATAAAATAGTTGAAAATAGGTGCAAAGAGCTGCAACACATCCCTTGGTCCTTAAACAGCTCACTGTGTATTTGTATTAAAAAATCTGATCCCATTCAGGTTTGTCCAGTTCTTTATCAGCTCAAATAATTTAAAATGAATACATACCAGGTAACGTTTTCAGAGGTGTCCAGGCACTAGTTTGGTCATGGTCTCTGTAGCGCAGCTGGACAGAATGTGATGTACACTGCAGTGGTATTGGTGATTTCCAGCTCCACTTATAATCACCCATTTGATTTGCATTCAATTCTACTGTCTCCTATTAGAGGCAGGAAATGACAATGCAAAGCTTAACATCAAAAAAATTTTTTAAACAAAGTGCGTTCTTTAAAGTGACTCATCCTCCTCAGTGTTACAGACCTTGTCATAATTATTGTTAAACTAGTTAAACAATAGCACACCTACTCAACAATTTTTACTCATTGTGATATATGAAGTACAAGTCATCAGACTGTTGCTTTTGCTAATTCTGTTTTTCTTTTGCTTAACTAATCTTACAAATTTTTTGTTTAATAATATAAATTACATGATTGTGAAATAAAACAGTGCCCAACTGTGATATTGTGTGCAAAGGCCATCAAATCTAATGAAACATGGTGAGTTAAATGAGCATTGGTTTTAACAAGATTGCAATTTTAAAAGTTCAGTTTTTATTTTATCAAGGATTATAGAACATGAATGTCTGGGGTAATTAGACCCCTCACCTTAGACCTACCCTGCACACCAATCATCACTTACTCTGGATATCTGAAGGTTCATATTTTCACACTGGAATCAAAATTGGCTTTCAAAACTGGCATGACATAGCCTGTGAGAAAAGCTTTGAACTGGCTATTATTATTATTATTATTAGTAGTAGTAGTAGTAGTATTACTTACATTATGGACCAGTTTCATTTGCTGAGTATAAAAAATCCTAATGTCGTAGGTGACCTTGTCTGGTCTGATGCTGTTGGTGAAGCCATGCTTCCACTCAACATTTAGCATGTTAACACCAAGATCGTCCTTATCAAAATCCTTGTAAACGTTCAGTAGCTCAGGAGCAGTAAGTGGCTGTGCTGTTGACAGATTAAAAAAATATTACCACATTGACAGGAATCTTGCAAATATCAGACTGGGTCAAAGAAAAATAAGTACAAGCAACTATCTAAAAATTCAACACTACCTGTACATAGATCTCCACATAAAACACTACATAAAGGCCCTATTTAGACAAGATTGAGTTGATTTCTGTACAAATCAGCAATGTCTTTTTAACTCCTTCCTTGAGAGACTTCCTGTCCCATGTCTATTGGAGAGATGTATCTGACCAATGCTTCCTCTTGTGCTGGAAAACAAGTCTGACTGTTGCAAAACACCATGTAAAGTCTTTATTTTTGTTTAGCACATACTGTACCAAGTCAGTGAATACTTTGTAAAGTCTACTGTTTTTTTATATTACTAATTTAGAAGGAAACATTTCAAAACAAATCCATAATTTTTTAAATGTAAGACTAGCGCTTCAAATCAATAAAAACATAATGGTATTCTATAAAAGGAGGAAGTGTTAGTGCATGTCTACAATAGTCAGCATGTTGCAATGGCTGTCAAATTTGAGAATTTAGCACATGCAACACATGCTCTTTCATGCAGTAGTGATTTACCAATTTACCAACATACACACATGGGTAAAAATGGCTGAAACTTTTATTAATTCTCTTGCATTTTTTCCTTTGATTTGACCACAAAGTCCCTGACTCACTCACTCACGAATTGTCTATACCGATTTACCCTGTGTTCAGGGTCAAGGAGGGCCTGAAGCCTATCCCAGGAGACCTAGGGCACGAGGTGGGGTACGCCCTGGACGGGGTGCCAATCAGCGCATAGATGAAGTGGTGAAGGGTTTGAGCTGGGAAATATGGAACACTGGGTGGATCCGGAGCGCCGCAGGCAGCAGGAGCCGGTAGGGGACGGGGTTGTTTCGGAGAGTGATGCGGTATGGACCGATGAATCGAGGTGATAATTTTCTGGATTCTGTCTGCAGATGTAGATTTTTTGTGGACAGCCATACTTTGTCACCTACTGAGGCCCCCTGTCCGAGACGATATGCTTTGGGAACCCATGCAGGCGGACTACATGTTCTAATATCAGCTCGGCTGTTTTCTTAGCTGACGGGAGCCACCAGGTGCACAGCTTTGGAGAACCGGTCGACGATGGTGAGGATGAGGTGTTCTTTCCTTCGGAAACCGGCAGGCCCGTGATGAAGTCGACGGCAATGTGAGTCCACGACCGACGGGGAACAGGAAGTGGTTGAAGCTCGCCTGGAGATGGTTGATTTACATCCTTGGCCCTGGCACACCACACTGGGCACGCCTGGACGAACTCGTGCACATCCTTGGTCATGGTGGGCCACCAGAAGGCGCGCTGGGTGAACTGGAGGGTGTGACGCGTTCTGGGGTGTCCAGCGAGAAGGGAGGAATATCCCCATTGGATGACCTCCGTCCTGATGGTGTCGGGTACATAGAGTCGACCAGGTGGCACACCTGCCGGTTCGGTCTTCGCAGCCTGTGCCTGGCGTACCCTCATCTCCAGATCCCAACGGAGTAATGCGATGATCTTGGTGGATGGTAGAACAATCGCGGGCTCCGCCTGGGGGACGTCTTCCTCATGCTGTCGGGAGAGGGCGTCGGCCTTGGTGTTCTTGGACCCCGGGCGGTATGACAGATGGAAGTTATAACTCTCAAAAAATAACGCCCACCGCGCATGTCTAGGATTCAGCTGTTTCATTTTTTCGGATGGTGATTAGATTCTGGTGGTCGGTCCAGACGATGAAAGGCTCTCTGGCGCCCTGGAGCCAGTGTTGCCATTCCTCCAAGGCCCACTTTATAGCCAACAGCTCGCGGTCAACTACCCCGTATCGCTGCTGAGTGGGGTCAAATTTTTTGGAGAAGAAACTGCAAGTGTGCAGCTTCTGGTCTGGACCTCGTTGGGAGAGAACGGCCCCGGCGCCCACATCCGAAGCGTCCACCTCCACAACGAATGGCTTGTCTGCATCGGGGTGGAGAAGGATAGGAGCAGAGGTGAACCAGTGGCAAAGCTCGTGGAAAGCGAAAATGGCAGTAGGGTTGAGGTTGAAGGGGTGAGAGGATGGGCGAGTCAGTGCAGTTAAAGGAGCTGCAACTGTGCTGTAGTCCCGGATAAAGCGACGATAGAAGTTCGCAAACCCGAGAAACCATTGAAGTTGTTTGAGGGTCTTGGGTAGGGGCCAATGACGCACAACTTCCAGTTTCTGCGGGTCCATGGCCACACCCTGGGACGAGATGACAAAACCCAGGAACGTGGTGGAACGCTCGTGGAAAGTGCACTTCTCCAACTTACAGTACAGCTGATGGGCGAGCAATCTCTTGAGAACCGCTCTGACGTGTTGGGTGTGTCAACAGTCCGGGAGTAAATGAGGATGTCGTCTAGGTAGACGAACACCCAGCGGCCTAGCATGTCTCTGAGAACATCATTGATGAATTGTTGGAATGCAGCAGGTGCATTACAGAGTCCAAAAGGGATGACCAGGCTTTCATAGTGTCCTGTGGGGGTGATGAAGGCCGTTTTCCACTCATCGCCCTTTCTAATGTGCACCATGTTGTAGGCGTAACTTAGTAAAAATGGTGGCACCAGAGAGGGCGTCCAGGGTAGAGTTGGTAAGCGGCAATGGGTTTCGGTTCTTGATGGTGATATCGTTGAGCCCCTGATAATCGACACATTAAGTCACCGCCTTTTTTCTTTACAAAGAAAAACCCCGCGGCAGCAGGTGAGGAGGAGGGCCGGATGGGACCTTGGCGAAGAGCGCTGGAAACATACTCCTCCATGGCCTGCATCTTGGTGGAAGATAGTGAGTAGAGATGGCCGCGGGGTGGGACGGAACCCGGCTGAAGGTCAATTGCCAAGTCGTAGGAGCGATGAGGAGGTAGGTGGGTGGCTCGTCTTTTACAAAACACTTCAGCCAGGTCCCGGTACGACGTCGGGATGCTGTTGGTGTCGACTTCGGGGGCCTCTGGCTCCCTAGAACACGTCCCAGCCCGGGCCCGTAGGCATAGTTCGGTGCAGGTCGGCCTCCACTGTAGAATCCGGTTCTGTGTCCAAGATATGAGTGGGTCATGCTGCAATAACCACGGGTGACCAAGGATGATGGGAGGAGATGAGATGGAGGTGATGTAGAATTGAATCTGTTCTTCGTGTTGGTTGATGATGAGGGTGATGGACTGTGTTTGAGAGGTGATAGGGCTGGAAGAAAGGGGCCGACCGTCAACAGAGGTGTTGTTTACGGGCTGGGATATCGCCTCGATTTTTACCCCCAGTTTTTGGCGTAAGAAGAGTCAATAAAGTTACCCACGGTACCGGAGTCGATGAAAGCGATACTTTCAACTCGTTTGTGGCCAAACTGATGCGCGCAGCCAGTCCCTCGTAGTAGGCTGTCCGGAGGGCGGAGTCTCCCCAGTCGGTCTGGACAGTCAGGGTTCGGAAATCCGCCGTGTAGAGACTCACGGACGAGCCTCCCTGCCGCAGATGATATAACTTGGAGTCGGTCTCCACCTCAGCAGCAAGATGCTCAAAAGTTAGCTTTAGCTGACGGGTGAACTCGATGTATGAATAGGCGACACGCTCACCTCTGCGATGTGGTTGACCAACATGCTAAGCTGATCGATGTGCGGAGCCATCTCGTTTCCTTTTATGCTTCCTGAGTCGCGACCGCCTTACTTCCGGGTCCTAGTGCCGGTCGCGTTAGGAGTGTGCGTGGCAGTAATGCTAATCTTTAATGATATTAAGCTCTATAGATCAGCACATCCTACTGCTTCTCCCACAAGTATGTTAGTAAACTTACTGTCAGCTAATGCTCTATGAGTACACGTTACATACTGTACCATTATAGAGAGAAAGTATCACACCATCGCTATACTCAGTGTTATATATCACACTATATAACACTACTACTATAACCACACTGTAATTTGCAATATATTCTTCATTGTTATTGCATTTTTTTGTCTTAACAGTTATTAACAGTAAACAATATATTTTTACTTACTGTTTGACTGAAAACCAATAAAAAGAGTTTTAAAAATACAATGGCTAGAGAGAAATGCACATTGCTGATTCATAACAAACAATCTAGAAATGGAGAGATATCTACCTATAGGACTTGACTGCAGTCTACTTGTTATTGGACAAGCTGAAGGTGACTGTATAGGATGTAAAACCTATGAGGGGCATTCAAGACAAACTGGGGCTTGTAATGAAATTTCTCATCAATGAAGGAGTAAAACTAATTAAAATTTATACAAGGGGTTTATTGTTGATTCTGGCCGAAATGGCTTAAAGTCCACTACATCACAGTCATTCCTGTGAACATTCAAAGAGCAGAAAGCCTGATCCTTGAAAACTGACAGATAACTTGTTGCCAGCTTGTGGAAGAGACACATCTGGATGCACATCTGCCTGTGGTAACTATACACACCTGACCCTGCTCTAAGCCATTTCCACATGTTTGGGTCAATAAAGGGAGTTCCTGGGAGGCCAGTGTTTGAAGACATGTAGCAGGCAATCTGATCATGGCTCCGGCAAACTGACAAATCAAGCACTAGTCAAATAGTGAGATAGCACAGTCTTATATAGACAATGTGTTCTGTTATTCTGCACAATCGAAAGTCTCAGTTTGACTTGAATGCCCCTTGTACATATTATATAATTTATATAGATTTTTAGAATTTGTCACAATATAGATGTTACATTATCATATTTCCCCAGCCTACCATGCAAATGGGATTGGCATTGTACATTGGCTGTACATAATCTATGAAATAGATTAGGAAAAAATTCTAAGTGACTCCAGGAAAAGGTCATTTAACAAAAGAACTGAAACCCTTGAATTATTTTCAAAGCTGTCAACCCAGCTGTTTACAGTTGTTTTAGCAGGGGATTATAAAGAAATAAAGGTTGTTTTGTTATTCTGCACAATTGAAAGTGAACATGCCTTGTGTAATTGTGTGATTATAGCAGTTTTTGTTTCAGTTTTACTGAAAATTTTACTAAGTAACATAGATTAGACAGAGAAGAAGGCCTAGATAATGGTTAATGGATAATTTGCAGCTTAGAATAATATGTGTTTTTGTATTATTTGTGTGTGACTGATGTGGGTTTTTTCCAACATCTGTGGTGCAGACTCACCATCCTGTTTTCCTCGCTCAGTCAGCACTGATAGAACACCACACAGAAACCACACATGTACTTGGCCCATGACAGGACAGTACACTCAATGACTCACGCAGGTCTGTTTAGCTCAAGAGTTAGGGTGTGCTGGAGAAACACAATAAGGGGTTTTAGTGGGCAGGAGTATAGGAAAAGGCCACAATGCCCTGGTGACGGGAAAGTTTAAACTTCCTGCTGTAGCTTGGATTTTGGCCAGCAATAACTTTCACTGTTCACATTAACTGACACATGCAAAGTACTCATGCAAACCATGTGAAATGCTGAATGCTATCTGCCAAATCTGCTTACATAATTTATGTCATGAATGTTCATTATGGTAAGTGTGGAGCTTCCACACGACCAAAGTAAATTTTGCTTAAAACGCAGCACAGGATTTCACATAACATAGATGAATAGGCTTGTAGAAAGCTATCAACTGATAATCAGTGCTTATCATCAGGTGATGCACAGAGATCTAATGATGATATTGTATTAAAAAGGAAAAATGACAACAGTGTAACGTTAGTTGATTTATGGCTACAATTGGAAGTAAACAGAACTTTAATTAGCAGAGTGTAAATTATGCAATAACATTTGTTGGCTTTAGGTAGCCTTTTAAAATATTTTTAAATTAATATTTTTTTATATTTTAAAGGCCATTTAGCTAAAAAAGAAAATGTTTTTGCTATAGTAGTGGTAGTTACAGTAAATACAGTGTGAACCCTGTGGCAAGCCAAGTTAAGTTTGCAAATTGTTACAGTTAAATTATATATTCCATCCATCCATCCATCCATCCATCCATCTAAGAACCTCTGTTGTCCAACCAGGGACCATGGAAGCAAATGGTGACTATTGTATTTATTTTCATTTTGTATGACTGTGGTAGATCCTCCGGTCAACATTCAAATACACATTCACACGGGCAACTCTACAGGCAATTTGGGAATGCCAATTAGCATAATCTGCATGTCATTGGACTGTGGGAGAAAACCAGAGAACCTGGAGGAAACCAACCAAGCATGGGGAGAACATGGAAACTCCAGCACAGAGACCCAACACGGAAATCGAACCCAGGACCTGGACGTGCAAGGAGACAGTGCTAACCATAAGTCACCGTGCCAAAATACTCTATATTCAGACAATCTTAAACAAGAACTCTGCAATATATTTAAATTACAATAACAACGAGTCTGCTAATTTTCATAACACTGTGACTGCCCAGGCTTGCTATTTCAATAAAAAATGTGATGAGGCAGACAAGATTAGTGGAAGTCTTACAGGCAGCAAATTTACATTGGATCAGGGTCTGTTTTGAGTACAGCTAAAGATCACCTAATGTCAAATTGCACTTTCAGCTTTAATATGCATTTTTCACTTGTAAATGTGAATATACAGTTATGTATCTTTTTGCATTGCATTTTATAGTGTATTTTAATTAGTGTTTAGAATTCAATTTTAAAATCAAGAAAAACATGAGGAAATATTATTTTTTTATACCTTATTGCTTAAATGCAGGCTTCTTTTCTTGGCACAACTGGAAGGGTTTTAATGTCTAAGAAAAAAAAAATATATATATATATACATATATATATATATATATAATTTATATTATATACTGTATATATATAGATTTTTTATTTTTTTTAACCAATATTATCTTAACAACAGTTGTGAGTGAAATAGAATAATGACATCAAAATCAATTAACCTGTGGCCACAGAAGGACCTTACAATTTACCACAGCATCCCAGGATCATTCTGTGGTAAACTCCCCTATTATTTCTTCAATCACTTGCTCACACACTTATTTTCTATACCGCTATATTGTTTATCCTGTACACGGTGGCTGGAGGCCTGGAGCCTATCACAGGGAACTTGAGGCACAAGGCTTGAGTACATACACCCTAGACGGGGTGCCAGTCCATCGTTGGGCACAAAAGCACACAGACAAACTCACTAACACACTACAGGGAATTTGGAAACACCAGTCAATTTAATCTGCATGTCTTTGGAGAAAACTAGAGTATGTAGAGGAAGAAGGCTAAGCACAAAGATCCAAAGCAGGACTCAAACCCTGGATGAACTATGCCACTGTTCCACCTAATTATTGACTCACAACCCTAAATAGCTATCAATTACACATCTTTATATTTATATATTTATAAAGCAATTCATATACTAATCACTGCACCTTGGCACTGGAGTGATAAATTTAAGGAATGTCAGAGCCATATTATTTTCTCTCCTTGATCTTGTATTGATGGGAGAGTTGGACTGCTGTGTAAAGACTTCTCCTGCACATCCAAAAAATTCTTAATGGGGTGAAAATTATTTCTCATGTTTCCTGAACCACTTTTTCACAATTTGAGCCCAGTTAGTCCTGCGATTTTCAGCTTGAATTATGCCCATGCCATCAGGGAAGAAAAACTCCACTGATGTATAATCTGGTCATTCAGCAGGGTACGTAGCTAATCTCAATTTTCATCAGACCACATGACATTTTTCCAATGCTCCATGTTCCATTTCTTATGTTACCTAGCAAATTGAAGGAAGCTTTTTTTCCAGTTGGTCTTACTGATAAGTTGTTTTTATAGGGATACACAGTTGTTTAGTCTCAGTCCCTTGAGTTTCGTTGTATTTGGCATTTGGAAATGCTCTTACTTTCACTATTAAACAGCCTGTTCTTTAAAAAAAAAAAAAAAAACGATTTGATTTCACAAAACATTTAAGTGACCACCGATCATAAATTATTATTAAAAAAAAAAAAAATCTTCCTCGAAGATGATGGTTCACTACTATCATTGTAGGCTCTAATAATGCGTTGACGGTTCTTAACCCAATTTTAGCCGTTTCCATAGTTGATGCAGGACAATAATCTGATCCCTCTGAAACACATGAACACAGGTTATGTCTTCTGACATGGTTATTAAGAAATTAGAAGCTACTCAGTGCACTCCATCTAGTCAGAGTTAAATAACTTGTTGCCAGCTGAAACATATTAATCACTGCAGTAACTAGCCAATGGAAGGCTCTTTTCTATTAGCTTAGCTTAATCCAAGTGATGCCTTTTCCCCTTTCTTCTTCTTTTTGGCCAGGTAGTGTAGTTTACCTTTAAAAAACGATTTCAGGAACATATCTGGAGAAGAAGGACCACTCTTGTGACTTTAAACTGTATAACCGTTAACACACACCTTTCCAGGTAAAAGTAACCAAACATACAGCAACAGCAGGAGGCGTTTTATTGCACCTTATGGTCCTGGCGAGAAAACGGAGTCACGTGACTGAGCCAACGACTATACAGATTATATTATATTAAGTATCGAGCTACACACAGCATCCGGAAACGTTAAACATCCTGACTATAACTAGACGGATTTCAAACAGACTTTAAAACTAATTTAACTAAACACTCCGAATTTGAAAGTGCGTGTTTGTGCGCGCGGGTTTTAAACAGCCAACATACCGCGAAGTTGATCCTCTTCTTAAAGATGTCGGAAATATGTATTTTTCCTTAAACTGAAACTAATACATTAAAACTGAAATAAACTAAGAGCAGAAGAATTGGTGAGTTGAGGAATGGAGAGTTGATTAGGAATGTAGTTAGTATTCAACAAGAGGATGCAGAAATGGGAGTGTTTCAGTGAGAGGAGGTTCATACTGGAAGATGACGTGCTGTTCCTGGGAAAAGGAAGCAGCGGTGTTGAGCAACAGCTCCGTGCAGGACTTGAGGCAGTAGAAGCACACACACACACACACTTCTAAAGAGAAGAGACACACGTCCTGTCGTACACACAGCCAATAAAACGTCCCAGAAAGTATTTATAGCAAGTTTTATATCCATTCTTTTATGATGATGATGATGATGATGCTGATGATGGTTAGACAATGGTTAGAATTGTTGACTCTCACCTCTGGTCAGTGTGTGTTGTGTGCATGGTTTCCTTTTGCTTGGGGGGTTTCCTCTGGGTATCAGTGCAGAGAAATACAGTGTAAACTGATTGGACATTTCACATTGCCCATAGTGTGTGTACGTTTGCCCTGTGATGGGTTGGCACGCCATACAGGATGTCCCTGGTCTTGTACCCTGAGATACGCTCCGTCTCCCAAGCATCCCTACACATCATAAGTGGTATAGATAATGAATAATAATAAAAAAAAACTTTCTTTCAGTCACTCCTGTCAAGGGGTCACCACAGTGGAGGGTCACCCTCCTATTTTTCCAACTGTACTTGGCTTGCAGTGGCGGAGGGGGGTTGGGGGGATGAGGGATAGGGTGTGGCAATCCCCAAAAGCAGGGTTCAAGCCCACATCCTCACAGCAACAATCTAGGGCCTTAGCCACCAGAGCAAACCAAAAGTAATTAGTGACACGAGGAAGAAATCTTGAAAGGAACCAGACTTGAACCCATTTACATCTGGGCAACACTGAATAGTGCAATTATAAATTATTTACCTTCTAGGTCTGTGTACTATATAGTCAAAAATTCTAATTGTGCAACTAGGAACATATGAGCAAATTGTGAATGAGCAAAATTATTTCTAAGTTGATTATTGTTTTAAATTAAAGTGTAGTTAATTGGAGTTATCAGTGTTTCAGCAATGTAAAACATTTGCAGCCCTATGCCATTTCTTAGTGGTACCATTTAGAAAAATCAGTAAGTGGTTTACAGGTGGTGAGCATTCCAACCAGAAGTAGTGCATCCGATTGATTCAGGCATGTCGTGATAGCAGAAGATACAATAGGTATGTTTACTTTCACAAAATGATTAAAGAAATGATATATTGTTGAGTGCAAGCAGGGCCCCCGCCAGGACTATAAGATAACGCAACTCAACTAGAACCAGAAGGAAACAAGGCGTGAAAATTTCCTGGCAAATAAAGTAGGCAGCCATTTCAATGTCAACAACCCTGAGGGAAGGGAAGGGAAGGAAGGGGGGGGGAGGTAGTGGGTGAGACAGTTCTTGAAAACACTCTCAGTCTGCAAAATCTCCCAATCTGCTCCTTGGCTGGATAAATATTTGTCAGCGTATACTTAAATGCTATGTCAGTCTCTGAATTCCAAACACTAATTGCAGTTATTCCACGACTGTAGGATTTTAACTGACTCAATCTGTTTCTTGTTGTAGATGTCACTATTCGATGTGTCGGTGAAATAGTATGTACTTGTGTTTTTAGCTCAGACCTAACTTCTATATTTCCACTATTCATAAACTGAAACCATATCAACAAAGGTAAATAAACTTGACGGGGGCCGCTACTAGCTTCCGGGTTTAGCCTCTTTCAAGTTGCCATTAAAGCTAACACTTTGCCCATGCATGCACCAGTTATGACAACATCTCTAACAGTCTGGCAGGAAGATTCCGATAAGAACCAACAAGTATTACCTGCTGGTTCACCTCATCTCCTCTCCATCTGCAGCTGACACTCGAACACACCCTGTCTGCCACAACAGCGCTTGATGGACTTATGTTACTTAGCTGTCAGGTTTTTCATGGATATGAACAGAAGCTGTGGGAACAGACTGGAGACGTCACACCGAGGGGATTTTTGGAATTCACCATCCAGAGTACAGAGAGCACTATTCTAAATGTGGGAAAACAAGCCAAGAAGCAACATTGGAACAGAGCCTAGCAGTGACCCCTGAGAGTATTTTTTAAAAATGTGCACCTATTTAAATCACACACTGTATTGTAGGGTTATCAAATTATTAATTTAAAAAAATCTGTAAAGTAACCCTGAATTATTAAAATACATACGTTCTGAAGGCGGGCAATTCTGACATTTAGTAGGTCAATCATAAAACACACTGCAATTCATTACAAGAAACATAGGTTTCCTCATAATGTCTTGTGTAAGTGATAAACCACACTCGAACTTTCCCACACTTGGTGCAACATGAAATTTAAAAGGTCTTCACTGAAACACGATGAAGTTTTAGCATGCTAATGTAGTACATTCTATTATGTCGATTGCTAAATTTATGGCCCTCAGTAAATTTCTCAGTTTTACCTCAGCTTGAACAGAATAGAGATTTCTGTAATGGAACACTCATTATACTGTAACTTCAGCTTGTAGTCCGTGCCCTGCCTGTGGCTATGGGTTCCTGAAGACAGTTTAAATCACAGTTAACACACGTTATGTATATATTTATATAGATCTTTTTTTTGTAGTTTTTTTTTATTAACAATGCATCCCTTTCATATGATTGTTTCTCAAGGCTATTTCTAATCCCCAAAAACAAACAATGAACTATACAAGGGAGACCACGATTAAGGAAAATAAAAGAAAACATTACAAGTATGTACAACTTTTCTAAGACATGTTTTTTTTCCTCAAGGAAAAATTATAAATAACACTTCTTTTGCATCCATTTCTGCAATATTAAACGGTTCTTAATAAATTGAATACAGTGCTCTGCAAATTCATGAGTGCACTTCAGAAGAAGGAAAAAAGGAAGGAAGAATGGAAGGTGCATTATTTTGCTTTTACATGACATATGTACAGGTCAAATGTACAATTACTACTACTCTGTGTGAATGGTGACAGAGAACACACGTCCTTGGAAAAGAATGCAGTCCCAGAAAAAAAAAAAAAGCAATATATTTTTCTGAATTTAGCACACAGTTTTTCAGTGCTGATGAAACCACGGACATTGACGACCATGCTTCAAAAAATGACTCGTGCAGAAAAGTACCAGCATTGCTGGTCAACTGGCAACACGGATCATGAACATGGTTGATGCAAGAACGAAAAGAGTTTTCAGTCGGCAGATTTCCATACATTCACGTGATCAGATAATGAGTGGCAGAATGGAAATAATGGTTAACAGTTCACACACAATTCTGCAGTTAACAGAGGGGGGGGACAGCATTATAATGGTATCTCCAGCATTTTCAGGTCTTTATCAAGCTAGATTCTTCTAAGCCAATTAACTTTCACAAGTTGATACAGGGTTGGAAACAAAAAAAAGGAAGGAAGGAAAAAAAATCTACTTCTCAAAACCAAACAACAACGGGCTTATTATTGCCAGTCATTTTAGAGCCATAACGTTTTTTTTTTTTAATGCATCTTAAAGAAAAATAAAATAACAACAATAATAATAACCACCACCAACTTGTGTTTGCAGATAAAGCCAAAGAAAGAGCTTTGGCAATATGATGCTGATTTATTAGGATCTATAATAAATTAAAAAGTTGAGCCAATTTCATTAATTCTAAAGCAAATAAAAATACATACAAGGTGAAATAATTAAAGCTGCCTATATAGCACGACTGGTCCAGCCAAAAAGAAGCAAACAAATCCTGTTTCAATAAAACCAATTATGACACCCAAATAATTTATTTGGAATCAACAAGCACATTGAATAAAAATAGATCTCAAATTATCACTACAGTTGAAGCTCAACCCTTTATCTGATGAACTGCCTAAAGAAAAAAAAAAAGAAAAAAAAAAAAGGCATTGCTGTGGCTTCATCATGACTGGACTATCTATTGCGTTGAGCTTATGTAACGGTCGGGACAAATACTGTGGACCCGCTTGGAATTAATAATAATAATAATATATTTTTAAAGGATCTATATCTAGACATTTGTTGTCTGTCTTTTGTTTTTATAGACTAAATGTTGCATTTTTTAAATATGAGCCTCAGACCACACCCACTTTTTCTGTTATGTGCTGCTGTGTTTTAGGACACAAACTGCGGCTGCTTTTACACTAGCTGGAGTAGCTCTTGTACTAATGTGGAAAAAAAGAGACCCTAACCATGACACCAATCTTACCAGTTCTAGCAAGTACTGGCTCACTAACGAGTCCAAACTTGCTCTCTAGACCACAGTCATTATTCTCAGTAATGCTGGTGATGAGCAAGATGTTTATAGCCTTGGAGGCAGAAAATCAAGTTGTTTGTGTAACTTGAGTGCGTGCAACACCATTGAATGCCATGTCATAGCAACCAACATCCCATACAGTACATACATATGCTGTTATTTCCAAGTACATTGACAACAGAATATTTTTGATCCAACATTTCAAACATCTCATTTTTTCTAACTAACGAGCCTCATTTTGTCACCAGTAACTTGTCCTTCACGTTTGTGCTTATGGCTTACCCCTAAACACGTGACTAGAGGGTTGTTGCATGTCATTGTTTAACCACAAGAAGAAGAAGAAAAAATGGAAGCAGCCATGCTTTTAAATGGCAGCCATATTTCCAGGGAAACTAGAGGTCGAGGAAACACCCCAAGTGTGAAAGCAATCTTACTGCAAACCATAAAATATAAACAAAGCTTCACAGTGTAGCCGAATACACAATTGTTACAGAGATGGCCATCTTGGACATGTGTGCACATTTTGGAATTAACCTGTTCCTAAGCACAATTTCAAAGTTTGAAAGGAGAGGTATATTTCCAAATTTGTATACTGCATATTCTAGGTTCAAAACTTTAGTAAACGTTGGGGCTGAACATGCCTCATGGCTTATCTGCTATGTTAAAAAAAAAAAATCCTTTAACACAATAGCTCAAAGCATTGAAAGTAAGGATTAAAAGGTGTTCAGGGGGTGCGGAAGCATCGGAGTAAACTAGCACAAGCAGCATTTGCATCATCAGCAGCATCATCATCTTAGCTTATTTCTCCCCAAAAAGAAAAACACTAGGATTTTTTGATAATTTAAAAGTTCAAGCTTTCTTACAGAAAAGCTCCATGTTGAAGGACAGAATATTTAAGGGTTCTGCCAGTGTGACAATTTAGTACAACCACTTTACGCATGCTAGAAAGGAAATTTCACTAAAACTGTATGCGTCATTATGAAATTGTAACATAAATGTATCAGACCATTTTTGATACCATTGGCAGAGAGCAGAGCTGGAGGATGGAATTGAACTATTGAACTGTTGGGTTTTCTGAGGGTTTAGTGGGAGGAGGGAATGAAGAAAAAAGGCCATGTAAACACCTCTCCCTGCTGTAAATTAGTCAATTAGAATAAACTAATTGAATTGTGTTTGCTGTTGTTTTTCTTTTGATTGAACTTGAGGTTACAGCTGACTAGGCATGATGTTATTTAGTGCTTACGAACTTTCTTCAGCTACATGAGCCTCATCACTGTGATGCTAAAACAATGAAAATAAATTTGTACACTGAGCATGTACTTATTATTGAGTGCACTTGATGATGGTGGATGGAAACTCCAGAGTTCTAAAATAGTGACCATAAGTAAGATATGGGAGTTTAAACTGCAAAATTGAACAATGCTGCTGTTTGGGCAAATCCCAAAACATTCTCCGTAGAATTTATCCAATGTAAAGTCTTAAAGCAGCCAAGAGATGCTTCTCTGTAGCTGTCTGACAATACACTCTGTGTATTTTTTTTTAAGTCACAAAATCTTGTCCTTAGCTTTAAATGTTAATTTGCTGATCGTTTGCTGCTGTAAATCTGAATGTCTGGCCTGTACTGAAAGAGTGTTTCCTATGATAAGAAACATGAGAACTCCATAAAACAAGTCGATGGCTCGGTTAACAGTTTGTTTTCAGAGCTAGTGATTGCAAGTCTGCCCAGTTGTCAAAGGGCTTTCACATTCGCATTGTTTAGTATTTGGTTTGCCAAACACAAAAGAGAAAATTAACTTTGGACGAGGTATCAAAATGGTGTAAAGTAGTTATTTTTGAAACTCGCCATTTAATTTGACTGCTCTGTATTTCGTTTTTCTGTGTGTAATTGGTCAAGGTTTGTTCTCCAGTATTTCTAATTGATGAAAAAGTTTTACAGTGTTACAGTTCTTCAGTCTAACAATCCCTTGAGATTACATTTTAATTTTGCCTCTTGGTTCATTAAATTCTGTGCAGTATAAAACCAAACACATCGACTTCACTCTGATTGGGCGCACAAACTAACATGCCCAAATCAGTTTGGACAAAAGCATGTGGCAACAGAAAAACTGATCAGAATTTCCTTGAAATTTAGGAATCCAAATGAATTTTAAAGCAGGACATTTGACAATATTCTGATTGATCCAACCATTGATTTAATCTGGATAAGGAAGCAGGGCGCCCTCTCAACTAGAATAACAGTTTGCTGAGGAGACTCAGTACAGCAGTAATCTCCTAAATGTGTACACACATTCTGCTGAGCAACTTTATTACTCTCCTACGCTATTGGTGACCTTGCAGGTGTTCAGTTAGAGACCTTTTTTTTTTTTTTTAACCCCACACACTGTGTTGTCTTTACTACCACAGTCTTGAAGGTATTTTCTATAACAGCAGCTGAAAAATCACAGGTTTGTATCAAATCCTCCTTTGATATAAAATACATGATCACAAATCCATAAGTGTGTTAAAAATACGTATAATCAATAAAGCGGTGATATTTTCTGAAATATGTTTGTTTACCATTTATGGAAGAAGTCTCTAGTTTCAGCCCTTTGTAACAGTCAGAAGTAAAGCTGTAATTAAGTTTTCTGGAATGAGAACGTCTTCAGGACGGAGGTCAGAACTGGACAGTTTACACTCCAACATGGCACGGATAAAACACAGTTGTTATTCTTCAATTAATAAAAAATGGTCTGTGGTGTGAAGGGAATCTTTTTTTGGTTCGTTCCCATTATAGGAAAATAAACAGATCCAAGCTGATAACAGCAAGTCTACTCGACACTGGGTTTCATCACACCACCTTGTCAGTGATTATTTTTCCTAGTAAGCATTCCTACCAATGCCTTCACCAGGGTCAGTGTCTGACCACACTAATAGAGATTGCTCAAGCCAGCAGTGACACTGAATGATGCAACATAATATGTAAATGTGGAGTGGATCAGCTACTGTCAGTAACTGTGCACCTACAGAGTGACTTGCATGAGAGGTGTAGCTGTAAATAAGCCAATGAACGCAGAACAAATCCCATGTGAATGGATGTAAATAAACAGCCTTACCTGGAAAATACATTTGGAAAACTAAAGCTGCATGGTTTTACAATGTTGGATCCAAACTGTGGGTGAAGTGCTTAAATATGACTAGAATAATAACTAAGTGCCTAGAACAGCAAATACCCTAATATGATAAGGTGGTTACTGGCATACACGGTTGGATCCTTGATTGCCTCACATGTTGGTTGTGTGGGTGTGGAACAAAAACTGAGGCTTTCTTTTGATGAATAATTCAATTACAGGCTCGCTGCGTATTTCTTTATATACATGGATTAAGTTAGTGATACAAACCACAATTTTGTAGTGTTAAAATCAAAACTTGAGGGATCCAGAGGGAAGAAGAGCAAACATGCTTTTGTAATTTCAGTCCATATCCGAATGCATTTCATGATGACTGTGTAGAACTGAGACAGAAAAAAAAGGGGGAAAAAAAAAAAAAAAAAACAGCATCTTGTACAGCTTTCAGTGGATTATTCATTTTTTACTGTCACCACACTGTCAGTGCTTTACACGCATAACTGTCAGTCAAAAGCTATATTTTGGTTGTAACTCCAAATGGGAGTTTAAACAGTTTTCTGTCATGATTTCAGGCTTTTTTTTGTTGTTCAGGCAGTATGTTTCCGTTGATCTTTTCTTAAATGTGCCGTACCGATTCTTTATTTTTCTTCACAGACACATTCTGCAAATGCCTCTTCAGACGCTCTTTCCGCCTTCTATCACTTTTGTCTTCTCTCCACCTGCTCCATATTCCCACGTTACCTCTTGTTGCTTCCATTTTCCATAAAGTTGCCGCCAGGCCAGGCGAAAATTAATGAGGATGTCTGGGTAGAGGAGGGTGGGTGGGGGATCTGTAAGCACAAGCTTTACAGTATCAGGACTCTGGTGGAGAATTTACAGTGACAGATTTTGATGGCATCGACAAAATGCTCTCAGCCTCCTCGTAAAGCTGTGGGACATGGGAAAGTATGCACAGGTTGGTGTGAAAAGTATACACAGGTTTTTGTCTGTGACCAATAAATAAATATGTGGCTCAAAGGTAAGAAAAATGCTGAGGAAACTTACCGGAATAAACTGAACGTCTTGGAATAGCTCTTGTATGAAGCGTCGAGAGGCGAGTCTGAACATGCAGTGAGCCAGCAGGTGGGACACTTCAGAGTATAAGCAGATGTCATCGAACGCATATGGAAACTTTTCCTTGATCCTGCAGATGGATTCGATCGAAAAAAAGGATTCATTTTAAGCTTTACTCCAACATTTACATTTAACTGAAAAATTCAGCCAACACTGAATAAAGTTTCTCTCAGAAACACTTTTTATACATAAATAATTTATAAATAAATATATATTTTTTCCCAATACAATTTTTGTTTGGGATATTTATGCAGTACTGAGTAAGGTTAAAATTTCCAGACATTTATAAAAAGAAAATATTTTTCTTTTACACATATTGCATAACTTGCCAGCTTTCAGACAAACAACAAGGAATGTTGGTTGTCAGGTTTTACTTAAAGAAGCAAGTATGAAGGTAAAAATCTAAAATCTTTGCAAGAACCTCCATATTATGTTCAGTAACACTAAAACAGTATATATATATATATATATAAAAAATCATAGTGTGTGTGTGTGAGTGGGGGGATAAAACATGTTGATCATTTAAAATAACAATTAATATACACTTAGGATCAAGCATCAACTTTATTAGAAACACATCCATGCAGCTATATAACCTGTGAATCATGTGACATGTGACGGTGCAAAACAAACAAACAAACAAAAAAAAAAAACATACTGATACCAGTCAAGAGCTTCAGTTAGTGTTCATATGAAACGTCAGAATTAAGAAAACGTGTGATCTCTGTGACTTTGATTGTGGCATGGTTGTTTGTACCAGATGTTATTTTATTTTATGTGGCGTTTACACCCGAGTTGCCAGGGAGTCTCTACTAACTCAAAAAATTATCTTTACAGCTGTTGTGAGCAGAAAAAAATATCAGAATGGGAAACATGTTAAACATTGTGGGGGATGGGCTACATCGTCAGAAGACCACATTAGGTTTCTCTCCTGTCAGCCAAAAACAAGAATCTGAATCTAAAACTGGGCAGTTAAAGATTAGGTGAGAAAAGGAAAAAAAATAATTCTAGGGTTTTTAGCGAGCCTTAAACTGTTCAGTTTCTGTAACCATGAGAGCTGCATAGTGCTGTTCATGTCAAGAGTGAGTAAAGGAGTTAGTCCTTTCTGATGACTCAAACCAATCTTGTCAGTTTCCTCAGCAACAAGGCATTTCTACCCATCGGCCCATGGACTTTCAGTTCCCTCACACGCAAACCTCAAGCACACACCATATAGTGTAAGCACTGGAGTCTTTAGTGTGTGGAAAATATCATGAGATCTACTCACTTACATCGCCTATACCGCTTAATCCTGTATACAGGGTCGTGGGGGCCTGGAGCCTATTCCAGGAGACTTAGGGCACGAGGTGGAGAAGACCTAGACAGGGTGCCAATCCAGTGCAGGTAACACACACATACACGCTCACACACTCATTCACACACTACTAATCTGCATGTCTTTGGACTGAGGGAGGAAACCGGAGTACCCGGCGGAAACCCAGCAAAGCATGGGGAGAACATGCAAACACCAAGCACACACATGCAGGAATTGGACCTGGGTGGGAATTGAATCAGGACCCTGGAAGGTGACAGTGCTATCCACTAAGCCACTGTGCCGCCTCAGGAGATCTACAGTACAGTTAATGAAATATTCAAACCAGCCCATCTGGTACCAATATTAAAGCCACAATCAAAATCACAGAGATCACACTGCATTCTTATATTTGAGGTGAACATTAACTGAAATTCTTATGATAAATGACTTTATCAATGTGCTGGGGTATGGATGGTCTTAATGAAGTGGACAATTAGTATATATAAATAATGACAAAATGTTAATATTAAAAAAAAAAAAAAGAGTATGTAGTATTAAAAATGGAAAAGTCTTCTTAAAACTGAAATGCAGAGGGATCTGAAGTGATTTAAGCAGCCATGCAGTTTAAATGAAGCTCAATCATGAGCTTTTTATTGTTGATGGCCGCAGATCAAGTACAATAAGACCGAAGACCGTGACCAGAACAGGAGAGTGCTGTGTAAGTGGGGGCTCCTTACGTGAGCAATCCTGTTTCATGGCCTTTGGTTCCTACGGATGAACTGAGGTTGACGACCAGTCGGAGAACCTCTTTCCTCAGCAGAACTCTGCAGGCTGGAGCGTCTTCTGGAATAGTCTTAACTCCTATAAGAAATCCGTGTCAAAGATCGTATTAATGCAAGACCTTTAACAATTTAAGTTTCTTAAGCTTCACATAGTTGTAAAGTGAAGTGAAGACTTTTTAAACAAGAAATGATTAATTATCCACAGCCAGGAGTGCAAGATAGCAATACTGGCTGTGCTCTTTGAATGGAATTGATAGTGTTATATCTTCCCTGTCAATTAGAGGGACATTGACCAATCACTAGTATCTGTAAGCTCCTGTATGCGTGTATGGCTGGTTGTGCTTTCCTTTGAGAACGTTCAACTGTGCTGTGAGGCAGCAATTTAAAAAAGGTGTAGTGGTTGCTTTGCACTACCAACAATTCACCAGAATGTGAGGAGTGTTTAAGCGGCGTCTGAACCTGTTTTTATGATCTTTACTAGAACTAACATTATGAAATGTGCACACACAATTCTGAGATAAACTGCTGTAAATGCCCATGTTTTACTGTTGTAAAAATATCAGCTGACTCAGTCATACCTAGAACCAGCTCTGTACTACGGGTGCTCCCAGCAGAGCCCTGGGACACAGCATCACTACACCCAGACACACCGGAGAACTTCGAGTGGGGCATGACCTCAAGGTGGTTGTGCATAGGTTGACTGCACCAGTCCGAGTATGAAGCATCAGTAAAGTCTGAAAATTAGGGCGAAAAAACAAAAAACAGGGTTTCAATTACGACTGTAAAAGTGATCATATTTTTTTTAAAAGTGGTAGCAGCAAACTTAGTCTCAGGCAGAGATGATTACAGCATCCTGCAAAATTATGCAAAATGTTGCATCACAAGGGCTGGCCTCTCTACTAGACATTTCATTAGCATGAGAAGTCAGAATGTAAAGAATGAACAAAGTCCACATGCATTATGATTTAATTTGACTTAAATTTGTGCCTGTGTGCCTCCTTAAACTACATCAAACTTTTAGTTGCCCTTTTAGTTTAGTTAAACAAATGAATACAGTGGAAAAATACAGTTGTATTACATTTATAATAATAATAATAATAATAATAATAATATTGTACAATCACATTATCTTACAACTAAAGTAAAACCCTGGATTGCGAGTAACTTGGTCTGCGAGTGTTTTGCATAATTTTTTTGCAGAAATTTTTAATAAATTTTCACTTGATAAACAAGCGAGGTTTTGAAATACGTGTAGTATGCATAATTGACATTTGCTGAGCATCACTTGATTACAACTGAGCCAATGGTTCTCTCTCTCTCTCTCTCTCTCTCATGCTCAGTCTCGGTGCGGGTGTGTCACTCGTATTGTCAACGACCTGATTGTATACTGTTTACTATAATATTGTGACCGTGTGTGCGGGCGCCTGAAGTGTGTTTTTTAGTTTGTGCCAAGTGTACTGACTGTTAGTAAATGTTCTGCAACAACGGCCCCCGTGAAGAAAAAGGTTAAAAAGGCAGTTGCAGTACGAGTGATGATTCTGTTTAACAACAATGCAATGTCACATTTCCGCAAAATCCTCAAAAGGAGGCAAAAGCATCGTATAGTATCATTAGATTTTTGGGTTGTGGAACGAGTTTCCATTAGTTCTTATGGGGAAATTCGATATTTTGATATACGAGTGCTTTGGATTACAAGACGGTCTCCAAAACAAATTATGCTCGCAATCCAAGGTTTACCCTGTATAAAGCAGTTTACAAAAATTTTACTCTTGGTGCAATTTAGTAAAAAGATTCAAACACATGAGCCTTGACTCTAATGATTGTTCACCTGAACGGCTCTGCATGGGTGTATGTGAGTTGCAGCCCAGGACTTTGCAGCCCACACAGTAGAGGCAGTTCTCCTCTGTGTGTTCTTGCAGACCCGTCTCCTCCGATCCCAGCAGCTGCTGCTGATCTGCCCGACTCGCAGCCATGAGCTCTGTAATGCTGATCTGAGACTTCAGTATGCCGTGCCGTAGGCCATCAGAACCTATCAGTAGAGAAGGGTGTCAAGAAATCTTTTTTAAATACGTGACATCCGTATAGATTTAGTGGGATCACAGTTGATCAGTAACAAATGCGCATTTTTACCATCAGAATCTCCAGAGAAGAACCTGGCAGTTCTGTCCTCAGAAGGTGGGCTAGTCCTCTTCTGGAAATATGGAGTTTCTTTTATCTATTAGCACAGAAACAAATTATTAGAGGACTATATTGGCAGAAATTGCGTTTCACCATCAAAGCTACAAACTATAGAACTATATTAATGTGCTTGTTCTAATAGGTCATTATTACTATAATACTGCATAGTACTATGTTCATGTTATAGTCTAAATAATTTAAAGCAGCATTCTGCAGTGTCAGGGTAAAGTCCTCTGGCACAGAAAAATTCTTCGCAGCTTCTCAGTAAAATAAGCTTAATTTGTGCCTTGCTAAACTCAAGAGAGAGAAAGGGGAGTTAATTACTGTTGAAAGCAGATATGATGCAAGAGATTAAAGAAGCTAGCTTCTTTTTACAGACATTTTAAATAAAATGTTCTCCCTAATTTTGTTGTAGTCAATTCCCGCAGTCACTGTTAAGGGCACTCTCCCACCAAGGTGACATCCACCAGCCAGAGAGGGGGAACACTAAGGCTTCTTCTGAGACAGCTCTGACAGCTGACTGGATCTTTTCAAACTGCTACTTAGTCAACACTGGGGGAGTGGTGTAACACTAAGGAAAGTGTTGTTGCATGAGCTCACAGATGCTGATAATGGTGAGCAACGTCACTATGCCCCCCGCCCCACCACCAAAAAAATAAATAAATAAAATAAAACAGATTTAAAGTATTAGGCATCATTTTGTACAATATACAGGAAATGCAACATTGACAAGTAACTGTGGTACAACTGAAATACAAGACTTCAGGATGTGTTGTTACATAATCACTGCGAGAAAGAAAACGGCTGAGTACTTGAAACATGTTGTTGATATCCACGGGTAAAGCAAGGCCGATGTAGTCATCCGAACTACCATAGGTGGCACTGGACACCATGGAGCGCACAGAGGAGGAACGATGCAGTGTCGTCTGACTTATGGGACTCAATAGATCCTCCTTATCCAAAGACGCAAAGCTCAGAGCCTTCAGGAACCTGTGTACACAGGAGAACCGAGTCAGTGGCAAGACAGAACAGAAACATCAAGAGAGGAACGAGACGAGAGAGAAGAGAAAGAAAAGTGATCAATACCCGATTTACACAACTGATTTTAAATTGCTTGTTTACATTAGGAATTACTTACTCAGGAGACTACCATAGCCGCTAAAGAGTCACTGGAGTGTTAAAAGGTGGCACATGCCACGCATTCAGATGTGGATAAGCTTATAGGCACACAGGAAAAGCTTTTGCACAGTTGTTTCTCTATACTAGCTTAGTAAGATTAGCAGGAGGAATGGATGGTCTTGCCTGCAGGACTGAGGAAGCATTAAAAGGACAGAAACGGGGATTGTGATAAATCAAAGGGGTCCAAGCATTTTGATAAAGGGCTGCACTGAGGCATGAGTATGTATATATATATATATATACATACACACACACACACACACACATACATACATACATACATACACACACACACACGTGGACAAAATTGTTGGTACCCTTCGGTCAATGAAAGAAAAACTCACAATGGTCACATAAATAACTTTAATCTGACAAAAGAAATAATTTTTAAAAATTCTATGAATGTTAACCAATGAAAGTCAGACATTGCTTTTCAACCATGCTTCAACAGAATTATTAAAAAAAATAAACTCATGGAACAGGCCTGGACAAAAATGATGGTACCCCGTCCAAAGGGACGTGTTAATTCAAGGTGTGTCCACTAATTAGCATCATAGGTGTCTACAATCTTGTAATCAGTCAGTGGGCCTATATATAGGGCTCCAGGTAGTCACTGTGTTGCTTGGTGACATGGTATGTATCACACTCAACATGGACCAGAGGAAGCGAAGGAAAGAGTTGTCTCAGGAGATTCGAAAGAAAATTATAGACAAGCATGTTAAAGATAAAGGATATAAGACCATCTCCAAGCAGCTAGATGTTCCTGTGACTACAGTTGCACATATTATTCAGAAATTTAAGATCCATGGGACTGTAGCCAACCTCCCTGGACGTGGCCGCAGGAGGAAAATTGATGACAAATCAAACAGCCGGATAATCCGAATGGTAACAAAAGAGCCCAGAAAGACTTCTAAAGAGATCCAAGGTCAACGAACATCAGTGTCAGATCGCACCATCCGTCGTTGTTTGAGCCAAAGTGGACTACATGGGAGACGACCAAGGAGGACACTATTGTTGAAAACAAATCATAAAAAAACCAGACTGGAATATGCCAAACTACATGTTGACAAGCCACAAAGCTTCTGGGAGAATGTCCTATGGACAGATGAGACAAAAATTTAACTTTTTGCCAAGCCACATTAGCTCTATGTTCACAGACGGAAAAAATGAATCATATCAAGAAAAGAACAATGTCCCTACTGTGAAACATGGAGGAGGCTCTGTTATGTTCTGGGGCTACTTTGCTGCATCTGGCACAGGGTGTCTTGAATCTGTGGAGGGTACAATGAAATCTCAAGACTATCAAGGGATTCTAGAGAGAAATGTGCTGGCCAGTGTCTTGCAACAGGACAATGACCCAAAACACACAGCTAAAAACACCCAAGAATGGCTAAGAGGAAAACATTGGACTATTCTAAAGTGGCCTTCTATGAGCCCTGACCTCAATCCTATTGAGCATCTTTGGAAGGAGCTGAAACATGCTGTCTGGAAAAGGCACCCTTCAAACCGGAAACAACTGGAGCAGCTTGCTCATGAGGAGTGGGCCAAAATACCTGCAGAGAGGTGCAGAAGTCTCATTGACAGTTACAGGAATCGTTTGATTGCAGTGATTGCCTCAAAAGGTTGTGCAACAAACTATTAAGTTAGGGGTACCATCATTTTTGTCCAGGCCTGTTCCATGAGTTCATTTTTTTTTTATAATTCCGTTGAAGCATGGTTGAAAAGCAATGTCTGACTTTCATTGGTTAACATTCATAGAATTCTTATTTATTATTACTTTTGTCAGATTAAAGTTATTTCTGTGACCATTGTGAGTTTTTCTTTCATTGACCGAAGGGTACCAACAATTTTGTCCACGTGTGTGTGTGTATATATATTACACACACACACACACACACACACACACACACACACACACACACACACACACACACACACACACACACGTTTCCCCCTAAAAAAAAAAAAAAAAAAAAAGGACAGAACCGGTCTTTCCAAATGAAAGAGAGCTGCCAGCTCCCAGGGTGATCCACACGCCGAGGGAGAAGAGATCGGCGACGGCGCCCGGCTGAGCCCAGGCCCAGAAAGCTGAAGCGCTTTTTAGAATACCTGAGAGGGACCATCAGAAACAGTTTGCATTATTGTCAAAGTGGAGTCCCAAAGGGGCTTACATAAGGGACATTCAGTTTAAAACTACATTCTTCCTTCTTTAAAGGAATTCTCTATCACTTATACATGGTTGTACATGTTCAATTAGCCTTGTGAAGACTTGTGGCATGTTTCCCTTTACTGAATACTGAAGAAAGAACAGTTCACTCATTCCACGAGCACTTATTACTGAAGTCTAAACTGTATGCTTATTTTCACCAAACAAATAAAGCTGTATAAATAGCCTTAATAAATAAATACGTGGCTATTTTTAAAGGGAACTGGTTTGTGGAAGGTCTAAAACACCTCCACCATTACGTAATGGAAAAATAATCAAAAGTACAATAGCTGGAAAAGTTAGGAATAAAAAAAAATAACGGATTTTTTTTTTATATTAAAAATAGCTTCTTGAGGTGAAGCTTGATACAAAGCAGAGTTGTTTTTATGACACAAAGTTGATTGTTTTTCCCTTATCCTTTTGATAACTATTATAGTTAAGTATCTGCCAGACTGACTATGTTCTTTTTATGCATTTGTACTTATATTTAAAGTTACAGAACATTTACAAAACAGGTTCCTGCCAACACTAATGTGATAGCTGCTAATTACAGTGGTTCCACCATCACTCAATTTTCTAACGTCATGTTACCAAGAAACTGTCAATTCCATTTTACCACTAGCTTAATATCAACTGGGCCCTAGTGGAAAGAGAGGTACTTTGTTCATACTGCACATGACCGATCATAGTCTTGTGACATTACCATTTTGGTGAGCCAGGGCAGTCGACATCCAACACCTTAGATGCTTAAGCGACCTTAACTTGCCCTCCAATGTGTTTACCATCGTGCTGTTACACACTTCACTTCAGTAAGTCTTACGCGTTAGAGTGACGCAGCTTTTGCGAGGATCAAATGAGATGAGATCATCAACTAATTGACAATTAAATTTGATGCTGATTGATTCAATTATCATTGATTTTAGTTGATAACATCAATTAATTGTTAAACCCCTAGTTGGAAACAGCATGAATCAAGAGAGACAGGCTCTCCAGAGGATGCCATGAGCTCCCTGACCTGAAGTCTATATACAGAAACTGGGAATGGACCAAGGTCAGGAAAAGTGAAGGGACTCAGCTATCCAAACAACGGCCTCTTCTCTCTGTTGTAGTCACTGCAGCACTTCCTCTCCCTGAAGGCCAACACAGATTGAGGAGGAGCTTTTTCCCATATGCCATTTGGGCCCTAAAAACACCTAGACCTACAGCATAGACTTGCTTGTACAACACTCATACACCTACCTCCCTGTTAACATACCCATACACCACAGATTTTTAAATATTTAGTCTAAATAAGAAATAGCTTCATCCATGCGGCTGTTTCCATGCTGAACATTCAATCACACTGTAATACTATGGCATTTATACTTGTATATATACACACATACATACAGTACCTTGCGAAAGTATTCGGCCCCCTTGAACTTTGTGACCTTTTGCCACATTTCAGGCTTCAAACATAAAGATATAAAACTGTAATTTTTTGTGAACAATCAACAACAAGTGGGACACAATCATGAAGTGGAACGAAATTTATTGGATATTTCAAACTTTAACATATAAAAATGGAAAAATTGGGCGTGCAAAATTATTCAGCCCCCTTAAGTTAATACTTTGTAGCGCCACCTTTTGCTGCGATTACAGCTATAAGTCGCTTGGGGTATGTCTATCAGTTTTGCACATTGAGAGACTGAAATTTTTGCCCATTCCTCAAAACAGCTCGAGCTCAGTGAGGTTGGATGGAGAGCGTTTGTGAACAGCAGTTTTCAGTTCTTTCCACAGTTTCTCGATTGGATTCAGGTCTGGACTTTGACTTGGCCATTCTAACACCTGGATATGTTTATTTGTGAACCATTCCATTGTAGATTTTGCTGTATGTTTTGGATCATTGTCTTGTTGGAAGACAAATCTCCGTCCCAGTCTCAGGCCTTTTGCAGACTCCATTAGGTTTTCTTCCAGAATGGTCCTGTATTTGGCTCCATCCATCTTCCCATCAATTTTAACCATCTTCTTGATGCTGCCACCACCATGTTTGACAGTGGGGATGGTGTGTTCAGGGCGATGAGCTGTATTGCTTTTACGCCAAACATAACGCTTTGCATTGTTGCCAAAAAGTTCGGTTTTGGTCTCATCTGACCAGAGCACCTTCTTCCACATGTTTGGTGTGTCTCCCAGGTGGCTTGTGGCAAACTTTAAACTACACTTTCTTTCTTCTTACCACTCTTCCATGAAGGCCAGATTTGTGCAGTATACGACTGATTGTTGTCCTATGGACAGAGTCTCCCACCTCAGCTGTAGATCTCTGCAGTTCATCCAGAGTGATCATGGGCCTCTTGGCTGCATCTCTGATCAGTCTTCTCCTTGTATGAGCTGAAAGTTTAGAAGGACGGCCAGGTCTTGGTAGATTTGCAGTGGTCTGATACTCCTTCCAGTACAATATTATCGCTTGGACAGTGCTCCTTGGGATGTTTAGAGCTTGGGAAATCTTTTTGTATCCAAATCCGGCTTTAAACTTCTCCACAACAGTATCTCGGACCTGCCTGGTGTGTTCCTTGTTCTTCATGGTGCTCTCTGCGCTTTAAACGGACCTCTGAGACTATCACAGTGCAGGTGCATTTATACGGAGACTTGATTACACACAGATGGATTCTATTTATCATCATTAGTCATTTGGGTCAACATTGGATCATTCAGAGATCCTCACTGAACTTCTGGAGAGAGTTTGCTGCACTGAAAGTAAAGGGGCTGAATAATTTTGCACGCCCAATTTTTTTTATTTGTTATTTATTTGTTAAAAAAGTTTGAAATATCCAATAAATTTCGTTCCACTTCATGATTGTGTCCCACTTGTTGTTGATTGTTCACAAAAAATTACAGTTTTATATCTTTATGTTTGAAGCCTGAAATGTGGCAAAAGGTCACAAAGTTCAAGGGGGCCGAATACTTTCGCAAGGCACTGTATACACTAATATAAATGCACTGCATATCAACTGTACTACTACAAATTGTACTTTGCACAATGACAATGATGTTGAATGAATTTTATTCAAATCAAACACAATAAATGCTTCCAATTTCTCTATGACTCTATGATTAAGGAGTCTTATGCTGCACATATCTGCATTTTATTCCAACTATATACATGTCATACTTTTGCTGCCACCTAACTTTTATATTCTCTATATTATATTTTTACACCTCTCCTTTTTTCTTGTATATTCTATTATATGTATATTCTATTTTTATGTATTATATTATTTATTCTATTTTAAAACTGCATTACTTATTCAAACTTGCAGTTTGGCTTTAACTAATTTTTGAATTAGTAGTTTTAAAAGTAGGGTCTATGACACATGGGGCATGCAGTTGTTTTCTGTTTGTGGAACTTAAAAAAAATTAAAAGCTCTATAGCTGAAACAAATAGCTAAACTGCTAGCTAGCTATTAATGCGAACATTTAAATATCAAGAAAGATTATTTAATTTATTTGTTTAAGGTTACAATAGTGTGTGTATTGTTTTTATATGCATGTTGCACTTTCTGCACTGAGTAATTAAGTGTTGTTACTACAACTACAAAAATCAATAAAAATCAGTTAGCCTGGGAATAAAAAAGCATAGATACATATATATATAAAAAGACCTTTCAGACCTTCTCGGTGTGAGTCTGGAGTCCAGGCTGCCAGCTTTCATGGTGATGGTGTCGGTGAAGAGCACATCTTTGGCAGGGGAAGCCAGCGCCTCACTGTGGGAGAGGGATGGGTGGATGCGCTGCTGCTGAAGACGCTTGAGTGTGGCGTAGCCCAGTGCATCCCTGGGGCTCGTGTACATGAAGCTGCAGTCCGTCAGACTGGTGATTGTGGTGACGGAGGGTGATTTAAGAGATTGTGCCCGGCGCGGCAGTGTGTGAGATGAGCCTGGTGGAACCAGCAGCACTGAGTTGGATTTGGAAAGGGGGAGGTGATTGGACTGGGGGGTGAGTGAATGTAGGGTCCGGATAGTTTGTGCACTGACCACTGTGCTGAGGCTTACGCAGTCCGTGTCAATGGTGGACGAGTCTGTGGCACCTGCTGCTGTTTCCCTGGACGGGCTAGAGCTCATAGAGCTGATTCCACTGGTCGTCGTGTCCGTGTTGAAGCTTTGGCTTCGGCTCTTGAACTGAGCCCCGCCTCCAGAGGTAGGTCCATCACCTGCCAGCCTCTCACGACTAGTCTGCTCACGCTGCATGTCTCCTCCTGCAATGTTGCGCTCTGTAACCCTGGGCAGACGTGACTCGGTCTCCCCAATGCCATCCTGCTGCTCATCCCCTTTACTCCCTATAAATGAGGTCTCTAAGGTGACTGATGGGCTCTTGGACAAGTCAGAAAACACCGGGCTGAACACATCCCCCTGACCTGGGGAGTACACAGACGGTTCTGTGACTGTGCGGTTCCTCCTCAGGCCTCCTATTTTGGCCTCGCCCATCAGCTTATTGCTGCTGCCGCTGCTGCTACCTTTAGGGTCACTAGTGCTGCGTGGCTTCTTTCCGGAGAGAGAGATGAGGAAACGATTGCGCACAAAGCGGCTGGATGCCAAAATTGTAAAAGGGCTGCGGTCCTTTAGTAGCTTGGACCTCATGTACAGTGGCTGCTCTTCAGACAGCTCAGAGCAATCTTTATCATCATCCAGGATGTACATGCCTAAAAAGTAGAAAGCATGCCAAACAAAGGTGCTTTTAGACAGACGTCTATGTATTTCATATTAGAGAGAAAAAAAAAAAAAACATTATTTACATTTTAAAGCATCTGCAGAATTTAATGCAAACTAGTTACCTAACATAAATCTATTGAAATGATTATAGCCATAACTTTTCTGGTTAATTGTACCTTTTGTCTCATGATAGAATTACAGTACATACACGTGGAATATTTGGCATAGTGTCAATCACTTTTTAATTAATAGAGAAAAAGAAACTACAGTGAAAACTGTTAGCTTGTAAATCTTTAAAGCGCCATCTAGTGACAAAAGTGCCATCTAGGAAAAAAGTGCCATCTTGTGACAGTAAATTTACACATATAAATCGCTTCGCAATATAAGTAGCATGGCCAGCCAGATGACTAAAAAATGTGACTTATAGTCTGTAAAATATGGCATATCAAGTACGTATTTTATTACCATCACTCTTTTGCTGTTTATTCACAAATGTTGGTTGAGTAGATATATAATGCCACAAATGCATTGCCATAACTTTGTGTCTGATGATTAAGAAGCTTTTGAAAAAGCACTTACTGGGCTGGGTGGAGTCACTTTCACTGTTGTGTCTAGAGCTAGTGGACTCAGAGTTGAGGCTGAGGGTGCTGGGCACTGATGAGAGCAGGGTGGGGGGAGGTGGGGGCTGTTGCTCTACCTCATCAGGCACCACAGGCCACTGCTGTCTACGACTGTGTCGCACCGAATCCCAGCCCTGCAACTTCAGCAGTTCACAGCCCTGCTTTGTCTTAGAGATTAGACCGAGTACATACAGACATGTCCTGAAAGAGACAAGGGACATAGAAGAACATGAATCAAAGGTCGGTTTAAAGCGATTATATATCTAACAACATACACAGTACATAGCATTATCAATATACTGGATACACACCCCCGGATGGAGAGAACCTCACAGTGGTGGGCCAGAGCCACAATATCGGGAATTACATTCTCCTCTTGTAGCAGGTTAAGACCCCAGTTGGACGTGCCAATATTACCCTGGACACAAACATAATTATCAACACTAGCCATTTTCACTTTTTCAAATATGTTTTCCACCCCATGTTGGAGAACTGTACTAACCAAGGCCCATAGAGCAGCTTTAAGTTGTTTGATGCCTTCCCAGGTGTCCAGCACTGGGGATCGCACAGTGTAGCTTAGGTCGGGTACGATATTCTGTCAAAAAAAAAAAAAAAAAAGAAGACAAAGACATGAAGCATAAGCAAAATGAAATATAATTATGACAGGTAAAATTTCAGAAGGAACCCACTCTCACCTGAGCTTCTAAGAGATGGCAGCCTGTTTTATCATGCACAAGCTGACCATATAAATGCACAGGAAGATAGACATTTGGCCTCTGCAACCTGCAAACCAAATTAAACAACATTTATTGGAATTACAGTGAGAACAAAATTCTTAGCAATGGAAAGTTGGGGGACAAAAAAAATTATAGACCTTTGGTTGCTCCGTCGTACATAGTTGTCCCCATCGACAGGTTTGCGGTATGTAGTGAGAGCCTCATTTAACTGCTCCTCTATTAGATCCACATACTTGAGGTTATATTCCTGGACAGAAGCAGGAGGCACACAGTATACCGTTAGCAACGTCAAAGAACAAGTTATATTAAACCTAAACAATTTCTTAAATAAACATTGTGTAATTATTTTTAGATTAAGAAAAACAATAATAATGCTAAGTATACCACAGTGCTGTTGAATTCCTATATCCGATTGGCCAGAAGGTGTTAATTTATTTTCTATAACAGCAGCTGAAAAGCACAGATCTTTTTAATGTGTTCTAATTCTATATTATTTCCATAGTAACAATTCATTCATAGGGACCTTTAAAGAGGATGTCCAACATACAGTTGTTTAAGCCTAAGTAAACAAAAACATTATGTTAATTAACTTAAAGCTTTTTGTAAACAGATGTTAATTTAACATTGAAAAAGCACTGCTTTGTCCCATGACCGCTTTGTAACAGTCAGTAAGTTTTTTTTCCCCATAAGAAAACCTTCTTGCAATCATATCAGCCAAATTGTAATCGCTTGGTCTCTTCACCCTGCGAGAGAAAAATCTAATTATCTCTGTGACTCTTATTGAGACATGGATATTGGTACCAGATGGGCTAGTTTGAGCATTACAAAACGTTCTGATTACCTGGGATTCATTCATTCACTCACTCACTCACTCACTCACTCACTCACTCACTCACTCACTCACTCACTCACTCACTCACTCACTCACTCACTCACACACACACACTCACACACACACACACACACTCACACACACTCACACACTCACTCACACACACACACTCACTCACACACACACACTCTCACACACACACACTCTCACACACACACACTCTCACACACACACACTCTCACACACACACACTCTCACACACACACACTCTCACACACACACACTCTCACACACACACACTCTCACACACACACACTCTCACACACACACACTCTCACACACACACACACTCTCACACACACACACTCTCACACACACACACTCTCACACACACACACTCTCACACACACACACACTCTCACACACACACACACTCTCACACACACACACACTCTCACACACACACACACTCTCACACACACACACACTCTCACACACACACACACTCTCACACACACGTTAACTATGTAACTGTTATGTAGTTGGGGTTTAAACAACAGCCAGCCTTTGTTCATTCTCTTGCCCCTTTATGGTTTAACCGGAGTTTAGGCAGAGTCAACTCCTGTCACAGAGGTCTTACTTTAACACCCTTTTCAGAAAACCTATGGCTGGCATCTTTTCAGAAAACCTATGACTGGACTGGGTTTGTCCAGTTTATTTTATACAGTCTATGTTTAGAACTGTGGTGAGCAAAAAAGTATCTTGCCATGCCCAAAACTTGCAGTGATGCATGATGCATTCGGACATGTTTTTTCTGCCCAACAAGGATGTAAATAGTGTCCTTTTTAAAAATACTTCCTATCTGCTCAAATCAGTTGAATCATCCCCTTTTGATCTATATTTACATTTAAGGCATTGGGCAGATGTATTAATTGCAAGTTACAGTTATCTCTAGCAATAAGTACATTCTAACACTGGCCCACTTGGTTACAGCTTAATAGTACCACCAGCCTTAAACACTGGTAGAAAGGTGAGGCTAATTAAGTAAAATACTGAAGTTAAAGTACTTGTTAACTCTGGTACTTTAGGAATGCTCCGCACAAATGATGCTCAGCTGTTTCAAAAATACTCAAACCAGCCTATTTGGCACCAACAATCGTGCCACGGTTAAAGTCAGAGATCACATTTTTCTTTATTCTATTGATGCAATTGTGTACTGAAGCTCTTGACGGGTATCTGCATGATTTTATGCACTGTGCTGATGCCACATGTTTGGCTGGTTGGATACCTACATGAATGTTCATATACATAGATCTTAAAGCAATGGACTGTGAGCAAACCATATGTACACGCTATGTTTTCTTGCACTGGTTTAGTGAGCACAGTTAAAAAAATTCTCTACATTCCATGTCATGTGACATACCAGCACCTGACTAAATCTACAAATCTAACCTATCTAAGGGTACATCCCCTGATTTTAAAATACATAAGCCCAGTGTTTAACTGGTCAAATCTAAATAGACAGTTTCTGGCTATTTAAAATGATTCAGATAATTGTTGGGTTTAGTCCATTAAATATAATTGTTAAGTGTAAATTACAGGAAAGAGAAAGCACCTTCTGCCATTTTTCCAGCTGCTTAGTGACATAACCTCTCTCATTGAGGTAGGAAAAGCCTTTTGGAATGGACAAGAACCTGAAGAGACAAACAGTTCAAGTAAGGAAACTACACTCTTAAGTTCAACAATGCAACGCTGTTAAGGAAAACTCAATGTGGCAAATCATTAAAAATCATTAATCAATAAAAGTTATAAGATTTAATTAAAATAATAAAAGTGTTGGAGATTGTGTGTCTCCCTGTTTGAACTCCTGTCACTAACATATGCTCCTTAATAAATTAACAGATCCCCAGCATACCTCAAAAGCAAGAGCACACCCTTGTCCCCAAGGTGAGTCAGTGCTGGCTTTAGCTGAATCAGTGCATGAAGATTCGCCTAAAGAACACAAAAGTAGTTCACAAGACTTGTCAGAAAATGTTCTAAAACAGCCTCTCAAGCCCAAATTTAGCTGGATAGATTTACATTAATTCATTTGTTGAAAAAGTCACAATTTATATAGTAATGGCTTATTAATCATAAAATAATTGTAAAATGAACAAAAAAAAATGGTTCTGTTGTTGATATGGGTAGGTTTTTCTGTAAGGCGATGTTTACTTAACATTTATGTCTATTGTCACAGCCAGAGGAACATCCACAACTTAAAATTTTCCCACACAAGTCTGTTGCTGAAGAACTAGTGTAGACAACAAAGCTTAATTTGTTTGTTTGGATATAAAATAGATGACATCATTAATAATTAGTAATTGTAATTATTGGCTCATTGCTGTGGTATAAGAGAAATAAAGGACTTGTACAACTTTTATATACTGTTAACTGGTAGGTAACAGTAACGTCATTATACCACCTTAACTACCTTAACTTGATTATTATCCTACAAAATTATACTAGCATTAACCAATTAAATTAATTTGACATCAATAACTTCAACATGCTGCAGTCAGATCACACGATTCTTATTTTAATACACCTGATAATTTTTTTTTGCCTAAAATACAAGCCTTTAGAGTTTGTAATTCGTTAATTTTATCTGATCTTTCACCTTGTCCTCACAGGCCTCGTCCAGTATGTCCAGAGCCTCAATGGAGATGGTCTTGTTGCGGTCGTGGAGCTGAGTGACCAGCAACTCAATGCCCCAGTTGCTGAAGAACTCCACGTTGGCACGCAGTAACACACGCAGGTGCTTGGTGGCGTACAGTCTACAATTCTGTAGGCATGCATGCAAGAAAGTGAACACACACACACACACACACACACACACACACACACACACACAGACAATCAGTACTTCTACTACATTTACTAGATGATCTCAAACAATTCATTTTAAATCATTTAAAAGAACAAATTCTGAGGGAATTCTCAGGGAATTACTTTGACAGAAATTTTTAAGCCTTTAAATTATTTCTATCCGTAGTTTTTATCTTAACCCTTTCGAACCAGCAACACTTCAAAAGAAAAAAAAAATAATTCCATGGAACTACCAAACTTCCATAGTTTATGAACTATTCAAATACTCAGGCACAAGTTTATTTTAGGCCAATTAAATACCTTGCCACAGAACACTTTAGATCCACTATGGATATTGCTTTACAGCCTTACTCGTTTTTGAGTTACTGAGGTTTCACGGATCTCACTTGAGAACTAATACTTTAGAAATTCCAACCTGTTGTAATTGTCATCATCACATCAACACTAGACCACAAATGTTTTCAGCAGCTTGCATGCATTCTTAGATGTGACATACAAATTATTAAAGCTATGAAGATCAGCTCTATAAACATGTGGTTTACATCAGTTGCAGCAGTGAGGATTTTGGAGAGGATGACTCGAGCTAAGCCGTCTCGGCTGTAGTCCAGTGTGGACACAGTCAGTTTCAGTAGATGGTCCTGATTCTTCAGGGAGCACAGGTTCAGCAGGCTGAACAGACACAGATGATCAGGATATCAGCAAGGAATTTAAGATGAACATAATACACATAATGCTGAACATAGGTAGCTGATTAAGAAGCAAAAGATTGAATGCCTGTCTGCACATCTATTTTGACACTATGCTTTTTAATGAAATTTCTATTTACAAACAAAGCAACACATGAGCTTATAAGCAAATTAGGTGGCAAAGATTTTTGTGACAAGAATAACTTTAGGAGCTGATATATTGATCTGCAGAGAAAGAGAAAAGCGGAACATGAACCCAGCTTAAATGTTTACTAACATATCTATACCTAGGGTAAAAAAAAAAAAAAAAAAAAAAAAAACAGGATTCATATGCTAGAAGAAGTGATGAGGCAGAATAACTGCTTAAAATAAAACTTAAATATTAAGGCTTTGCCAAGGTTTTATTTAAAATCTCTGGTAGTGTGTGGTTCTTGATACCAGATACCACAGCTCACCTTTCAGAGGTCTTGTGTCCAACAAGGGGACCTACACAATATTAGGCAGTGGTTTCAATGTTGTGGCCAATCAGTGTGTGTACAAGTATGCACTAAGCCATAGGTAAGCTAAGCAGATAAATAGCTAAAAACTAAAATTTTTTGGGCCTTTGAATGTATTGAATGTATTAGAAATCAAATAAAACTGCATTGGTGTCTAAGGAAAGTCCTTCATCGTGCTTTTAACTCACCACTGGAAGACACTGCATTTCTCCAGCAACTTAACACCACTTGGGTGGGCAGAGAGAGTACCCAGGAAGAGGAAGTAATGCTGACTGAGTGTGTTGAGGAGTCCGTTGCTCTGTAGGCTACGGTCGGGCTTGAGTCCAGAGGACGATGACAGCCACTGCACAATGTCCTTCACAAGGTCCTCCAGGTACACCTGACCATCCTGGTACAAGAGGTGAAAACAAATCAAGATTTAACAATCACCAATTTATAAGCAGGCATGGGGAAAAAAAAAAAAAAAAACTGGCAAAGGAACAAGTCCTGAGGGCATGAGTGTTTTCCCTCAATCACCTCATCTGACTCCAGCAGGAACTCAATAAACTGGCAGCCAACAACCGTCAGCTGTTTGGCTTTGCTGTGGTCCAGCTCCAGGCTGGCGTATAGCTTACTGCTGGGTTTGTAGAAAAACAGGAGCCTCCGTACAAACCTAGAAGAAAACTCAAATCATCATCAAATGCACCACATAAAGTAGCATTAAATGAAATATGAAGATATGTGAAATATTAAGACTGACAAACTTACCTGTGCATTTGTTCATCTTTGTTGTTGCGCAGGTTGACATTTGGCCACTGCAAAATAACACAGTAAATTACACACTATACTGCTCATTAAAGTCATGCCATTTCATTCTCTTCTCTATTACTGACCTTTAGTATTGTACCAATGAGTATCCAGTTCCAATCAAGGTTCTGTTTGTGATTAAGAATTTGACTGTCTCTGAGGTTCATCATCAGGGCATCCTCAGTGTCCTGGGAACAAAACAACACACATGCATACACGGAACTTAAAACAGCAGCAATTTTACATGAATGCAAATGACATTAGACTCTGGTTTGAAATTGAGCATTCGGACATCACTGCTAAATGTTAATGCCAAAGTAATGATGTGATGCATTTTCTTTACCTTGGAGCTTAAAAAGTGAAGATTTGCTCTCAGTACCTTAATGACATAGATGTCCTTCTGGGGCCGCAGGTGCTGGTCTCGACAGTACTGGGCTGCAGCTGACTTGCGAACAATGTGATCCAGGTAAAGACTGTTGGGTTTGGCGCCTCGCTTCTTTTTCTCATGGAAGCGTTTTAGGTAGTTTACTGCAGCACTTGCACGTCTAACACAGCATGAAGAGAAAGACAGGAAGAGAGTTAAAAAAATCTCTTGATTCTGACCTGCAAATTATTGATTATGAGGAAAGGTGAATGCAACCTAATTACTCTCACCTGCTGTTCATTATGTCTTTAGTTTCTTTTACAAATGTACAAGTGTACAACTCGCATTGCTACACTATCTGGACAAAAGTATTTAGCCAAACCTGCAATGACATTGTCTCCAAATACATAGATACTTCAATATGCAGTTGGTCCCCTTTTTTACAGTTATAACAGCTTCTACTCTTCTTGCCTGAAGCACTACGATTGCCCATCACTGGGGAAAAGGGGACTGAAACACCTGAATTCAATAAATAACAGGTTTGGCAAAATAATTTTGCCTATAAAGTGTATAAAGAATTAAATAATGCAATATTATGCAATAGTTAGTTCTAACTGAGTAATCTGATTGAACAAGTTGCATCCCACAAGTGATGATAATAGATAGTAACAGCACTGGGATGTTTAACTACATACATCACTCTGCATTACAGGTATTCTACTGTAATGACTGTTAATTACAATAACTGCAATTTGTGAGTGTGTGAACAAACAGTTGTAAACTAGTAACAATAATGTTTTTTTAGAAGCTGTACAAACCAAGTGTAGCTTCGTACAAGTGCCACAGAAAATCCTACATTGCAGGAATAAGAAGAATAGTTCATGTAGGCAGGTCTGTATTAGAGAGTTCTAATACAATGGACTGGATGTCCCAAAAAGAAAAACTCGCATCAGTCAATTTTATTGATGATTACTATTTTGTCTGCCCCGAGACCCAGACCAACTGTTACATTAGTGTTTATATGTTTTTATCCATTTTGGTGTTAAAAGGAGTGTTAAGGTTTAGAAACACTTTTAATGTAGCTCTAGGGCATTCAATCATGCCATTTCTGTTATTTTTTTGTATGATTTTAAGTAACATGCTTGGGGTATAGCGTGTCGTTCTGGCACTTAAATGGATTTCCACTTCACTCACACACAGTGAAGAAAACAATATTGTTTAATAGCTTTGTCTGGGGTGTTTATGTAATAAGAGCTTTCACATCCAACTTCTATAGCTAATTACAGAGCTTTTCTCATGAAAAAGGAAGAAGGGCTGTTGTACTTCAAAGTTCTTAGGGCAATATTGAATATCTATTACAATTTATTGTTTGATTTTGGGTTATACCCATTTACATAGATGTATGAAGGTGTGTGTGTGTGTGGGGGGGGGGGGGGGGGGTGTGTGTGTGTGTTTCTATTAGGGCCCTCTCTTTTAGGCCATACGTACAGCAGCCATACTTAAAACTATGATTTTGGGTTATACCCATTTACATATATGTATGAAGGTGTGTGTGTGTGTGTGTTTCCATTAAGGCCCTCTTTTAGGCCATACGTACAGCAGACCATACTTAAAACTATGAGATGACTTACAGCCGCTTCTCCTGAGAGATGTCGAATGAGGCCGCCATGTTCATCAGAGTGGGCAGGCAGTGTAGGTGATGGCTGTGGGAGTGAGGGAGGATGGTGTTGGCCTGCAGGAAATAGAAATACAATTCACTGACTCAGAAAGGAATGAAAAAGAAAGTCAGCATTACCTAATAAAGTAACAATGGAAAGATACCATGTGCAAGAGTTCTCCGAGGAGGATGGTAGCACATACAGAAACACTATCTTCACTGCTTGTGACGACTTCCACCAACCCCTGAGGACACAACCAGGTTTAGAGGGGGAGTCAGTTATACTAGGCAAAGACTGCTGAAATTTGAACTCAACAACCACAGAAATACACCCCCTTTCTTCAGTGCTTCCTCTGAAGCTCCGCCCCACAAATTCATGGCTGCAGATAGCCAGGGCAGCAACAAATTGGATCACAGACTAATTTTAATTTGGCTGTGCACAAACAGGATTTGTTTTTCTCCCCACAAACAGAACTGACTGCCAGTAGGGAGGAGATATTAGCTGAATTTGAAAAAATTCAAATTTTAAATTTATTAGATTAGAATCACTGCCTCCTTTTTTAACTGAGCAAGCATTGCATATATTTTTATTTCCCTGCAGTCAGATATTCAGAGCACTTCAACACTAAATAAATAATAATAATATTAAAAAAAAACCTTCAAGTACTTTTCACTGAAGTGTCAAAAAAAAAAATTAGAAAAATAATAATACCTCTAAAAGTCCACTATTAATGAAGGCAGACAGTACAAGTGCAAGGTAGTTATCCATCAGGTCAGGCCTATAGAAACATGACAGAATTTAATGATCATTTATTTATGACAATGGAGACATTACAAAAAATCTTTGCCAGTTGACTACTTATACCATTAAGAACTTTTTATATTTACATTTTTTTATACAAATAAGTATCAGTCAAATTAAATGTGTGTACATTTTCACACTCAAAAGCAGTCTTTCGATAGTGTTAGAACCCAAAGATCTATATTTCACTGTAAACGTTTCTTAACTGAAAGACTCACAGAACAGTTTGTAATACAAATTCTTTATTTAAAACTCCTGGATAACTGGCAAAATAGATAAACTGCAATACGAAGCTCAGCATGAGCAGATGAAAATAAGTCTGTGGATAAGCACAGAACAGTCTTTATGAGTGCAGCAGTAATCTACAGGATCCAAGTAAGATTATTCACTAAAGAAAGCATGAGCCATGAACATAAACTGTGCATTTCAAAAGGCAATTAAATATAAAACAAGGTTCACAACCCATTGCTATGATAGTACAACATTTCTCGCTCTATAAGCCCTGACACTCATACTCCTCTCTCTCCAAAGTTCTTACCTTGACCGTGCCCGATGAGGGAGGATAATTTTGGCTTCTGAGGCCACGAAGCCATCTGACAGCCTCCAACTGTCTTGAAATCTACTAGGATCTACAGAGGAAGTTATTATTTCCATTAGCACTCCTATTCCAGACATCTTTACTTGAACAATTGATTAAACGTCAGTAGTTCCTGTAAACCACATTGTATCATGTAATCACCCACCAACACTAAGAAGCGCTTCAATGAAGTCTTGGGTAACTACAGGAACTGGGAGTCGGAAAATGTCATAGAGCACGTCAAGAAGGCCCTTCTGTTGAGAGATGATTTAAAGCAATCAGATTAAATAAAACATTATTATTACATTCAGTATAGCATTAGTGTCCCATGTGTATATACAGTGCCCTCCATAATTATTGGCACCCCTGGTTACGATGTATTAAAAGCCTTAAAATAAATTCAGTTTTTATTGCAGAAGCATATTGTCACACTGAAAATTGTAGAATTTTATTCTAAGAGGAAATTTTAAGGGGAAATACAAATCCCTGACTAACAAATAATTATTTTTTTATAAAATAACCTGTTCCACAATTATTGGCACCCCTAACAATTCCTAGAAAATAAATGTAATTGAAGTCTTTGTCATTTCTACAGTAGTTTACAAAGTTGATCAGAGTGTCTAGGAACATTTAATTAGTAATTTATCACTTCCTGCTTCCCTGGGGTATAAATATGACGTGACACAGAGGCCATTTCTCTTATCCACTCTTCAACATGGGAAAGACAAAGGAACACACCATTCAAGTAAGGCAGATGTGTGTCGACCTTCACAAGTCAGGCAATGGGTACAAGAAAATAGCCACCCGCCTGCACCTGCCCATATCTACTGTGAGAGGAATCATTAAGAAGTTTAAAAAACTGGAACAGTAGTAAACAAGCCTGGACGAGGATGCAAGTTTATTTTGCCTCAATGCATAGTGAGGAGGATGGTAAGAAAAATAAAAAATTCTCCAAAGCTCACTGTTAAAGAACTGCAACAAATGATAGCATCTCAGGGTCACAAAGTCTCCAAAACAACCATCAGACACTATCTACATGCCAACAAGCTCTTTGGGAGGAATGTAAGGAGAAAACCTTTTCTCAGTCACAATAATAAAGGCAAACATTTGGAGTTTGCTAAGCGGTACTGGGGCTTCAACTGGGACTGTGTTCTTTGGTCAGATGAGACCAAGATAGAGCTTTTTGGCAACAAACACTTTAAGTGGAACACAAAAGATGAGTATGCAGAAAAGCACCCCATGTCCACTGTGAAGTATGGGGGAGGATCGGTGATGCTGTGGGGCTGTTTTTCTTCCAGAGGCCCTGGGATCCTTGTTAGGGTCCATGGCATCATGAAGGCTTTGAAATACCAGGACATTTTAAAGCAAAATCTGGTGGCCTCTGCCCGAAAGCTGAAGATGGGTCGTCACTGAGATAATGACCCAAAACATGCGGCCAAATCTACACAGAAATGGTTCACCACACACAGAATCAAGCTCCTCCCATGGCCATCCCAGTCCCCAGACCTCCTTTGAAAACCTGTCGAGTGAGCTGAAGAGGAGAGTGCAGAGGAAAGGAGTCAGGTCACTGGATGATTTAGAGACATTGTGCAAAGAGGAATGGTCGAAGAGCCCTCTTTCTGTGTTAATCTGTGTCTAATCTTGTGAAACATTATATGAGAAGATTAGGTGCTGTTTTGTTGGCAAAAGGGGGTTGTACAAAGTATTAAACATCAAGGGTGCTAATAATTGTGGCACCCATGATTTGATGTAAAATAATTATTTCTTAATGTGGGATTTTTTCCCCACTGAATAAATGCACTTGAATTAAAGGTTGGAATTTCCTCTTTTTTCCATTGTGGTCCAATGTTATTTAGAACAAAACTGAATTTTTTAGAAGCTAAAGAACACATTTTGACCAGGGGTGCCAATAATTATGGGCACTGCATGTATGGCAGTGTTAATCATACATCTTTTCATAACCTACCTGATTATTTTATTTCTCTTGCATATGTGAAACTTGAGCTACATGGCCAAAAATGTGTCCTGACCCAACGATTACACCCATATGTTGTTCTCTAAACCATTACCACAACGTTAGAAGCACACAATTCTACAGAGTGTCCTTGTATGCTCTAGCAGTTTAATTTACCTTCACAAAAGGGATTAGCCTAAACATGTTACAGCATGACAATGCCTCTAAGCACAAAGTGAACTCCATGTACCTGATCTCACTAAACACTCTGAATGGAAAAGGTCACACAACCACACTCCAAGATCTAATAGAAAGCTTTACCGAAGAGTGGAGGTTAGATGGTGTATAGTGGAATGCTGTACTATAACAGCAAGACTAGATCTTAAATGGGATTTAAAAAAAACACATACGAGTGTTAAGGCGCCAATAAACCTTTAGCCGTGTAGTGTAACTACACGAGCAAGAGTCCGGTGTCAACATCTATTTCAGTTTGGAACCTCCAGAGAGGTTATTAATGAGAAATGGGGAATTTCTCGAGTATGACTTTCAAGGAGACGGTTAATATCGAAGAGTTTAAAAGTTTGTCAGACCTTCCACATGAATACAGCAAGTGTCTCATCTGCTGTTCTTATTTAAAATATTATTTAAAGTTCTTGCTTATTTTTTGGTTGGTAGCTCTAACATCATTTCGGTCACCTGTGAATACTCAGTACTACATACCCTCACTTCCATATTCGGTATACAGAGAAGGCCGATGAGAGACTGGATGCCAGAGCTACCTGACTTGCAGAGGTTAATGATGCCTGGATGGAGACAGAGGTTATAAAAGAGACAGGGTTTTACACTAGGTAAAAGTATGCCATGATATAACTTGATAATGCATTGCAGAAACAGTTTGAAATCATACGTCTCATAAGCTTACCAGACCACGAGCGGAAGGAAGCAACGATGGACATCTTACTCGCCAGAAAACGAGCCTCTCTGTCCTCCCTAGTGTGCAGAAAAGGTGACACCAAGATGCAATTCAAACAAATAAAAAAAGGAGCGTTTAATAGCCAATGATATGATTGGAATTGCATTCTTACTTGAGCTGTGCCTCTGCTGTGTCAGGATTGTGTCTGTAGTGGAAGTCTGTGTAAGGTGCCAGGATTTGCTAGGGAGGACAACAACAACAAAAAAGTCTGAATATACATCCTAAAACATGTCTAAGAGCATCATGTCGTTCAAACCAAATTCTCCTGAATTCTGATTCACAGGTTTCAGGCCCTGTTGTAACCTGAGGATAAAATATCCATATTATAATCCATATGTTGATAATCACTCTTGTATTTTTAATCCTGAATTCTGTACATCTGAAGAACACATTATTTTCCTTTAAATGTGATAACTTGCTGTAAGTTTATTGTAAATATTTAATAGAGTTGTACCCTGTGGGAAGCGGTATTTTCACAATATTTTCTCCACTCTGGAGCAAAAACTCAGGCAATGATTTGTCACCATTAGCTAATTACCATTTTTCTTTCAGCTCATATGACAAACACTAACCATGGCTCATGTTCTCTGAATCTGGCAGACTTGATTCACTGATCTTGGTGTGAGAGTAAAAAAAAAACAAACAAAAAAAAAAACCCTGCAGCAGGCTCGGGAGGACTGATTATTGCAGTGGCTGCTAAGTTGCATGACTTACATATCTATCAGGAAACATCTATGTTTGAAGCATTAAAGTGTGTTGTATTTACTAATAAGTGTTTACTTTTCACTTATTTTAGGCATTTATAATGCCTAAAATAGGTGAAAAGAGACTGCTCTTTTATTTACTGCTGTCTGATTTAGAGGTGGAATTCCTCGGTCCATGCTGCCAAACAGATAAAGCCATGAAAGTCTAAATTAAGAAAAACTAAGTAAATCATTAGGTTCCAGACTATAGTGTTGTCAATCAGCAATAATTGTAATAAGAGCACGTTAATACTGTGCAGGCATCACTAAATGGCAGACCACGGTTTGAACCCGGACCAAGTGACAGTTCTATCTGGACCTAATGCTTTTCTAATAAATTAAAATAATTAATATACCAGTAATCTGGTGCTTCCCCTTAGTATAAGATGATAATGAATTCATTCCACTTAGAATTCAGTGGTCATGTAAATAATTTTTATTCACATTCATCTTGACTGCCGTTTTATAATGAAAAGTGTCTTGGGTAATTAACTACATTTGAAGTAAGTGGAAGATGATTTAATTTTCACAATACAGGCTGCATTTTCTGTTTCATTTGAATGTCGAGCTCTATTTAAAAAAATATATATATATATATATAGGACAGCTTTTCTGGAGTTAGAGAAATAAAGGCATGTACCTCCAGCTCAACATCTGAGCGCACATACTGCCGTGTATGAGGATGATTTAATAGATGCAGGATGGTGGTCATTAGCGCCTCGTTGATGCGGCTAAGTTGGCAGTCGATCACGTTCTTCAAGATGGTCTTAAGTCCACCGCGCCGTGCCACAATCTCTGGGTTCTTCAGTGCTGCACAAACGATATATCACCACACCAATTAGGCAGAAGAAAAACAAAAACAAAGTATGCATGTGTGGCCATTTATTCACTCACCAAGTTCGCATATAATTGCAATGCAGGCGCGCACCATTCGGTCTCGCTCCTGTATGCCATCGTTGCCCACGGCGATGAGGGAGTTAGTGATGGAGCTTGGGAAGAGCTGAGCATTCACAGTGATCATCTGGAACAGCAAGGAGAAAATTATTATACTTTGTACTCTGCTCTTATGGGGTTATATTATATTAATGACAAGATAATGAGTGGAAAAGAGCTGGAACGAGACAATAATATCAACAAAGTCAACAAATTATGTAAGAGAGAACAAAAAAGGAGAGACAAAAGAAAGGCAAGAGAGACCCAAAAAGAAATAAATAAAAATGAAATAAATATTATGAATTTTATCTATAAGTCTTAAGTCTATAAGTCTTATTTATAAGTCTTTTTCTCTCTCCATTTAATATAGTAACTTCTGCAGCATTTGAACATTTCAACAAACAAAGGCATATGTTTTTTTCACTGAATTACTCTAATGGGAAGCAGTGTGTTATTATAGAAAAATAATCCAAGCCGGGGTGATGTCTTACAGCCCGTTTAAAACTATTTACTAATCCAAATCATCCAGAACACTGCTACACAAAACAGCTCTTTCAGATGGTGACCTGAAATGCTTTTACATTTAAACAATTACTGTACTAGCAAAACCAGTTAGTTTTAGTACTCACTAATGGGTGAAGCAAAGCAAACAGTGTGTTAAAATTGATCAATGCAAACATTACTCACTGCACTATTTAAACAGCACCAGGAGTAAACAGTCGAGTTTACTACTCACCTTCCTCACCAGCCGAAGTGCCTGAGTTCGCTCTACCTCATTGCTCTGCTGAATGTCAATGCACCTACACACCCGCACAATCACACAGACATAGACAGGACAGTACAGTGTGTCATACTGTGCTCTATACAGCTCTGTTAGCGGTGAGCAAAAACATTCATCAGTTACATCACACATGTGCCTAAGCTTTTACTAAGGTTTACAATTTTTTCAGGTCTGACAATTATTATTATTTTATTTCTATACATTTGCATTTGAGGTGGTAATAAAAGTTCCTCTATAATCCAGCAGGTGGCCACACTCTAAACTATTACTGGCAGGCAGTGCAGCATCCTGTGTGGTAAGTTTTTTTTTTTTTTGTAACAAAATCTTTAACAAAATTAAATGGGGACATTTATAAAATTGTGATGCTAACAGAATCGCAATACAAATTGAATCAACACCTGAGTATACAGATAATATCATTCCGGCGGTCTCTGGCTTCCCATCCCTACTATACATACACATAAACCAGTGATTTGCAGTGTCAGACCTGCTGTAATAGAAACTCTAACAATTTAAATTAGAATAAAAAATTCAACAACACTATGGTATCAAATGTCACTGAATTTAGCATCTCTAAGAATTAAGGTTTTATTATTATTATTATTATTATTGTGTGATTACACCAGGTATCTGTTAATATAGAGGCTTTCTTAATTTTATGAAGCCACATTAGTCCTGTATAAAAGTCAGAAACAGAACATTGATGTACAGGACACATCATCCTGCTGGAGGACATAAAATGTGAGTTAGGATGTAGAAGGTTCTGGAGGATTTACCCCAGGCTTGTGATAAGGCTGAGAAGTTGACCCAAGAGTGCCTTTTTATTTGAGTTGTGCGAGGCATGCCTGTGATGGGAACATCACGTTCGGAGATGAGCTGCCGCTATGGGGTGAGATGTGCTCAAGGGGAACGTGGTGTTCCTGCTGCATCGCTGAACTGCAGAACCTCACAACCCTCACACTGATCCTAACTACAGCTGACTCCCCATGATAACACACACACACAGAAACAAATCACAATTGTATTTTCTAACTGGAGCTGATTTAGTCTTCACGTAGAGTTAGCTACAGAGGATGAATTTCTGTTGCTCCCAACAACATGCCTCTAGTAGAAAATCTCCTACTCCTCACTCTGTCGAGACTCACATGATGGAGATTACAACCATCAGCTTAGTCATCCGTGGCTGAACCTACAGTATAATAGTAATCACTAGCATATTACATACCATTTCTATTTCATAGTGTGTATGGAATACCTGACACCAAAATTATTTGCTCTATGGAACGCTTGCTTATTTTTTCTCCAGCTTTTTCCAAATAGAAAACTGAGTGACTTAAGAGACGAGCAAAAAGAAATATTTATGATGAAAATGTAATTACCATTATTCCAAGGCTTCCATGTAGGTATAGGTAATAGCACATGTAAGTTCACCAGTAAGTGATGTGGCATCTAGTGCTGCACAATTAATCATGTAAAAATCTAAATTTGTGGCTGTGCAATTATTTCATATTGATTTTCTGCCTCAAAAGCCATACTATAGGCAAACAATCTCCTCATAATCAGCTTTACACCTTTATTTGATATGCATTCCTGAAAATTAATAAAGCCTACAAAGGAAGCTAGCCTAACTAGTTAGCTGACTAATAAGCTAGCTAGGACTGGTGGGAATGTTACGGTTGCTGTGCGCGCGCGTGTGTGTGTGAGATGCATGAGCCACCATTATCTTCCGTATCAGTAAGTTCTTTAACTCAACTCAGCAACCAAGCTCTTGGGGCTTATATCACCTTCTAACTCCATCCAAGGAGGTCTCTTTTTGCTGCTGTCATCACTGAGGCCCTGCTCTGTGGATGTATTTAGTGCAAAGATGTTATGAGAAACAGATTTGCTTCTAATAACATTAAGTGCTTTACTCACCGTCATACTCAACTCTGAACCTAAATATTTAGTCTGGTCAATATATTTACTCTAAACATTATCATCTTATACTAAGAGCATGAATATTAATTAAAGAGTCTTAATTATTACGTCTTAAATTATGTCCATGTTAAGAAAAAGTTCTATGAATGTGAAAAAACCACCATCCAGCATCATTAAGCTTTAATCTTTAATCCACATTAAATCTATCACAACCTTCTGCTTTCAGAGCTTTTTTCTCATACACAACGAATGCAAATAATCCAAATGTCAAAAGTGGAAGTACAGATTAAAACATTGTGTCATGCCGTTATAAAAGTGTTTTTTCCTCCTATACCACAACATGTAGCTAACATTGCATTCTTATAGTTAAACTTGTCACAAAATGTTGTGCAATGTCCACAACGTTAGTTCCTTTTCTCACCTACATTATAGCAGCTACAAGCAGTCTTTTCTCATCACCTTCACTTTTTTTCTCTCTAGTTGTCCTGAACACTTTCTGTTAAAATGCTTACACTGCACATTCCTTCCATAAATGTTCATAAACATGTGTGGAAAACCTGACCATGATTACACTGTTTTCTTCCACTTTTAATAATTTTTTCCCCATGATCCACCAGAGCAAAAAGAATACCTGTTCATATGGTGTTGTTTTCCAGTGTAAATTTCACTCAACGAATGACATCAATTTGTTCACTTCTGATCTCGAGGTCACATTTATTGACTAGATTTTTAAACATAATTAAGATGGATTATTTTATAAATGGATTTTTAAAACGCTGTGTTAGAATGATGCATACACACCTGGAAATCAGGTAATCCACCCGGAAGTGGAGCACCTTCTGGAGGATGGTGCTGTCTCTGATCAGGTAGCGGAGAGCTCGTAGACCTGCAGCTCGTACCTCCTTCGCTTCATTAAGTAGAGCCAATCGGAGGCTGGCAAACAGACAAGATCCAGATATTTAGACAACTCAACAGCAGTGTGTTAGATCTGCTATTGAAAAACAAACAAACAAACAAACAAACAAACAAACAAACAAAAAGCTATACTTGGGGCAAGACTCACCAGATGATGATCTCATCATAGGTAAAGCCAAACTTCTCTTCTGAATGGCCGACATGGCAGAGGAGCTGAGTGAGATATGAGATTCATGTTAGTACACCTCATATATCATACTACATAACAACAAACTTAATCATAGGTGTGTCATGTCAGGTTAGCACTCTTACTAAAAAGGCAGCAACATTTATAGTTCAGTGTTACAGTTCATAGAGTAAATCGTCGAGGTAAATCATAAACTAGGACGATGGTGGTGTGATTACAATAGCAACACGAGTCTGAATCATGAAAATTATTTGAAATATTATATATATATACATATTACAAGATCCTTTTTTTAGAACCTAGGGACTGACACATGTTTAAAAGTGATATCCATTAATTAGAAAAAAGAAAAAAAAACAGCAACCGTATGTGATAAATGTTTTACATATAGCTTTACAAGTTTTACATTTAACTGCGTCAGATTTACACATTAGTGGTCTGGGGAAAAGTGCTTAGAGAAAAGGTGCTAAAACAAGTGTTCAAATGTTTTTTTTTTTTGTAGAAATCGCTAAAAGGTACCACACACTATGATATTACCTAAACTATGTTGATTACTATTTGTGAAAACTACAAATCCTAATTTTTTTTTTCACTTCTTAAACTCTGGGCTGCTAATCGCAACACTGAGTATGGGATACAAGTTCTATCTGTTAATTAATGTTGCAGCAGTCATTACAATTGACTGACATGGGATACGATCTCAGGATAAATCAGTGATGGGTGTGTCTAAGATGTACTAATAAATTACATGCGTGTAAATAAATAAAACATTTATTTACAAATCATGCACAAGTCATTGACTTTAAGGCTGACACTGCCAATAATCTTATTTATCAGCACAGGTCAGTTATAAACTGTGATTCAAGTATTCAAATATTAATTTTTACAAATAATCATGAATGAATTCATGGGTTATAACTTTAATCATTTTCTCATCGCTTATGAATCATTTACAAAACACTGGCTCATATGGTCACACATCTAATATACTGAATGATCTGAAAATATGGCCCCAAGTTATAGGACAAAATTATACCATTATTTTTGACAGAAAAATCAACTACATACAGCCTTAATGTATTCTGCAAATGTAGGCCATCAACCATGTCATTTTACTACGCATGCTTGTATTTCAGTGAAGACAACCATTATGTGAACTCAGACATCATGTGCAGTAGTACAGAAGTATGCGATGAGAGCATGTGCCCAAAAAGCAAAAAATACAAAAAGCACTTTAGTGAATGAACGTCAGCAGTCTAATCGCCTGGAGACAAACCTTAATGAAGTTGTTGAGGTGACCCAGTTTGCGCATGTTGGAGACACCCTGCTGCTTGGCCACGTTTTGAAGAATCTCTCGCAGGTTGTCTTTAGGGTCTGAAACAAGAAGGAAACAGAATCATGGGGTTACTGTTATCCCGAACAGTGCTACACATTCACCAACCATGATTTCAGAGTCACACAAACACATAAAAAAAACAACAGAAATACAGTTACAGAATCAGGTCTCAGGTTTGGTGAAAGAGGAACATCTTGAAAATACAAACAACTATTTCCTTCTAGGGAATCAGATAAGCATTGAGATTGGAGAAGGCAGGGTTTTACCACTCATGCATTTTCCTCACCCCCACTTATTATTTCACTTCTTAAACTCTGGGCTGCTAATCTCAACACTGAGTATGGGATACAAGTTCTATATGTTAATTAATGATGCAGCAGTCATTACAATTGACTGACATGGGATACGATCTCAGGATAAATCAGTGATGGGTGTGTCTAAGATGTACTAATAAATTCCATGCGTATTACATCCTCATCTCATTTTAATACAAGCTGCTCATTTTGCTCATTAAGCTAAATGCCTTTGTAGGGGGCAGGGACCTGCACACAGCCTGTGCTAAAAACGTAACCAACACATCGCTTTTCTGACATGTCTTTTTAAACAGCGCCTATATTAGCTTTAGATTTTAAACTTAGACCTAGTTTCGGTTTGTTTTTCATCCGAAGACAAAGAGTGCACACTTACTGGAGAACAAATGTGTGAAAACCCTTTAAATCACATGGCAGAATGCACACATTTTACAGAGAAGTACAGAGAACTCTTAACAAGAAATGTGTATTAGCAGTCTGTAAAAACTAAAAGGCCAAAGATCCTTCGATATTAATTACACCACCCACCTCAACTTGTAAAAATTTCTCCCATCTGAGCACTGGGAAATCATTGTACAAAAGAAATTCAAGTGTTGGTCATAATTTAGTCATTTGAAACAGTTTTGCCACACACTGATTCATTACACATGGCCACTAGCAGGAGGCTTACAGCACAGACGGAGGTGAAGAAAGAAAAAAAAGAAAGAAAAAATGCCTTTACAATTGTAGCATAAGAAAGCTTCCTGTTAAGATGTCAAAACTCTGACTAATATAGCAAAGGTTCTATTTACATGAGGAATAGACACTTGGGGGCCTGAAATTACAAGAAAATAATCTTGACAGGGTGATGAAAATTATTAGCTTTTATCGCCGAGAGCCTGATCACTTGCCTTAAAAAAAAATCCTAATACTTTAATTCCTCTTACACTGCAGCAAATTCTTTAGCATTATGATGTGTTTTAAAGAACAATGTCACACTTTCACCCTTTTAAAGCTACATGTTATCAGGTTAGTTCCTGTTAGCACTCACGTTATAGCAACTACAACCAGATGTTCTCTCACCAGCCTGCCTGTGTGCGATTTTTACTTCTTGTGTATGATGTGACAACTCACACTACAGCATATGTTTTAATCGGCCTTCCTGCATTTGCTCATGCTGCAGAATATCCAACCAAAATTTCTGATATGCTAGAAATGCATCCAATCTTCCAGAAACGAGACCAGTCGTCATTTAAGGTGATTAATCACACTGAATGTCAAGCTCAATTCAGCTGGATTATGAAATTAGACAGAGACACTGATCAGTGCTAAGACTGTGCCGAATCCATACAATATCTGGTATATAACTTGTCTGTCCTGAAGACTTTCCCCTGCCTAAAAAACTCCCAGTTAGAGCTTTACCTGTGACTCTCACTGTCTCCAAGCTGTTACAGAAAGTGTGAAAGATTAGATCTAGTTCTTAACGAATTAACGAACATGTCTTGTTCTAGAGATGGAAATCATGAGGGACCAGTCGATTCGATATCACAATATCTAGGTGCAGATTAAATTTTCTATTGTAATTCTGTATCACAATTTAAAACAAACTGAGCAAATAAGTAACATTATTATTATAGAGGAACAACAACAGATCACCACATCAATTGCAAATATATAAATAAAAAATTAATAAAAAAATAAATACAGATTTGAGTCAATGTGGCGATACATGAATTAACACCCAAAAGAATCATGATATGTACCTTAATCGATCTCTGTCATACTTATCTTTATAATTTAACATGCACCCAATACTTATTCTTTAAGGAAACTTTAAAGATTTTTATTTCATCAACATGCTGCTCTATGTCCACTTTGGTTAACACTTTCCTACGTTATGTCCAATGCCGCTCGATTACTTGTTGAAAGTGCTGCAGTGGAACTTGGGCCTTACTTCATCACAATATAAAGAGAGTGGTGCATCGGCGCTTTAGTCCTCATCTTTACATTTTACTTGAACAGATGAGATTCCAAAAATTAAACAACCATGTCAACACCCTCCAACACCGTCACATGCGTCTTGATGTAGATCGACTATATGAGGTAAATGACACTGCTGCCTTTGACGCTATTTTGAACTTTCTAACTTTTTTACAAACAACAGCTATCAAACACACACCGTACACGCCCGGCACACAACCCTTAACCCTCTTCCCTTTAAGCACACAGACTCCTCATTCTCCAGTAAGCGACTGTTATAGGAATGAGTGTATGAGGAGACCTATAGCTGGAAAATAAATAAATAAACAAACAAACACACCAGAGAACTGTATGCAAGGCTAACAATCTGCTACGGTAGAACAACACACAGTCCTAGGGCGGGAAAGACATTATCTAGAGAGTTTAACTAGATAAACAAGACTATGACAGTATGAAAGATCCATTTAAAAGAGTGAACATTATAACATGCACATATTGTATATCATAATCTTTGTAAACACACTGTCATACTGGTGTCGAGAATCTTAGAGGCCATGGACCAAAACAATGCGACCCTGCTTCTGATTTCAGGGCGGTTGTACTCATTCGCATTTCAGATCTTATAGCATTAATGTCAGGACAGATATGTGATGAAGCACCTGACACACAGCATGCCTTTTACTCCACACAAACACACACCAAAACAAACCCCACCGCCAAGATAAGCAGAGCCGGTTAACCAATGTGCTCTAAACATTCTCACGGCTCTGCTGCAGATTATAAAGCTTTTAAAGCTTTATAACGCCAAAAAAGGGCATTTATCACCTCAATATAGTTAAAGCAGATGGCCCACATCCATGAGTAATAGCTTTAGGTTTGTGGCCCATAGCTAAGTTAGCTTAGCCTGCCCTAAAGCACAGACCAACTTAACCCCTAAAACACACCGTCTGCGTGATGCTTCAACGCCCACCATCGAAAGCGTCCCGAAACAGCACAACGCGTGACTATAAATCGACACGGTCCCAAAACACCAGCCGAAAATTCCGGAATGTGTGTGTACATTAGCATGTTGCTAACGGGACTAAACCCACCTCTGCTGAGATCCAGTGGTACATTTTCCTCCCCGCTGTCATTCCGACCTGTCGGCATAAAAACCACAAAACAACCGTAAGCATAAACAAATTGCTCCAAAACAACTGGCAGATAATAAAACACACTGCGCGGACACATTGAAAAGCGACAGCCCTGTAAGCGAAAGCCGCCGAATCTCACCTCGCATCCGTATACTTCGGATAGGACGAGCTCGGATGCTAACCGCCATCTTTCCAGAGACAATTCACAACACCGGAAACACCGCGACATATCGCGAGAACGGAACTCGAGCTGCGCGATCAGAACCCCCGAGACCCGCGATACATCCGCGAGCTGGGCGATACAACCGGTTTCTCCCGATACAGGGCCGATATTACAACAATTAACAAGTCGTTTAATACGTGTGTATGAGGAGGCGAAAGATTTCTTAATATTTAGTTTAACAAATAAACTGTCACAGTCTAAAATTCTGATGTGTAAAATTCAATGGTGAAAATCAATACAAAAATAACCGCATTGTACAAAAGGCAAGTCCATCCATCCATTGTCTATGCTGTTTATTCTGTGTAGGGTCACCTGGACCTGGAGTCTATCAGGGGACTTACGGCACAACGCAGGGTACAGAACCCATCAGGTCGGGTGACAACCCATCACATGGAACAAAACACACACTAACACACAAACAATAGAAAACATTATGATTCTTATATTCTTGCACATATGGTTTCGTGCATGTTGGAATATTTATTTATTTATTTATTTATTTTTTTACAAATAAGACTTTAACATTCATTCATTCATCTTCTATACCACTTAAAATGTACAGGCTTGCAGGGGCCTGGAGCCTATCCCAGGAATCTATCCCAGGTGGGGTACACCCTGGACAATCCATCACAGGGCACAAGTGTGTGTGGATGAGTGTGTAAGTGTGTGCATATACATGTGTTGATGAATTGGCACCCAATCCAGGATGTACCTCACCTAGTTACCCAAGTCTCCTGGAATAGTCTCCAGGCCCATCAAGAATTTGTATACAGGATAAAACGGTATAGATAATGAGTGAGTGAGTGAGTGAGTGAGCTTTCTGGTATTTTCTTAGAAATGTGTTGACATACCACAATCCATCAACAAATCAACAGTCTGCTGTGCTTGTATGAGTGTAATATAGCAATTGTATACTTATATACTCATTAAAGCCTTAAATACCTCCGTAGATATTATGAATGATATGTCCTTCCCTGATAATTCTATAATATTTGTGTTTGTTTATTTGTTTTTTCCTGAAATGCTTATAGTCTGCAAAAAGGAAATGCTTAAGAAGCATGCAGGTGGCTTGTGTGATCAGTAGATGGCGGTAATGCTCATTTTATCTAAATACGTTTCTAAACTAGAAGAAGTACAGTCTGCTAAACAGCGGAACGCATGTTCGCTTTATCCCAAATGGCTATCTGCTCTCTATATTAGTCAACTATATAGGGTTCTGTAGAATTAGCTGTAGGACCCTAAGCAAGTGCACTTTATTACCAATTCAAGGGTTTTTTGGATAATAGATTATTTACACTGAAGCTGCGGTGGACAGGAAGCTAAACGAGAAGTATGGATGTATCTGAACTATAATTATATTTCAGTAACGGAAACACGGTTTTAGCTTTAATTGATGTAATGCACTTTTTGATACAGTTCCGGGTTCTTGTTTAGCAAAAGTTAGTTTTGTCCTGGGCATTTATGTAGCTTGCTAACTCGATAACTACACAGAGGTACATGTGGAGCTAACACTATCTTCGACTTCAGTGTTTGATAGCCTCTATATAACTAGGGATGGGAATCACCAGCCGCTACTCAATACGATATTATCACGATACCTAGGTGCCGGTTCGATTAATATTGCCAAGTACCACTATTTTTTATAAATATTGAAAATCCATATTCATTTTTTCCTGATTTACAATTTAAAACCTTGAAAAAAGTTTAATGATTAAGTAAATGTAGCCCATTCCTTATTGCATTAGTTTTCTCACTAAAAAGCCAGGGGCAGCATTTAAACAATACAAACTAACTTCAAATACAAGAGCAGCAAGTATCTCTGTCGACTGGCATAATTACTATTTTATACTACATAATTACTACAGTCTTAGCAAATAGTTCACTCCTACCACACGGGATGTTAATGTATAAATAGTGTAAAGTGCAGTTTCTGTAGGATTATAAAGAAACAGCGACATTTGACAGAGTGCATGGGTTGAGTCGACTAATTTGCACACGTGTTGTTTTGAGACTGGTGTAAGCATGTGTGGTGAGTGGAAATGAGGCTACTAGAAATTCAATCAGACTTTTAATGTGCATTGTTTGTGATAATGTAACACCATAAAAATGTGTTTCTAAAAGCTTCTGCACTCAGTACAGAATCGTTTATATCTGAGACTAATCATCCGAACACCGGTCATAGCCTGTCAAACTTAAATCCAGCCAACGCTGTTCACTGGCCGATCAACCGCTTCATCTCTATTATCAATGTAGCAATAGGTCCTTAAAAGTCGAGAATGGAATGGAGACTTGACATTGGAGTCAATGTGGCAATATGTGAATCATCACACAAAAGAATTATGATTCATAACTGAATTGATTAGATTTTTTCCCCATCTTTATTAACTACTATCACTGATGTTAGATACAGTGGAACCTCGGATTGCGACTAACGTGGTTTACGAGAGTTCCGCAAACCGAGCAAAGATTTTTAATAAATTTTTAATCGGAAACAGAGCAAGTATTAGTTAACGAGCGCCGAGTATCATGTATCATGCATGCGACTCTTATTTTGACACCAAGCGTCACTCTCTCACCTTCTCCCCTAAACCCCCCTACTCCAATCCCCCCCATCCTCATCCCCCCCGGCTTCGCAAACACAGAAACTCTGCTTGTCTCTTATGCGTGTGCGCGCGTAATTTGACACTGACACACACAGACGCTCTTTCGCCTTTTCACCCCCTCCCCGGCTTCAGAAACACACAGAAACTTTTTTTTTTTTTCCTTTGCAGCAGTGATTACCTTAGTATGCGCTCACGCCAGTGTCAGAGATTTCTTTTTTCCCTGTTAAAACGGTGTTTTCGTGTTTGTGTGTCTGTTTGTTGTGAAACTTAAGTGATTCTGTTAGTATGCGCTCATGACAGTCTTGCTTTTTTTCCTCTTAAAACGGTGTTTCCATTGTGTGTGTGTGTGTGTGTGTGTGTGTGTCTGTGTGTGTTTGTTTGTTGTGAAACTTAAAAAGCAAGGTTGGGAGAGGGAGGAGGAGTGTTACTGTGTAAAACGAGGCAAGGGAAGGGGCTAATTCCACACACACACACACACACACACACACACACACACACACACACACGGCGCCTGTGCGCACCAATGGAAACACTTATCTGTCAGGATTTATTTGTACTTTTTTTTAAAGGTAAAGTGCAGATTAATTTGTTTTATTTTCATTTTATAGATTGTATTACTTATTTTTATGTATTTATTTTTGGGGGGCTGTGGAACGAATAATTTGAGTTTTCATTATTTCTTATGGGAAATGATGATTTGGTTTACGAGTGTTTTGGAACACGAGTCCACTTCCGGAATTATGCTCGTAATCCAAGGTTCCACTGTACTTGTTTAATGTGAGCTAAGGTGATCATACACAGATTAATCAGTCATAATTTGACTGAAAGCGAATGCTGCATCAGTTAATTTACACAGTTTGCTTGCATTTAATTGCATTTTTTACTGAACTGTTTAACCCATTTATGTTTTAGTGTCTTTGTAAACATCATACTGTCTGCAATTGTGCTTTCTAGATTGCTTGCAGGACTCTTGAGGAAACATGGGCCGCTCCTCCAAAGACAAGCGTGATATTTACTACAGACTGGCTAAAGAGGAGGGCTGGAGAGCGAGGAGCGCCTTCAAACTGCTGCAGTTGGATGAAGAGTTCAACCTGTTTAAAGGCAAGACTCGTCTAATTACTTATAGCTACGTGTGAGAGTGGGTGTCAGACAACATTTTACACTTATCAGCCATAACATTTCAAAAGAGAGGCATGTTTCACAGGGGCAAGACGAGCATGAATTGCTGAAAAAGCTGCATCTGATAGAAAGGTATCAGAACACACAATGTATCGTAGTTGGTTGTGTATGGCTCAGCGTAGCCACAGACCGGACAGCGTGCCATGCTGACCACTGTCCACTGCTGAGAGCTCTTATAATGGGCAAGTACTGTAAGCATCAAGGGGCAAGCTGTGGGGACAGGTGATAATGGTGGATTAAATGTTATCATATGTTATGAAATGATTAGTGTATACTAATGATGCTTAATAAATCTTCATGATTCTGCAAACTTTAAAACAGTGGCATCACGTGGTTAAAAGCATGAAGTACAGGAAGTAATGTACTACGTGCTAGTTAGGCAGCAGTGGGTTTCTGGTGTTCAGGCTGACAAATGTATGCATTCCCAGGCTTTAAAAAGGTCATAATAATTCTGTATAAAGAAAAGAATGTCCGATGACATGGCTAAAATAGGTTACATCTGTTTGAAATAATGAAAAAAATATGAATTTATTTATAACTCGCCCAAGACAACCATATTGATTTAATAAGGTGTAATATTGTTTACAGATATTTTAAATCAGTTATGTAATGCGTCTTAACACAAGGCATTGAATATTATTGTTCATTTGAAAGCAAATTGTATTAGTCATCCAAAACACATCATTCTGCCCGAGCATACAGATAGGAGTGGTCTCACTTTTGCCATTTTATCTAAACCCAGACAAGACATTACCTACATTACAAGTCCTCAACCATGTTTCTAGAAAGTTCCTTATCATGTCCTGTACATTTGAGTGCTTTCCCGATTGAGATGGGTGTTGGAGGAAGGGTACATTCACATATGCAGCACAGGACAAGGGTTTTCTTGGGGACTAGGAATCTGTGATTTAGGTAAAAGAATATAAATTTGACTTGATTTTTGTTAACAAACAGTGTAAAATGTAGGACCACAGTAAATCCTACAGGTTATTGTGACAACCTATGAAAGTTATCATTGCTAAATAAATACATTCAAATCTTTTGTATTTATTTGAGTGTTGAAGGCCACAGTGTAACTCTGACAGTGTGTTTTCCCCAGGTGTGAAACGAGCAGTAGATTTGTGCGCAGCGCCCGGCAGCTGGAGTCAGGTTCTGAGCCGCAAACTTCGGTGAGTAACTTCACGGTTTCAGAATTCAGTTTGACTCAAAATACATCTTGTATGATATATAGCACTAGTCAAAGGTTTTGACACAATTGTTTTTCTGTATTTTTATTGTTTTCAACATTGTATATTAATACTGAAAACACTGAAATTATGAAAGAACAAATATGGAATTAGGTGGAGAATAAAATTGTATTAAAAAAACCAGGATATGTTCTATATTTTTGAATCTTGCAGGAGTTTCTGAGGTGTTGAGTATTTGTTGGTTGCTTTTCCTTCACTTTCTGGTACAACATACCCCAAACCATCTCAATTGGATTTAGATCAGTTTTTTTTTTTTAGATTGTGAAGGCTAGTTCATCTGATACTGTACTCCATCACTCTCCTTTTTGGACAAATAGCTCTTACATAACCTAGAGGTGTGTATGGGGTCATTGTCCTGTTGGAAAACAAATGATGGTCCAACTAAGTGCATAAGATGGCTTATAAGACCGGATAAGATGGCAGAATGCTTTGGTAGCCATACAGGTTAAGTGTGTCCTCAAGTTTGACTAAGTCACCAACATTGTCACCAGCAAAGCATCCACACTCCTACACCTCCACCTCCACAATCTCTTCACCCTCTCTACATCCAAACAACAGTCTTCAACTGATCTAATGTTCATTCTTTGTGTTTCTTGGCCCAAGCAAGTCCTTTCTTCTTGTTGCTTTTCAGAAGTAATGATGGGTGTTGAAATATGTCTGTCGCTTGAACTCCAAGAAGTATTTTTGTACACTCTAATCTTAGGAGCTGTTAATTGGCGGTTTCTGAGACTTGTCATTCTAGTAAACTTTTCCTCTGCAGCAGAGGTAGCTGTTGGTCATCCTTTTTTGGGATGGTCCTTTTATTGTAGTGTTAGATGGTTTTGGCAACTGAATTTGGGGATACATTCAAAGTTCTTTTTCAGGTTGACTGACCTTCATTTCTTAAAGTCATGATGTATTGTTTTTTCTCCTTACTTAACTGAGTGTTTCTTGCCATAATATGGATTTGTACAGTAGTTGTAGTATCACTTTGTACTCACCCTTCTTCTGCACAAGACAGCTGATGGTCTAAAGCACATTAAGAAGGCAAGTTAATTGAAAAATGTCACAAATGACAAATCACACATGTGAACGGAAAACCATTCCAGATGACTACCGTATGAATCTGATGAGAGAGTGAGTGTCATGAGTGTGCCAAACTCATCAAAGCTAAATGTTGCTACTTTGATCCATCTAAAACATAAAGCACATTCTGGGTTATTTAACATTTTTTGTTTACCATATAATTCCATATGTGTTCTTTCAAATTTTGGATGTCGTCAGGATTAATATACAATGTCGAAAATAATAAACGTTAAGAAAACCCACTGCATGACAAGGTGTGTCCAAACATTTGATTGATAGTGTATATTTTAATATAAAGAAACTGTATTAGCAGTTATGACTTGACATGAGTGAATATTATGTAAAAATTCAAGGCCATGTATATGATGTTATAGTGGAAAAGAGTCGAGTGAAGATGTGAAGATTGTAGCAGTGGATCTGCAGGCGATGGCGCCTCTTCCCGGAGTCACGCAGATTCAGGGTGACATTACTAAGGTACAGCAGTCTAATATAGGTCTCAATAGGGCTGCACGGTTCTTGCTAAAAGGTGAATCACAGTTTTTCAACATAGGAATTTACATCACGATTCTCTCACACAATCTTTTCAGACGTTTATTGCACTCAAAAAAGTTGCGTCTACATAGTGCCGTTAACAGAAAACCCATCACTTTTCTCTTTGTTTAGAACCCTTAACGTAAGTAACTTAAAAGCAGTTGAACATAAATAGAATGTTAACAATACATGTCATTAGATGTCATTATTATTATTATTATTATTATTATTACTTTTTTGGTTTGTTTTTATCAGGATAAGGTACAATGTGCATGTTATAGTTTTAGGTAGTTTGAAATTAAATACATAGTTATTTAATTAGTTACAATATACAGTAGAATGTATTATTCTATTTATCTTAACATACTTCTAGTATACTTCTCTGTAGTTTTTGCTCTGCTCTCTCTCTCTGTAACAGCAAGAATCAATACATAAGGTTAAATTAACTAATACAGCAAGTTATATTCCAATTAGAACTGTACATGCCTGTACAGAAGTGTGTATGTTAGTTTTGTGTGCGTGTGGGACATTTGCCTTATTTTGTTAAAAATAATAATATAAAATAATTCATGCATTGATAAAGTATATAATAGCTGCTGAACGCAAGAACAGAAGTAAATGTTATGGTTTGTACATTAAGGGACACGTGCAGCATCAAAAGGAAACATCAAACAGGTCATCAGAATGTACTCCCTCTAGTTTCTGATTGGCTGAAACTAAACGAGTGAGCGTTGTGATATTGAGCGCGCACTAATATTGGACTTCTGTAAATGAGGAGGCAAGATAAGGGGAAACAATAGGTAGGGTTGCACATTTTTTAACTGATAGTTTAATACGTTAACAGTCAGTAATTAATTGATGATGATGATGATGATGATGATTATTATTATTATTATTATTAATAATAATAATAACAAACTAATGAGGCCCAAATAATTACATTACATTGTCTGTAAACAGTTATTCCCTCACTTCTGTTTTTTCTCATTTTGAAGTCAATAACCAAAAAATATGTACCTTTTAATGTTAACAATGAATGCATTAATATAAACCTAGACGTCTATCAGAGCTGCTGTAAAAGAAAACTAATCAACAGCACCAGACCAGTCATAATCCATTTTTATACTACTATTCTATGTCTTTTACAAACATTAAAAAAGCATTTTTCTCCCATTTAATTAAAATATAGTGGGGTTTATAATATCCTTTTATATGGTACAGTGTCCATGATGATGGTTGAACAAAGTTTATTGGTTTTGTGTTGTAGATTTCCACAGCTCAGGAGATTATCAGGCACTTTGAGGGACAGGCTGCAGACTTAGTGGTGTGTGATGGCGCCCCTGATGGTAATTATATGAATTCATTTATTTTTATTTGCTTCATTAACATTCCCTCCATAGCTTTTAGTGTTTGATGTTTTCATGAAGACCATTCAGTTATCTGCTGTGTTGTTTAGGGTGGATATGTACAGTACTAGGAGTAGGGTTGGGTACCGAAAACCGGTGCTAATACGGAACCGGTACCTATAGAACCGGTACGTACCGAACCGAAACAGAACGTGAATTTCGGTGCCTCATTTCGGTGCCACTTAAATGCCTGAACTGTCGATTAATATATTTGTTCTCTGGGGCTATGATGATGACACAGTTGTAATAAGCATTAGATTCATCAACACACATGATCGCTAGTAAAATTTAAATACTGCATTCATGGGGTGTCAGAAATGATCGGAAAAATAAATTATAATTAGAAAAATCTTGAGGACTTCGGAAAGCTTTGATAATCCAAATCCAAAACATTGTTGCAGTAATGTTACTGTACATTTTATTTTTGTAGATTAAAAGTTTATTAGATTAGATAGAAAATTAAAAGCACAAATCATCGGGAAATGAGATCATCCGAGATGCGCGTGAACGCAGCAACTAATGTTACACTCACTCTGACGTCAGCAGGTGATCTACCGCTATCTTAACTTGCTAAATTAACTTTCGTTAAAATGTATAAAACTAAACGGTCGAAAGTGTGGCTATATTTCACAAGTAAATATTCCGACACCGCGACGTGCAGTAAATGTTTTACAGCAGTCTCGTGTAAAGGGGGAAACACGTCAGATCTAATGAAACATTTGAGGGCACACGGAATAAAGTTAAAAGCAGACAGAGGGATGCGCCTTGTTTGACAGCTTACAGACAACAGCTGGCACTATTGGTGTGGATGAGCCCAGCCCCAGTTATACCAACTGTAGCAAAAAGGAGTCCACCGATTATGATGATGACAGCAGCCTTTCCGCAGGTTAGTAGTAGGATAATGTAATGTTAATTGCAAAATGCAAATCTTGCATTCATGCTAACAAATGGTCAAACGATTTGTAAAATACTAATGTAACATGGATTCTGTTTATAATTATGGCTTTCCAGCTAGTACTTAAACTTTTAATATATTGTTCAATTTAAGCATTCAATTTTTTGTTCAATAAAAATTTATTCTTGAGTCATCCACCATAATTTTGTGGCATTTGCAAAGTACCGGTTCAGGCACCGTTTTGGCACCGGTACCGATTTAAAAGTATCGATTTGGCACCGGTATTGAAAAAAACCCAAACGATACCCAACCCTAACTAGGAGCGCAAGCTTGGATTTTTCACTTAAGCCCCCAAAAAAGAGGCAGACGATTGTAATTTTGCTTTTTATGAAGGCTTAAAGTTTTCCGGCAGTGTGCCATAATTCAAAATCAAAAATAGATTATAGTACGTCTGTGACAGTGTTGATACGATCATGATAAATTTAAATCCTAATCACATTTTCCAGACCCAGAAAAGTTATGGAAATTGGAAAATGTGTAAGTTTTAGGAAGTCCTTGTATTTTTTTGGAAAACGTTTTTTTCTTAATGGGGTTCACGCAATTAGGCTACAAAACTTTTAGTTCGGTGTAACCTGTTTAGTTAGAGTTCTGGATATGGCGAACATGTTATGTGCAGTTAATAAGTGAGTTATAAAACCTTAGCATGGATGCTTGAGGAAAAACAGAGTGGCCTAGATGTACTCAATTATGTTTAAAATTAGTAACTAGACAGAGCATTTTTACATTTTGTTTGTTTTCCATGATTTATTTATTTTTTTCATTATTATTATTTTTTTTTTGGTATTTAGTATACCAAAATGGTAATAAGTATTTATGGTAAGAAGTATGTTCATGTTCGATTAATACATTTGCAAGGAAAATGTTCCTGCTTTAACTCTTGTTCCATTTATTACTGGCAGAACTTAACGAACATTTATAGCAAGGAACTTTTGCCTATCACCTTAAAGATGTACAGCAACAAAAAACACAATCTTAAAATATTCAGTACTGAGTTGGTAAATAAAAAATATATATACAGTGGAACCTTGGATTACGAACATAATTTGCTCCAGACTGTATTTTAAAACAGTCGTATTTTCCCATAAGAAATAATGGAAACTCAAATTATTAGTTCCACAGCCCCCCCCCCAAAAAATACATAAAAATTATTAATGCAAAATATAAAGTAAAAATAAAACAAATTAACCTGCACTTTACCTTTAAAAAAAGTAAAATCAATCCAGACAGATAAGTATTTCCATTTGTGCACTCAGGCGCTGTGTGTGTGTGTGTGTGTGTATGTGTGTGTGTGTGTGTGTGTGTGTGTGTGTGTGTGTGCGTGTGTGTGTGTGTGAAGCTAAAGTAAGAGGAGAGGAGGAATGAGCCCCTTCCCTCTCCTCTTCTCATTATTCCTCCTCTCTTATTTGAGTTTTACACATGTGCGCACACACACTAACGTAAACACTTTTATCGGGAAAATAAACAAGAAATTTCTCTTATGACACTCGAGTGCGCGCACATCAACGGAATCACTGCTGTAAAGTAAAAATAAAATGAATGAACCTGCACTTTACCTTTGAGAAGAATCAGTGTTTCTGTGTAGAGCAGAGTGTGTGAAGGCGAGAGGAGAAGGTGTGTGTGTGTGTGTGTGTGTGTGTGTGTGTGTGTGTGTGTGTGTGTGTGTGTGTGTGTGTGTGTGTGTGTGTGTGAGAGAGAGAGATAAGAGGCACAGTGTCCAATGACGCGCGCATTGCAGTGCTGGCTGAGACAGACAGAGAGAGAGAGAGAGAGAGAAAATGGATCTTTAACCTCTCTAATGAGACTTTCTTTTGCTTTACACGCGCACACACGTGTGTTATAATAAACAGTACACGCGTGCTGTACACACACACATACAAACACAAAATGAAAGATGTTTTACGCGCACACACGTGATCACATTGTTATAGTAAACAGTATATGCGTGCACGGATGTTGAGTGAGATACGCGCACTAAGACGAGGGGGAGACAATTACCCACAATTCTGCAGCTCAAGATAGAGAAAAACCATTGGCTCGGTTGTGATCACGTGACGCTCAGCGTCAAAACAAGATGCGTGATCTTGTTTTGCTTCACGCATACGTGATACATGGGACTCAGTATTTCAAAATTAAGTCAAAATTTATTAAAAATCTTTGCTCGTCTTGCAGAACACTTGCAAACCGCGTTACTCGCAATCCGAGGTTCCACTGTATGTTGAACGATTTTTAAAAAAATTATTATTTTAATGTCTAAAGGCAATTATTTCATTCGCTAATGATCAAAGGAAGTAGGTACTAAGCTTCTTTCTTTAAAGAATAGGAATACATAATTAGGCTAATTTTAGTGAAACAAAGTATGTAGATGTATGTTTGGGTACAGTATGAGTACTGGTACTGATTAGTACTGATTCCACCCTGCATAGTGTGGAAAGGAGAGAGTAGGTAAGTAAAATGTGCTTGTGCAAAAAAAAAAGAAAATGTTTTCAATAAAGAATGGGCCCAAAATATAACACCACACAGAGTATTTTGCACTAAATTTTGCAATAAATCCTTGGTTCACATGTGTTGTAAACCATTGCGAGAGAACCATACAGATCATGAATGACAGAGCTCCAGCTTGTTAAAGCACTAAGATTTACATCTAAATCTAAATTTGCATGCTAGAAATTCCAAAATTGTTTTTATCAAAAATATATTAATGTTTTATTCATTTTTGTAAATTTTATTTTACCATGCTGCATCTGTAATATTGCCACCTCTTTTTCTTCCCCATTATTATTTTCTAATACAAAACTATCTAAACTTTTAAAGAAATTTATTTTGCACAATAAAAAGTTAAATGAAGGACCTCCGAGTGGCGCAGTGGTTAAAGCGCTCGCCCTATCATCCGGAGATCGCTAGTTCGAATCCCGGGTGGTGCTGTAACCTCTCGCAGCCGGAGGTCTAGAGCTCTCTCAGAGGGAAGGGATGAGAGGTACTTAGTGCTCCCACGTTAATCATGGCTCTACAGCCAATCAGGGACGTCTGTGAGCTCGCGCAACGGAGGGAGTGGATAGCGCTGTCCTCTGAGTGTGTTACGCCGCCCCCAAAGGTGCGCGAGCGAGCAGTTTGAAAAGATGCGGTCGGCTGGCGTCACGTGGTTTGGAGGAAACACGTGATAGTCTTCGGCCCTCCCGGCTGAGTGGTAGTTGTAGCCTTAATGTGGGAGCCCCCTAGTGACGGGGAGGAATTGGATACGACTAAATTAGGGAGAAAATCGGGGAAAAATCCAAAAAAAAAAAAAAAAAGTTAAATGAAATGTTAATTATTTTTGAAGAATAGCATTTGTTAGTGGAGGGCTGTACAGTTAACATTGTGCTATGTCTGCTGAATGAATATCAGGAATTTTGACTTGGATTGTTTGCATTTATAGTTACGGGACTGCATGATGTAGACGAGTACATTCAGGCACAGCTACTTCTCGCTGTACGTATCTGTAATCCACTTCCACGTGACTCATGCTTCACAGATGCATGCATTTTACACACACACACAAAAAAAAAATATATATATATATAAATATTTTCACATTTTCTTTAAAGGCTCTGAATATCACAACCCACGTTCTAAAACCTGGAGGAAACTTTGTGGCGAAGGTAAGCTCATGTGAAAATATATTAAAAAATTTCAGCTTTGCACAGCTTTTTTTGAGGTAGGTGAAAAATACTCATCTTTTGTAATGCAACCAGTCACTAACTCTAAGCAGATTCTGTTCCATGTGTCCATATGTCAGATCATTTGTAATTTATAAAATATAACACATTAAATAAATGTATATTGAAATGTTAGTGATCGGTTTCGTGACTCTGGTGTTACTTTAATGCTTTATGTTTCATTTTAATTATTTCCATGAAAGAGTAATAGCTTTGTGCAGTGTTGATGTTGCACTGAACACCATGTTACAGTGGTGGTTAATAGTAGGAAACGTGTAAACAATTTGAAACATAAGAGGTAAAAATCAGGTTTATGATTTAGCTCCTAAAACAAAAAGATTTTCACTCAATTTTTCAGCAATGCTTAATATTATACTACAGTATATTAATGACAGTAAATGACAGTTAAGTGCTGGTCTCAAACACACAGAATACAATGCAGCTCCAAGATAATAAGAATAATTTCTTATTTTATGCAACGAAATTACTATCCAACAGTCAATATTTAGTGTGAAGTCCTTTATTCTTCAATACCTTAGTTTTTAGCCATTTTTCTGCAGAGGAGAAAACCCCAGTTTCAGAAAGTAAACGTCCTGCTATCTACTGTACAGTATACATATGTATGTATATGTATGGCATATATGTGTTTATGCCATGCCATATGTTGGCAACCAACAGCTGCCAACTTTTGGAGCACAGAGCATTAAGAATAAATCGGGGATAAAATCAGGTGAAAGATCCAAAAAGAAATGATGGGCTCAATATTAAGGTTTGCTCGTCTGTGGATTTGGCCTTAAAAGACATTTGTGTGAGCGGTTGGTAAAGTTTGTTTAAAAAACTTTTTGTCTATCTGTGTACAGATATTTAGAGGAAAGGATGTGACGCTGCTTTATTCTCAGCTCAAAATCTTCTTTAGTACGGTGACCTGTGCCAAACCTCGCAGCAGCCGCAACTCTAGCATTGGTAAGTCCAGGCCACGAGAGTAAGTAGTTTAGAATACCGTCATGTGTCAGTATTTGCAGCGTAAAATGTGCAGGGATAATCTAGAGTCACACAATACAAACGTCACCTTAATTCACCTTAATTTAACAAACTGCATAGTCAAAGTTAACCTGGAATAAAAAATTACGCAGAGGGTCAAAGTGTAGGGTCAATCATGCTAGAGTGAGAAAAACCTTTTATGTATGTTTTTGTAACCAGCCACGGACCTTGCATAACTACAAGACTTGTGTAATTTGTTCAACCCATATATATTTTTGGGGGGGTCTCTTTGAGTCTGAGTAACATAGTGAGAAGTCGCTAACACTGTAGTGAGCCAGAGTGTAGCAAACAAGCTAAGTTAGCCAAGCTAAAGTTAAATAGTCAGCCAAGCTAAAGTTAAAGCGAAGATAACGTATAGACCCAGAAGTAACTAAGAAAGCAAAATCTAAACCAAGAAGCAACATAGCTACTGAAAACAAATCAAGCAACATGAAGTTAACCCAAGCTCATTAGAATATTATTCCATTATATTTTTTATGATTTTTTAAAATAATTTTTTTCCCCAATAGAATTTTGTTGATGTTTTTTTACAACACAGTATACCATCAAAATAAATGTTTTTTTGTTTTGTTTTGTTTTTTAAGATATTAAATTGTCAAACCCCTGAGGGTCAGAATATACAGTATAACCAAAGAGCATAGTGAAATAGTGTGTGAAATGTATGCTATCATGATTATGTTTTCTCCCTGTAGAGGCGTTTGTGGTGTGTCAGAATTATTCACCCCCTGAAGGTTATGTTCCCAACATGTCTAACCCACTGCTGGATCACTCTTATGGTAACATTCTGCTTTATACAACCTGAAATTTAATGGAATTTCAAGCCATGTTCTGACTGTTAATTTAACATGTGGATGTGGATAATTATTATAAAAATTACTGAATAATCCCATGGACTTTATTCCTGTACATAGCCAGCAGTAATTTTTTAACACAGCCTTTACCAACACTGTAATTTGAACAAAGTATTTTATACTAATATTTATAATATAATGGTTTTGTAGATCCATTGTGGAAAGCATGTCTCGTTTGATAACCATCCAAAAGTGACTTCTATTCCTGACCAACCCAGACTCCCGATAAAAAAATGATAAAACAATTGATAGTAATGATGAAACTGAGAATTCCTCTTTTTCTGTCAGATGTGGATTTTAACCAGCTTGAGGGACCAAACAGGATAATCGTTCCGTTTCTGGCATGTGGAGACCTTAGTGCGTTCGACTCGGACAGGACTTACCCACTTCAGGTGCACATCTATGAAACCTTCTTTAGAAGTAGTTCATTGTTGTCTTGCCAAATCATTAATACTTATAATGCAGCTTTATTAGTAATCTGTATCTCTCAGGTATAAGTGATTTCACTAATGTGACAGTGTAACGTTACAAAGCACAGCATTATTTACATTACTTATAGCACGTTTTGAAGTGTATAGAAAGAATCTTTCTTACTGGATCTCTAGTAAATGTGTGTTTTATATGCAATGATTTTCACCAGTACAACTAATTTCACTAGTTTCAACTAATTATAAGCTTCCTAAAATGGATACTCAATATAAAAGTTGTTTATATGCATATTACCTGTAACCTGATGCAGAACTGCATGCTTACAGTATATGCAATAACAATGAGACATGAAAGAGTCTAGTCAGCATATCTAGCTTTTTTTTTTTTTTTTAGTTTTTGAGTTTTTAACTATTAACTATATAAACTTTAACAGTTAACACTATTAACAATTTCTATATTAGTAAAACACAAAATTCTGAAGAGCTTTTCAATCTTTCAATAGTTAATGCTTTGTGTGTGGTTTATGTGCAGCTGGACTCTAATAAGGAGTACGAGTATTTGCCGCCCACACAGCCTCCGATTCGACCCCCATATCAGCAAGCCTGTCATTTACGCAAAAACAACCTCCTGGCCAAAGAGGACTCGCCTTCTGCCCTGCTCCATGATACTCTTTCCACCATGAACCTCGGAGCCGAACAGGAAACTGATCCTCCCACACCTGAAACTCAATGAACACTATCCTTTGACTCAAATATTTTTTTTTTTTTAATTTGTAAGAAAAATTGTTAGAATTTTTAGATTATTATTATTAATTGCTTTAAATGTAAACGTGAATTTCATGGATTTTAATAATGTTAGTGTTTTTATTTTTATTTTATTTCAAAAATAAACACTTGAACCATCATATCTGAATGTTTTTTTTTTTTGCTGTATTTTTTATTCTTTTGATATTCTGCAGAAATCTGTGAAAGATGAACTTGTGTATGATGTAGTGGTTCGTGTTTGGCATTGAGGTTAACACGTACTGTACGTTCTTCTTTGACATTTGTACCACACACCATATGCTTAACTGAAAAATTTGTATTTTGGTGATATTTGAGTGGATAAATATAGAAATTGTGTATATATGCCACAAATGCATATCGATAAGTATATCAATACAATTAAAATAATTCCCTAGTTTAAAAAGAACTGTGCAAGTAAAATGCAAAACATATTTAGAGACATGAGTAGATGAAGGCGTGCATGTTGTTGCACATGTGGTATGACGGTTCAATTTTTAATGTAGCTGAAAATACTCCTGATATTTAACCAAAGCTCTATAGAGCATGACTGATAAAAGCTTTCTACAAAACTCTAGGGACTTTTTAGTAAGGGAGTATGTTAATGTCTGTTTCCTTTCTTTCATGGTCATGATGCTTGTTCGACCATGACTTTCTGTGACGCTTCACCCGATCACTCAATAGGCTGTTAATGTAATGTGCATTTGTGGAAATGGATTTGTATAATTATACATTATCAAGATCATATTTGTCTTTAAATGATCTGTTTATAAAAGTTAAGTGCAGATAGAGGAGATAAAAGAATTGTGCAATTACACAACCATACTATAAGTATTACAATATTGGCAACAATTTAAGCGATGGATAGGCAAAGATAATCAACGTTGGACATTTTTTTTTATATAAAAAAAAAAAGGTTGAAAGCAAAGACTGTTATTGCTGATATGAACCAACTGATCAATCCCAAACCAGGACAGGGTATTATATCAGATATCAAAGTTATACACTGCTGTAGATTACCTACAGATACTGTGGATCACTATAGGAGGAGTAAAATTTGTGACATTGATCTTAAATCACCATCTTCTGCTAAATATGGATGACCTATCACATTTATTTTACTAAACAATTGTGAAAAAAGTTTAAAAAGGTCTACATTTTTTTGAGCACTTGATATGACAGGGAGGTCAATGATACCTAGAATGGGTGGGGCTTGAAACAGTGAAGCAGAATGTTCACAGAAAACACTTATTTTCATACTTCCTGTTTCACTTCTCCTGTTTGCTAGTTTACATACAAGGTGCCTGTGCTGCTGCTCATCTACCTGAAACTCTCAGCCATGTGCCATCTGTTGTGCCAACACATTTTATGTAAGTATAAAATATTTTTAAATGTTCTATCACAATGATTTAGTGAATATATTTACAAATGAACAGGTCATACAGAATTTGGTAAGTTAATTTTGAGTTTGAATTTGCTGGGTGCAAATCAGCCTAAAGAGAAAATAAATATTTCTAGCAATGTGTACAGAAACATTTAGGTTTTTATATGTGCATTACCACATGTACGATTTTTATTAATGACTGTTTATATTTCAGTGGGGCTGACACTCATACTGCTGAATTCAGGTACTAACATTTATTATAATAATGTAATAGTCATAATTATAAATATTATATACATTTGCATTAAAACATAATGAAAGGCAATATATTTTAACTATTCTTTTCATGCCTGATAGCACTTTCTAAAACTGTTTAGTAAAATAAATATATATATATATATATATATATATATATATATATATATATATATATATATATATATAAAACATGATTTCCATCTTACCTCAAATGTGTAAATCAGTCAAGTGATTTTTGTGCCTAACGTTTTGTACTAGAACTATGAAAATACCCGGTAATTAAAGTCAATTTAGCCAAATCATTTCCTAATTTCCTAAATTCACCTAAATATTGATTCAAAAGACATAATTAAAATACATCATCTCAGTTCAGTGAGGGGGTTCACTTCCTGCTTTTTGGTACAATTCTGACTTTGGAAGGTGATGTCTAAGAGGGAGAGTTATAACAAGATGTGTTACATTAACACAGCACAAGTATAAATAATATATGTTTATTTTTGCCAAGTGCAATATGCAACTGTCGTACTGTATTGTGTCCACATATAACCCCACCTGCTTCATTCATCCCCTCTTCCTGGTAATATTTGTGTAAAACTGTGAAGCCCCTAAAGGGTCATGAGGGGGAAAAAAACAGTTCTTTGGGGGGAAAAAAGTCCCTTTAAGGGCTCCAGTAACATTGCACGCAAGTAAAATAAAACAAATTCTAACTTGAAACAGTTTCAAGTTTGATTTTGAATTCAATTTGAAAAGCTCATAATATGACATATTATTATTCTATATTATATTCCAGCAATTGTGTTTAGCTACTGTTTGAACTAAACATGTGCAGGCTGAAGCACTCCTCTCCCGTATTATGCGCCTTGATATACAGACTGCATTAATACAATAGGAACTTTATCAGACTTTTTCGCTGGAACAATGCCTAAATATGATAAGATTCTTATTGTTGTTGATTTTAATAGTCACATCTGTTGTCCTAACAAATCTGTAGTTAGTGATCTTATTGATTCTTTTAACAGTTATAGATATAGATTCTTTGTATAGGTCCTACATATGAGCAGGGGCACACATTAGATCTTGTTTTCACCTGTTGGCCTCCAGTTGTTAATGTGTAGATATATGATGCACTTTTTCCTGATCACATGCCCGTTGTTTTTGAGATTACGCTCCCCGTCAAGCCGTTAAACAGTCTGTACCTGCATGGTGCTGTCGTTTTTTAAATTCTTCTACTGCTTTACAATTCTGTGCTGTTTTTAATAATACTCGGCGTTATTTTTAGATGCTTCTAATTGTTTTAATGTTTAGGAGTTAACCTGCTTTAATATCATGGATAGTGTGGCACCTTTCAGAACCATGCACTCTTAACCTAAACTTGCACCCTGAATAAATGACACCACTTGTGCTGCCAGGGGTGAGTGTAAGAGAGCTGAGTGCATTGCATGTGTCTTTTAAAATTGTGAAGAACGGCCTAAGAGAACTGTAGCTGAGAAGACAAAATATATCTTAGGCATTATTTTACTTACATTGTTTTAAATAGAACTCATGTCCTTTTTAGCACTATTAATGGTGTTCTAAAACCTCCACAGCCTACATGTCTTGTAGAGTCCCCTGAAACATATGAATTATTTTCGCATTGTTTTGTGGACAGGATCCAGAATATACTTATTTCACCTCCTTCTTGTAATCCATCCATCAGTGCTACATGCTTTGCTGCTTTTAAACAGTTTGAGGCTGTTTCACTTCCCTTTTTAAAGGAGAATATTGGCCATATAAAATGTTCATCTTGTCCTACTGATGTTATCCCGCCTTGATATTTTATGAAGAGATCTTTGATACTATTGGCCCAGTGGTTCGGAAAGTTTAAAATGTCATTCTGATCACAGTGACTTTGCAACCAATGCTGTGGTGCAACCCTTAATTAAAAACCTAACCTGGATCCCTCAATTCTGACCTTGATTCAGAGTTACTGACCGATTTCTAAGTTACTGAGTTAAAATACTGGAGAAAATTGTCTCTGTACAGATCCAGTTTTACTTAAATGCACATGGCATTATTGATGTTTTCCAGTCTGGTTTTAAAGCTCTCTACAGCACTGAATCTGCCCTCATAAAAGTTTTAATGATCACTTAATTACTACTGACTCAGAGAATTTTGCCATTTTTCTGATGTTGGATCTCACAGCTGCATTTGTCAACGTGGATAATTCCATTCTTATATATTTTCTGCAGCACAGTGTGAGCATTACTGGTTCTGCCCTGGACTGTTTCAGATCATACCTGATGAACAGAGGTTTTTCTGTTTTGGTAAATCTGTGTCCTCCTCAACAGTTCTTACATGCGGGGTCCCACAAGAGTCTATTCTTTGACCTTTATTGTTTTTACTTTACTTACAGTACCTTTATGTTTTAATATATGTTGTTTCCCATTGGGATCCATTATTAGGAAGTACAGAATAATGTCTTTTCAATGTTTTGCCAATGATATTCAAATTGATTTTCTTTTGAAACAGACAAATACAAACAGTTTAATGCCACTATTAGAATGTCTGGTGGAAGTTAAAGGATAGCTTACATTACATTCTGGTATTTGGACCCAGTGAAGCCTGTATTGAACGTTTTACAGAGAAGTGTTGCCTTAAATCTTATGCAAAACTAAATGATAGAAACCTGGGTGTTTTGCTGGACAGTGAATTTAAACTGGATAAGCAAATTAACTCTGTTGTTGAAGTTAGCTTTTTTGGCTTAGGCTCTTGTCCAACATTAAGCCATTTTTAATGAAAAAAGACACTTTTTTTTTTTTTTTTTTTTTTAAGTCGGCTTGATTGTTGTAATGCCCTCTATATTGGTGTTGGCCAGGCCTCATTTGCATGATTGCGATCGGTCCAAAACGCTACTGCGCGTTTTTTAAAGGGAACACGTAAATGGGAACTCATAACTCCACATGGCTCCCTGTGCAATTCAGAGTTTAATGTCTCTTTAATAGCCATCTAGCACCACCATGTATTTCTGTCCTTTTTAAGCCATGCAGTCCAGCACTTTCTCTCTGGTCGGGTGATCAGCTTTTCTTCCTGCGCTACTCTTCCTAATTTTACATCTCACCTTAAGACCTTTTTATACTCTTTGGCTTTTAATACAGTGTGATGAGGTATTCTTCTCCTTGTTTTTATTTACTTTTATTCATAATTTATTTATTGTTTACTGTTTTATTTGCTTATTTAATACAATTTTATAGTCTGTTTCTATGTCTACAACTATTTTAAACAGTTACAAAAATATAATATCCTAGTCAGTTTTATTAGTGTCATTATTTTTTTAAATAAGTGATCATGTGTGACAAAACATAAAACAGTGATATATGTTGTTTCCAAATAGTTACATTTATTGGTAACATATAATGTTGACATTTAGGAGGGATACATCCATTTCACGTTTGCCGATGTGGAAATGGTTCTATGAGCGACTTCTTAAAAATTACAAATGGAACTGCAGTAGAAACAATAAGTATAAAATATTTTGTAATATTTTTTATATAAATGTTTATTAGTGTTATTAAAAGTACACAACTCTAGAAAACAAAAATAGTTAATGATTGCTATTTGGCTTCCTGCAGTTATACTGAATTCAAACGATTTCATTGGACTGACTGTGGTGTGCTTCCTGATTCTCCTCACTTTGGTTTGTCAATACATAACATGTATTGTCATTATGTTGAGAAAAGGTATGAACCAGATGTTTTTGTTGTCATATTTTATTCTAAATTTAAAGGACAATAAATGTACAAGTTTATAGAACATTAGAGTTATATGGCTAAAAGTATGTGGACACCTGAAACCCATATGTGTATCTTTTATAAATGTCTGCCACAAAGCTGAAAACAGCTAACAATTGTATAGAATATCTTTGCCTGCTATAGCATTACAATTTACATACATGGAACTAAGAGGCCCAAATCTGTTCCAGCATGACCGTGCCCCTGTGCACAAAGCAAACTCTATGACGCCATGGTGTGCTACAGCTGGAGTGGAAGAACTCAAATGGCCAGCACAAAGGCCCGACTTGAACCCCTTTGCAATGAACTGGAACACCGACTGTGCTCCAGGCCTATTCAACCAACATTAGTACCAGATCACACCAATGCTCTTGTGGCTGAATTGAAAATCTCCTGACAGTCTCTTGTTCCTCTTATAATAACCTCCACTCAGACGTTTTTATTTGTAAAAGTTTGCATAACTGAAGACAAACAATTGGCAAAGTCCTCAAAGGATTAAATTTTTTAATTAAATAAAAATAATGTCTGTTTTTTTTTTGTGTGTGTGTGTGCACGTGTTTACCTTAATAAATGAGAATACTGTATAGAGCAGCTTCAATGCGAAAAGACAAAAGTGATTTTCTAAAGCTATATAAAGTGTCTGCAGCGAGGGAGTATGTAATAAATGGATATGTCCTTTCTTTGTGAATGAACAATTATTTTATTCACTACGTTTAAACAATATGAATATTAAATTAGTTTTTCTTTTTCTTCATCATTAAAGCTGTACATACAGCTCCTGTCCCACACCAGAAGGACAAAGAGTGGAACAAAGTGGTAGTACAGTCTCATATTTTTTAAATATATTCAATACGATGCATAAACAAATTGCTCCTTATTACTTCGTAAATTCTTGCTCTTTCAGGCAGGTGAAGAAGACTTATGGTACGCCACAGTAAAGTTCACCGGAGCAGCCAAAGACTCTGATCATGTAACGCCATTTGACCCAAAAACTGAATATTCCACAGTGGCCTTTAAAACCCCAGACATCAGCACTTCACCGCCTGACGGTGAGATTAATGTTGAGGAGTCCAATGCCATTTCTATTGAAGAATGAATCATTTGCTTATTCTACAAAAATCTGTTCTGATACTTCAATTATTTTTTCCCACTGTTGATTTAACACCCCAAGTGTTTATATACGACCTAATGGTCACGAATGTACTCTGAAAGTGTTAAATCATCACTCTGGGTGTTAATTCAAGACTAAGGATTTTGCTGTGTATGTATCTAATCTTTTCTTCTGCATGACAATAATGGAAACCGCAGTAGTACAAAGTTGATTTCTTTCTTTGCTTTTAGGTTTAGAAAGGTTTAAAAAATGAACCAATTTAAAGCTTATTAAGACTTGGCAAAGACAGTGACCGGTTTTATCAACCACTATTGTTATCAGTTTTGGACATTCATTGTCCAGTGGTTTTGTAGTTCAATGAAAGAATGTAGTACCTTCTAAATCTAAACACACAGTAAATAATGCATCAATCATTATAAAAGTTGGTTCCTTTATAAAAGTTATTTTTCTTTGTAATGTGTCTTTCATGAGAGGTTGTATATAACAAGATAAAATTAAACCTGTAAACATATATTTTTTTTAAGTGACTGTGGGTAGAAACGAAAGTTTGACAAGGAAACTACAAAAACATTGACCAACAAATTCCAAAAGATTAGTCCAAGGAAGCATTCAAGCCTTAATTCAAATTCGGTAAAATTGAACGGCACTTAATTTTGTACAGCAGCAGAAAATTGGAGATAAAGTCTCAGTAAACGCATTCTCTTTTCCATCTATGTGGGTCATGGACATGGATCTGCTTCATGATGTTAGAGGGCACAATGAGGTACATTATCTGAAATGCAACATTATGAATGAATTAATATGTAAAATGCTAAATGGTAATGCTATTGGTGAAAATTTTCCTTAACAAATTCAGTTTTGTCCTGTAAGAAAGAGATTTGAGTTTTGATTTGTAGCTGCTATTAACTAGCTGAAATGGACTAATCCATTATTTTAATGAACGTAAAGTAAGCATAAGTAGCTGACATACTGTACCAACTACTGATCATCAATTTCACACATATGAAAAGAGTTATCTAATGTTAACAAAATAAGGATGTGGTTGCTGAACTGTGAAGTGGAAGCTGGTGCAAGTTCACCAGTAATAGGTAGAGTACATTAGGTACTTCTGCTTACTTTACTTTGAATAACATAAGATTAGCCTGTATGAGCTAGTCTTCAGAGTCTCAGTGTCTCAACGTCCACCTATATCTCCAGTCACTGCTCTACAGTCACGCGTTAAGCTGACCATCTGTCGCTTTGAACACAGGACAACACTGTTCTGAAAGTGCCCACCAGATGGAGTTATTTTCTCATTCTTACAACTCAGCTCTGTGTATACTGTATGCTGTTGTGTAACTTTAAAATAAAAAGCTGTAATAATTATGCACAAAGTTAATGAAGATTCAATAAGACGATCTATTTATCAAATGTCAAGCACCTTCTGATCACATGACCCAACAGTAAATCTTGTACTGTAAGTAATACGAGCACCTTGTCACTTGCTAAGTGTTTTGCAGAGGCAGGTTTGTAGCTTGTAATTTCAGACATCAAATTGAGTACAGTTTTGTTTCCATCTCGCATTGTACAGTACAAAAGATAATGATTTCAGTTTAGCTATTTATCATTAAGGTTACTGATTGACTCTGTGGCATTGAGGCTCAGTGCCACAGTGACCACAAATAAGAATGATGTACTGCAGGTCATGTGACCCCACAGCTCCATCTCATAAGAAGCACACATTTTCACGGCAGTATTTCTTAAGCATTTTGCTGGAGATCCAGACAGTGTCTTTACTTCTTCATAATGTGCATGCCTCCTAACAGTGCTATAATCAGCAGCCCTGTTATTAAGGTATTCCTAATGAGCAATAAACAGTGACATTAGGGAGCGAAGGAAATTATCACAACAGGGCTGGTTATTGCTTCTCAGCCCTTTTTTTTTATTTTTTTTTTTAAAGGTGGTGTGTGTGGAATTGAGCTTGAGATTGCACAGGGGGAAAATCGATGCTGTAGGCATTTCTTTGTATGGCTTGGCCATCATTTGCAAGGTTTTAATGTTTATTTTATTATTTTATTTCAGGCCATGGGAAGTTGAGATGATATTAAATATCCAAATAAAATCTTGACCAACTCGATCAAATCCTCTTTGTAATAACATGTCAGATTTTATGGTGTAGGTCCCCAGGCGATATAGCTGTGTTTAAAGAAGATGACTACATTTGTTCACGTCATCAATGAGCTTGATACAGGCTTGTGCAGAAATCACGAGAGAATCATGAGATAAACACACACATTCTTTAAAGTGAGCCTAAATTAATAAGGAATATTAATATTTTTCTGTCCATTAGCCTGTTTCATTTACATTTCATCATCACCACGGCTGTCCTGTGAGTCTCCCATCATCCTATGACATTCCTTTTTTTGTTCACTTTTACATGAGCACTACAATACTGATCAATTACCTGATTTTAATTAAACAATTATGCAAGTACCAGAATTTTGATTGTTGCTGTCGTGCCACTAAATCTGTTATCGAAAAAATGCGTCATATTTTTCATTCTTAGACCTCAGATCTCAACTCATAATCAATAAATTGGTTTCAAATCTGTGTGTTTTTTTGTTTTGTTTTGTGTGTGGCAGTACAAACAGGCTGTTACATAGATGAAAGCCAATTTAAAAGCTGAGATTTAAAGGGTTAGAGTGAAAATGGAAATCCTGATTTAAATGCATCTCTGTTAGCTTGTTACTAATCATAGGAATGGTGTGACGTAAAAACAAGCTGGGTGTAAATCAAGTGCAGTAAATTTAGTATGTATATTGTATGTATTTTTGAGCTGTGAATAAATTATTGCTGGGGAAACAATAAGAGTAATAAGAGAGTGAGTGAGAGAGAGAGAGATGCTGCAGGATTCATCCTCAGTGTCGTTCTTGAGACTGCGTGACTGACTGGTGTATGCTGTTAGAGAGCAAGCATGAGAGCGAGAGAGAGCAAGGGAGAGAGATAGAGCAAGAGAGGGACAGTGTGTGTGTGTGTGTGTGTGTGTAAGAGAGAGAGAGAGAGGGGAGGGGGAGGGGAAGACTCTTGCGCGGATGAGAGGCAGGAGGCGGCGGCAACGGCAGCATCAGCAGCAGCTCTTTTTTGCGGCGTGCTGCCTGGGACCGGCCACCTCACGAGGCGCTCCCTCCCAGGGGCTTAACGCTCCCATCTCTCCTGAACTGGCACCTGCAGAAACTGGTGCAGGCACTGGCCCAAGGACTGGCACGACGACACTGAAGCACACTGGCACAGCAGCACCATGGCGCAAGCTGCCAAGCAGATCCGCAAGAACAAGGACCTAGCCGAGGCCGCGGCCCAGGAGCAGAGGGAGAAAGAGGAGGAGAAGATCAAGAAGAGGAACCGCTCGAAGGACCGCAGACGCAAGGTAAAGAGCATTTGGGTTACTTCCATTATCTCAGTGAAATCTGAGGAGACACAGCACAGACGCATTATCCAGGCATGCACAGACCGGTTTGTGGATAGTGCTGCAGCTGCATTAGTCTGAGATTCATTCAGTCAGGAGGAGATGCAGGACGAGATGCAGGAGGAGGAGGGGGTCAACGGGGGACCTAGAGATGATTGGTTAAGTAAGCGCACGGCTCTTCTGAGACTTGAGAGCATGGTTTAAGCTTTTGAAGCTGATGTCATTTACATCAGAGGCTGCAGCGTGAGCAGTGCACCCTATGCCTCTGTTTTCTGTTTGCATGCTTTATGTATTCAGCTGCTCTGAAGACAACAGGAAACCTCTGACATTATTGTTTGGTTGATCCTCTTTCAATACAAAATATCTCTGCTATTTTCACAAGCTCTGCATACACACACATGCATACACACAGATGCATAAATATGCATGCATGCATGCATGTATGTATGTATGTATTTATGTATGTTTGTATGTGTGTATGTGAATATGAGTTAGTGTGTGTGTGATTATCAGCTAAGCATCTACCTGCAGCTCTTTGTATTCAGGTCCGAGGCTAACCCATGTGCACAATCCTTTAGAGACTTCTTCTGCATCAATGCTTTTCCCAGTAAACTCACCGCTGCTTGGTATAAATTCTTTTCAGTTCTTCACCAGATAAAACCTGATGTTTTGGGTGCACGTGACTGGAGGAAGGAGTCCACTGCGACTGTTATGCTTTGACTAGATTGATCTGTCAGGCTAGCATTTATCACACCAGCACTCCACTACGCGAGGAGACAGAGCACTGAGGGCGGGGTGGGAGAAATATGTCTCTGCTGTACTAATTAACTGTCTCACACACATGCAGGCACTCAACACACACACGAAGAAAAAGTATTTTAAATACAGACTTTTTCAATGTCAGTATGACTCTGGATATCAGCTTAGCCAGACAAGACCTTGATTAAGATAAGTCCAATTTATTAGCATATCCAAATATGCTAATATCGTCATGGTGCAAGAACTTGCATGACATCCTGAAGTATTTTAAGGTTCAACATTATTATATTTCCAGCCATTGTTTTTTCCCCCTCCACATTTACCCTCACACACACTGACACCATTTTGGAATGGAAATAGCTTGTGCTAAGCTTGTAAAAATCATACAAATGCTTAGCAGAGTGTGAGGAGTGAGAGTGTAGGATCCAAGATGGCCGATACTACAGTGTTGGCCTATGCAACAGTGTGTCATGGTGTGCTAGAAGGAAAGTCTGTTTAAAACTCTGAACAACTGGGACACAGTTTGAGGTGCCTGTGTGATAATTAAATTGATTTACACGATGAAATTCTGAAATTACAAAGTCTGAATTCTTCAAAAATGAAGAAGTAGGGCCTCCGAGTGGCGCAGTGGTTAAAGCGCTCGCCCTATCATCCGGAGATCGCTAGTTCGAATCCCGGGTGGTGCTGTAACCTCTCGCAGCCGGAGGTCTAGAGAGAGCTGATTGGCCGAGCTCTCTCAGAGGGGAGGGATGAGAGGTACTTAGTGCTCCCACATTAATCACGGCTCTACAGCCAGTCAGGGGCGTCTGTAAGCTCGCGCAACGGAGGGAGCGGATAGCGCTGTCCTCCGAGTGTGTTACGCCGCCCCCAACGGTGCGCGAGCGAGCAGTTCGAAAAGATGCGGTCGGCTGGCGTCACGTGGTTCGGAGGAAACACGTGATAGTCTTCGGCCCTCCCGGCTGAGTGGTAGTAGTAGCCTTAATGTGGGAGCCCCCTAGTGACTGGGAGGAATTGGACACGACTAAATTAGGGAGAAAATCGGGGGGGAAAAAAAAAAAAAAAAAAAAAATGAAGAAGTAAACTTCAGACACAAAATGTGCCTCAACTCAACCATATGTTTAGGATAAAGGGGAAATTGTGTATGGTTTACCCTGCGATGTATTGGTACCTTATCCAGGATAAAGCAATATAGATGTTAAGTGAGTGAGCCTGACTTGAAAAGATGGGCCACAATTACTAGTTAGTATTGTACAAATATTTTACTGGTTTGAACACATTACTGTGAAAATTAGCATTCTTGACCACTTTTTTAAATAACAAAGAAGCATTTGTGAAACTCAAACTAGAAATCCTAAAGAATATATTGTTGGTATATATAATATTATAATTCTTTGTCATTTTATTGTCAGTTTATTTCAAGCTCATTTAATGTTAAAGATAAACATTTTCACTTGACTATATACTGTATCAGATTTCAGGCTGCCATAATAAATCAGAGATGGTTTGAGTCAAATAAACTGTTTTTCTCAACATTTATCCCATACAAAAATAATGAAATAATAATAATAATAATAAAAAATTTAAATAAACTTTTTATTTTTATTTATTTTGAGATAATGGAAATGGTTTCGATGTTAACAAAAACCGATGGAGCTTTATTCCACAACTAACTGAATTCTGATCATGATCATCCTGCATAGTGTAATTATTATTTATTATTACATTTCTCATTACAACTCCTAAAATTATTATAAATAATAGTGTGCCACATCACACATTAAATCTAAAATCAACTCGTTGGCCATGTTATCAGTATATCAGTTTACTGATTGAAAATAAGTGAATAATTAAAATAGTCGAAGAAAATAAGGGGGCAGTTTCTATCTACAGTAAGTGAAAAATAATAATTCGGTACAATGGTCATCACAGTGTACTTTCCATCAAGCTGTAAAATTTTGAAGGAATGCTCAGAATAAGTGTTTTTTCATTTGTTTTTTACAATGTTTTGTTGAAAATGCCTTACGGCAGACATTCATTGTGATGTGGCATTTGAGAAAGATTCTCTCTTACTGTTCACTGTAAATGGTGCTACTGGAAACACAAAAGCTGCATGTTTTCAAAACTGAAACATGTCATAGCATTAAATCTAAGATGTCCATACCAAATGCACCAACAGTCTACACTGTGGAGCCAAAGAATTGTTTATTGTGCGCACTATTAATAATTGAAATGATAATAACAGTAATATTATAATATAAATGATTTATTGAACCATGGATATTACCCTAAATTTTTGTTGACTGTTTTATAAAACGATAAGTCACTCAGACCATGTTACAGTTATTTTATCATGGATGAGGGTGTATATACCCATAATGAAATCACATTATGATAATCACATCTACACTCCCAATTAGTGTGTTTCTATTAGTTACCATATTGCCTGACACATGTCTTAATCAGATAACATTACTTTAATAAACCACATTTATTTACTAAAAAGAGAAAACTCACCAGTGAAATAATATTAATAATTGTATCTGATGTGCATAAAAAGAAGTTGAAGCACTTTTTAATCTTGAGTGAGATGCCTGGAATCCCAGATGTCAGAGCAACCAGGCGTGTGCTATGCTGGGGTACCAGAACCAGAGACCAGTAAATGCTTTAATAATCGTATTTTAATCAAAACCAGTTATTTCTGTCCAGTTTTGTTTCTGGTTAAATATGATTCTGGTTCTCATTGTATATGATTTATAAATATCATTTCTGACTTCTTAACATACGTTATGTATACATTACATAAGATAATTTTTAAATTAGGTTATACTGTTTTAGCACCATAGCAACATTTTCCTGTAACAACATGTAACATTTGTAGTTAATAAGCTCTTAGAGAGACTAGTTATGTTTCTATTCTTGTAACATACGTTTAATGATATTTCAAGAGCAAACTAGATATAATTTTGAGAGAAATTGTAAAGTAGGTATGCAACAATGCACCTTTCCTGCTTTTCTTGGGCAAAACAGTAAAAATGCCAACTTCCTAGCCCACATTGTTCTCTAGATTTAAGCATACTGGCGGTGAATACTGGTACTTTATGCAGCACCCCTCCCCCTGCATGGCAAACTCACAGACAGAGAGAATGTAACCTGATATTTTGCATTAAACTTAAACTGCAACGGCAGTCCCCTGGTTCTGATAATTAAATCCCAGGAACCTTATGTGCTAGAGGTTTGGAGGAGGGTTTAAACATGTGGCCTGCGTATTTCAAAAATTGGCATCAGGCTAGCAGTTTTTCCAAAGTAGTTCACAGCAGGCCTTTTTTTGTGAAAATCAGCTACAGTGCAAAATTAATGACCAAAATGAGGCTGACTATTTGCCTCATTTTAATCTTTAACCAATGCAGTAAACCCATTTCTCTGATTTTATATAGGTTTTGTGTGATATTGTTCACTATTGTGCAAGCATTGGTACACGAGAGAGAGAGAGAGAGGGGGGGGGGGTGTAGTTTTTTGCTGATTCACTCCCTCTGCACTTTAAAATGCAGCTCATGCATGGAGTGAGTTTGGAGCGGGCTAGGGGCCATATTTGATGGGAGTTATTATTTTTGATCAACATGATTTTTTTTTTACCAAACTTTTCGAGTTGTAGATTTTCGAGCTGTTTGACATGACCTTTTTTCCGAATGGACACAATGTGCAAATCCATGTATACACAGTATATATACTGTATATCACATTTTACGTCGCTGTCCTCCTCCAAGGTGAAGCCTCCACAAATACTTCACAATTCACTTGTTTTGACAGTCACCTCATCAATAAAGACAAATTTGACAGTTTCACCGGCTGCCAAAGATAAGACCCAAGTCACACGTGTCATAGGTGAAAGATTTTGCTTTGAAATATGAATAAGACTCTGTTGTTTATTTTATTCCACAGAATAATATTGACCAATAAGAATAATATTTATAATGCAATAAGAATAATAATACCAATAATAATAATAATAATATTTACCAGATTTTTTAAATAATCTATAACCAAGCCTTGGGTTATATTGCAGTCGTATGGTTTTAATGATAGTTTTTGTATCCTTCCATAAATGTTAAAAAAAGAAAACTTCACCAACTAAACAATGCATGTTTTAATCAAATTTGTACTTATACCTGTCTTATAAATTACCTGCATAAGCTAGTATAGAAATTATAACATGTTGGAACAAAGAACAGGTGCAAACCCAGGCACCACCAATTTGCCACTGTTGGACCACTGAACAAGGTTCATGGCTCTATATAATAAGATAACTCTGCCAAATGCCATAAATGTAAATGTAAATGTAAATTTCAGTTATGAATAATTAACAAATAATTTCTGGACAGTCAGTATCCAAAGTTTAATAGAGCCCACCCCATATTGAAGTTTATTGAAGAATGTTGCTAGCTAATCTGCTTACAAGTTGACCTGTAATAAAAAAAAATTGGTTGACTATTCAGGTATTTTTGATAATTAAGCCAAGGTGCAGTTCACTTATCTGCATCTGCATACAGGCTACAAGTTAAATTTCCAGCTTAAATCCAGCTTAACCAATTAATTAATTAATTTGTTTGTTATAGCATAATAAAAAATAACTTAAATAATTGGTGCAATAATTTTGCAAAAAAAGTACGTACAGTATGTTAATGTTTAATTACAGTCGGTTGAAATGTAAATGTAATAGACAACTTTGAAAGATAATGATCCTGTATCAAAATTCTCAGTTCACAGTGTAATATTCACAGTGAAATATTTAAAAAGTCAGACACAGTTCCTACAATTCTTTGTTTCTATAAATGCTTAATATGTCCACCCATCCCATACTAGTAGCCAATAAGCTTTCAAGTAAAGTATGAAATTGGATAAATATATGGGTAGTATACTAACGTTATCTTAAAAGTACAGATCATAATCAACTCAAATAAACATCACACATTACATATATATATATATATATATCCTAATATATCACGCAGCAGGTGAGTTGTCAGTTTTTGAAGTTGATGTGTTGGAAACAGGAAAAACAGGCAAGCATAAAGATCTGAGCGACACTGAAAAGGGCTGAATTGTAATCTCCAAAATATCAGGTTTTGTTGCACACCATCCGGTATGCGGTGGTTAGTACCTACCAAAAGTGTTACAAAAGGTCATACAGTAAATACAGTGAGAGGGTCATTGGTGCCCAAGGCTCACTGATGCATGTGCGTGTGAAGACTAGAATGGCTATTCCAGTCACACATAAGAGCTACTGTAAATCCTGAAAAAGTTAATGCTGGCTATTGAAAAAATATGTCATAACAAACATTGCATCAAAGTTGCAGGTCAGGGTGCCCATGCTGACCCCTGTCCACTACCAAAAGTTCCTACTATGAACATCAGGCCTGGTTTATGGAGTGACGGAAGAAGGTGGTCTGGTCTGATCTCAGTAAAACATTTTTTCCCATTTAATAATTTAATTTAACCTCTTCAACTGTCACCAGCTCTCCTATGGACCCGTTTTTATTGATTGCACATCCAGTATATTTTGCATAATTTTTAAGCATCAAATTGTTGAGCAATATGGTAACACAATATACGTACCATCAGAAACTAATGTCTTTGACAAGGTCACTCTGCTGACCTGAAGTCATAGGCATACTGTAGATCTGTACAGAAATGCATAAAACAGATGGAAATAACATTAATTATTCTATAATTCAGTGACAATAAATCAGACAAATGTTCTATCTTAGCTTTCAAATGAGATAAGCCTCATGAACGACAACCAAAGTACAATATCTTGGATCAGTGAACATTTGAAACTGGGCATGCCATTCTAGGGAAAATGGGGAGAAATTGGGTGAGAGTTGAGAGGTACGTACGTATGAAGAAATGAGGTAGCTCAAGACTTTTGCACAGTACTGTATTTCTAAAGAAAAGAATGAGCTATTAAAACCTGAATCACTTTGTGTGATCAAAGTGAAAAAACAATTGTAAAGAACATATATTGAATAAGTGAAATAAAGTGTGTGTGGTCTGAGACTGAGGTTAACCAAGTGCATGAAAATGGAATTTCCACTTTGGTCACATTATAGCGTGACCACGCTTTTCATTAGGGTGGCAATTCTGTTATGTTTAAATGTTGGTGCTCTTTTGTCAGAAAGAAAAAGGAATCAACTGATATTTCCTTTTAGATTAAGTGATTCCTGACTCTATATCAGGAATCTATAAACATATGCGAAAATAAAAACAGCCACAGCTCCAACTTAAAACCAAATCACTTTATTCTGGAGTACTGTAGCTTGGTAGCAATAAATTCAGGTAGGAGGGGTGGCATAGCGTATTAGAAGAGGAAATTCTGGCCTTGGAAATTCAGTAAGTCAGTTTGTGCGGATGTGCAGATTATTAGAATAAGATAATTGACAACATTTTGACATTTGCCAAAAAAAGATTCTCATGCCTTAAAGAGTTTATAAATGGCACATAATTCAGATGAGAATATAGTACAACTGATATTGGTGTTTATAACAAAATATTTCTTTTAAAAGGGTATTAGTAAGTCAAGGGTGCCATGAGTTCCTCACTCAAGATTTTCTGTGTTGACAGTTTTAAATACTGTGTCCTCCAAAATTATTAGCACCCCTTGTAAAGATCAATAAAAGGGGTTAGCTTTGAAGTGCTTAGCTTCGTCTAAATTGTTGAGACACAATCCAACACATAACTGTATACAGAGAAAACCAAATCCCTCATTGAGAAATGATTATTTTATTATTGACAGCCTTGGAAATTATAATGAACATGACAGTTGGCAGAAATGCACAAACTCAAGACTCACATAAAAGCACAAGTACTGTACTTGCCTAAAAATGTACTCCACTACAAGTACTACTCCACTTACCTCATGTTTTTTTTTTAAACTTAAGTACAAGGACTAAGAATATGCTCTAAAATATACTTTAAGAACAAAAGTACAAAGAAACTGATTTTTCTGGAAAAACTGATAATCAGTATTCTAAAGTATTTTGGCCCCAATTGAAGTTGATGCTGTTGATAACATGAATGCACAAGTCAAGTAGAGATTTGTTTTCTGCAGAAATCTAAAATTATGTCTGACAAACATGAGGGCAGCTAATAGCTGAGAAAATAGCTAAAAGATTATTAAGTTACTGAAGCTAATGGAAACGAGGCCATGGACTTGTCGTGACTAGCGGCTGATTTGACATTAATTAAGCATAATTTGAAATTAATTAAAATGTCTTAAATAGCACACAAACCAAACGCAAGTTCAAAGCTCTTCTGCACAATATGTTACCTAGGTAGCTACTATAGATTACTTCTAATTTTACCTTAACAGCTGTGCCTATTCTAGACACTTAAAAGGTGAGCCAGAAGAATCCGTAATCCGAGAGACCCAGTGGGCGGGATTAGTGCCCAGGTAACTGTCAATCACTTCGGTCTCCTAACCAATCAGTGCTTTCATAATGACCTGCCAGTCATTTCTGTTAACTAGGGTTGATGGAATTATTTCTGTGTTCCTATCCTTCTCACATGGGGTGGAGCTTAGGTCATATTATTGTGTGAGTGACAGCATAAAAGTTTATGTTTAGATTTAAAATGTAGTAGAGTAAAAGTGCAGGTTTTTCACAAAAAATATAGTAAGTAGAAGTAAAATGTATCAAAAATAGATAAATAAATAAATGGATAAAAGAATAAATAAAATAAAAATTCCCAAGTATCACTGTTAGTGAATTACTGTGTTTAAAGCCACCATCAGACACCACCTCCACGCAAGAAGATTATTTGGAAGGTATGCCAGAAAAAAAGCTTTTTCTGTCAGTGTACCTCAAATGTAAGCAGCTATCATTACACTACTACAACTTTTACAACAAATATTAATATCTCTGGAAGCATGTGCAATGTTCTGGTGAAACAAAAATTTTGCTTTTTGGAAATAAACAATTAAAGATAGTTTAAAGAAAAGAAACATGACTATGATTAAAAGAATCAACCATCAGTAGAATGTGGTGGAGATCTGGTGCAGCTGTTATTCCTCCAAAAGGCTTTGGAAACATTGTCAGGGTACATCGCATTATATACGCCATGATATGCCAGAATGTTTTAGGTAATAGATAAGATGCCAGGAAATTAAAATTAGGTCATCATTGAATCTTCAAGCAGAACAATAATCCAAAGCATATGTTAAAATTGACAGAAAAAATTATTAGCTGACTACAGAGTCAAGCTTCTGCTATGGCCATCTCAGTCCTCTGACCTGAGCCCCATGGGATGAGCTCAGGAGCAAAGAGAGAACCTGGAACCCTAAAGGATCTGGAAAGATGCCCTGCTCTGTATTTTCCAAACTTACAAAATGTTACAGAAGAAGAGCTTTTTTATTTGTCAAAGGGAGGTTGTAGCGCATTAATTCTGTTGATGAAGTTTTTAGAGCACGGTTTGAAGCTGCAGCTGTTAATGAGGAATTTGAGCCATGAACACAGCAGAAGCAACTGCTGGATGTTTGTGAGAGATGTTTCATGAAAAGCTTCTGCAGAAAGTCAGAGAAAGCTGTTTCTGTTCACTTGTGACTCAGAAGCTTGTATGAATTTGCAGAAGGTCAGCACATCCCAGTTTTCTTGTCTTTTTTGGACCAAAGCAACTCTCTCAGGGAGGAGTTTGTAGAGCTTATTTCGTGTGAAGGGGAGGAGCAGTTTCTGCCAAAAAATGAGTCTCACATCATTAAGGAATGGGACCTAAGAACAGAACACTGCAGAGTTACATGTAAATGTATTATAATATTAAATGCTGGTGGTAATAATTGTGGCACTTGTGAGTCCTTGAAAATATTTTGTTTTCTTAATAAGGGACATAAAAAATTCATTTATCTGAATTAAAAGTTGGACTTTTTCCCCTCTGTTTTTGTGTAAGATGAAGTTACTTCAATAAAAGGTCGATTTTTCCGAATCCTTTTTACTACTCTTTCCAAGGGGTGCCAGTAACTGTGGAGGGCACTGTAATCCACTGAAAAGAAGTAACCCCAGACAACACTTAATAGTGAGTGCTCCAGAAATGCCTCATCATGACCAGTCATTGGATAAACAAATCGAAATTATCTTGAACTCAGACAAGGCTACAGTGTAATAATACACTATACCGAGAATAGGTAATAAATTCAGACACTGTCATTTTTTTTGCAGAGACTGCATGATGCATTAACAGTTTTGCAGAATGGTACAGTATACCAAGAGCTAGGAGCTTCTCTTCCAAAAATATGACTACTAAAACACCCTCTCCTATGCTTAAGGGTACGTTCAAGGTTAGTTTTAGATTAAGGATTGAAGATTACTGTGAGGTTAGTAACTATAATAGCATGAAAGGTCCTTAATAAAGCTCCTCCAGTCTCAGCATGTTCTCGAAGGATTCAGAGATCTAATTTCCCTGATCTTCTTGTAATCCTTACAGTTAGGACATGGACACCGTGCCTTACATTTATATTCCATCTTCACTGCAGCTTTGCTGATCATTGGGCTCCAGGACTCTTTGGTGCTCTTTATTTCAGGATAAAGTACAAAATAATGGCTTAAAAGCCACACAGAAATGTGAAGCTGTCTTAGGTTGGAGGTTAAACCTTTAACAATCTCATAAATAACCCATAGAAAATTTGTTATTTGAAGTTAATTCATTTTAAATTATAAGTTAAAAGTTAAAAGTTTATAAGTAAAAAAAAAAAATTGGTTCTAAAAATTCCAAAATCTAGGCCAAAGCAACGGTAATACATTTTCGTTACAATGCTTAAAATCCATTCTGTAGATTTTGTAGGACAACAACACACACTGTATGTGAATTAGACCATGTAAATGAGCTGCTACCATAAGGAAGATAACATACTAAATCGAGAGCATTAATATGAGACTTTTACTGTATTTGCCTTGTAGCCAGAAAATCAATGATGCTTTCACAGATTATTAGTTACCATAGACTGTTTAAAAAGAACTGGACAAACCATCAACAATGTTGGTTTTCTAAAAAGCAGTTTTGAACCTCAAATCTGGGCATTCTTTATGTCATCATCTTGGCAGGAGGCATCTCTGGCCATCACCATTTGCCTCCACCTAAACTTTATGGATTAAACAATTCATAAATGGGCAAATTGGCAGAACGAATGGAGCCTGGTTGTTGTTTGTAACCCGCCTACCTAACTCAGTTAGCACCCATAAGCTAGCGAGTTTAGCCTTTGCTTAGCTAAAGTGCTATAGTGGCAAATGTTAATTTATTGACTAATGCCTAGGATTGGACTCATTCATACTTTACATATCATCTCCTACATTTCCTGTGGTAAGTTAAGCCATGGCTTAATGTAATTTTAACTGATGAGCTTGATAACCAGGTGTCATGAATAAACAGCTATGGAGATCAATACCATTTTTTGTATCAGATTTCAAGTGTTTTTTTTTTTGGAGCAGGTTTCCTACTTCTGTTGTAAAGTTTAGATTCATATTTAGATTCACACGCTTTCTGAGATAGCCATTCAAGGAACTGCACATTTCAACACTTCCAGATTAGCCTCATTGTTTCAGAATCAGAGGTTGCCTCTTGGTTCAGTGTTGCATTAGTTGCTCAGTCATTAAGGCTCTACTGTAGGTTTGAGATCAGAAGGTTTGGGGGTTTGAACTCAACACTGCCCAGCCACACCTTCTTGGTGTTTGAGTAACTCCTGAGCAAGGCCCTCTTTGACCCAGGATGCAGTATCAAGGCTAACTCTGTGCTCTGACCACAATTTCATAACCACCTGAAATATGTCACTGTTCTGAAATGTATCTGTGAAAAATAAACCATTTCCTCTTTCTTTTTTTCTATGTCAAATGAAAGAAATTTGGTTTGACCCTGCTTAACTGTGAGAGACTGAAAGTTTAAAAAAAAATTTTTTTACAAAAAAAAAAAAAAAATCAAAAGCAGGCAAAATGGAAATACTGCAGTTGAATGCAGTGTCTAGAGGGTCTTGTGTTTTCACCAATTTTTGTAGAGCATCACTGTCTGCTGAAACCTCTTGTGTTCTGCCTTCCTTAAATCCCGGAGAGGGGGCGAGCCACCACTCAGACACCATCTCTCACTATCCAGCCATTTTTGCACAATATCATGCATCAGCTCTCCAAAACAAATGTCGAGTGGACTGGCAAGAGGAGGTGTCAACAGTTCACAGGATACTACAATAAACCTGTTGGGACTGGAATAAAGTGTTTAAAGTGAATGTTCAGATTACCAGATCAGCTGGAATTTGATACAAAAATTCTTTTACAGAAAAAAAATTTATTCACGCGCAGCAAATGTAGCCAGTGAGTCGATGTGTTTGATTTGAAGAAGGCCTGCTTCTTGTGTTTCATTCTGGAGTATTATGGGGCAGCCATCTTGAACAGGTACAGTTTTTCCTTAGCAATTCCTTAGTATTATTCAATCCCCCAGGTGACACCTCCTAAACTGTAAAGCTGGAATAGGCCCCCTTTTTTTCATACTTCTGGGTTTTTTTTTCCTGCTGGAAGTAAATTTATTTCTGGTACAGCATTAGACTGGTGAAGCTTAAGTACAGTTTAAGGGCAAAAAGAAATGGTCTGCTATATAAGTAAAGCTAACAGACTTTGACAGACTCTCAAGCCAACCCAGCAGAATTTACCCTCAAGTTTGTGTGGCTTTTCATTCCCCCTCATCTATCAGCAACATCTAGCTCTGACAGTGAGTATAGTGAAGTAGCAACTTCTCCTTCATAATGCTATATTAAAATGACAGTCTGTTGCATGATGTTTAAAATGAAAGATAAAAAATAGAATAAATATTCTGAGCGCTGCTTTATGTGCACAACACCATGAAACAACTGAAGCTTCAAGCCCAGCGTGATCTCAGAGCTTATCGTGATCGCTACAGTTTTATTCTTTTATAGCATAGGAAAACCTGTAGCATAGTTTCAATCTAACTATGAGCTAGTTAAACCTAAAACAGCATGGGCATCAAGACTATACCATTGCTCTTTGAATGGGGTGGCGAGTGTTTAAACACTATTCAATTTTAATGTACACCATTATGAAAATGATGCCAGGTTATACACATGTAGATATAGGCCATCACTTTTGTTATTCTGCAGGAGGCATATTTATATTTATATTCTTGGGATTAATTGATATTAGAAAGGCCCAAGGTTAGGCTTGTGTTATTGTTAAATGATTTTTCATGGGAAATAAGACAACTACAGTATAAGCCTGGGGGTGAGAGGCTGAAATGAAATTTTGAGTAAAAGAATCAAAAGAGTATATATGTTACACTGCCCTTGAGGTCTGTACATAGAATTGCCTTATTTTATTATTATTGCTGTTGTTGTTTCAGTGTGCTTTGTTTTGTATTGAATATTTTTATTATTACAGAATTATACTCCATCCAAGCCTGGGATTTTCAATAGTAATATCTCTTTCCAAAAAATCTGGAGTAGCTTTTACAAGAACATCTACAAAAAATGGGCATATTTCAATTCTATCAAAAAATGCCCAAAGAGAATATGTTCAAGGAAACAGACAGAAAGACCGTTGAGTAATATCAGTAATTTGCAGCTCATGATTTATCCATCATAATGAACAATAATAATAATAATAATAATAATAATAATACATAAATAGGCCAAATGGCAGAACGGATGGAGCCTGGGTGTTGTTTGTAACCCGCTTACCTAACTCAGTTAAGAATGGAATAATCATCATCATCATCATCATCATCATCATAAGAAATAACTGATCAAAATAAGTCATTTATTTTTTCAAACTGGGTTTTCACAGTAGAGCTTTATTTGACCTCAAGAGTAGCATCACATGTCAGTGTTTGCACTTTCCTAGGAATGGTAATAGCATTCATAAAATAAAAGTTGGCTGAAGTTGGCACTAGATGGCTGATATAACGGAGAATGGAAGAGATCTACATTACCACTGAACATAAAACTGCGCAGGGCCTCTGAGGGTGTGTTGTGGTATCTAGCACTAGGACGTTGGCAGGAGATCCTTTGTGTGCTGTGGGTTGTGAAATGGTGCCTCCATGGATCGAACTTGTTTGGCTGACGCATCCCACGGGTACTTGATCAGACTGGGATCAGAGGAATTTGGAGACTGGGTCAGCAGTCTTGGGCACACATTTTGTTGTATCACTACAATGACAAAAAAAAAAGTCTCTTTATTTATTCGTCTTTATCTATGTCTGCTGGCCTTTGTGTGTGGTGGATTGTGGTGCATCGGGTGTTCTGGTGCCTTTCTATGTTGGTCGGCATTGACCATGGCTTTTCTCTGGGATCGAATAGATGGGTTGGCCTTTGGTCCCCGTAGGCACAGTTGAGCCTTGGGTGCCTATGATCCTGTCACTAGTATAAAATGTGTGTGTGTGTGTTTTCAACATTGTATATTAATACTGATAGACATCCAAACTATGAAAGGACATTTATGGAATTCTGTAGTGTTAAACAACCCAGAACACATTTAGCTTTGATGACAGCTTGGTACACTCATAACATTCTCTAATCAGATTCACCAAGTAGTCACGTAGAATGGTTTTCAATTCATAAGCGTTTGTGACATTTCTAGCCTTCTTAATGTGCTTTAGACTTTAGTGCAGACATAAGGTGGGTAGAGAGTCAACAGCCCTATTAGTGCTACTGCAACTACAGTACAAATCCATATTATGGGAAGAAACATTTAGATAATTAAAGAAAAGTTATTCAATATTCAAGTTATTGCTGCTAAAGGAGGATTTACAAGCTATTGAATCATGGGGGTAACCAGTATTGTTCTCACCCAAGTACAGGAACCAAAACCATCAAACGCTATGATGAAACTGGCTCTCGTGAAGACCATCCCAGACCAAGGTCTACCTCTGATTCAGATAATAAAGTTTTTAGAATGCCTAGTCTCAGAAACCGCTGATTTACAGCACCTCAGATTAGATCCCTGGCAGACACATTTCAACCTCTGTTGTCCACTGTTCAGAGGACACTGCATGAGTCAGGCCTTCATGGTTGAACTGCGGCAAAGAAACCATTACTTATGAAGGCAAACGAGCAGAAGAGACTTGATTGGGCCAAGAAACACAATGAATAGACATTATATTAGTGGAAAAATTTCCTTTGGTCTGATTAGTCAAAATTTTTGATTTTTCAAACCACCATGTCTTTCTTAGACATAAAGAGGGTGAACAGATGGTTCCTAAATATGTGCTTCACACTGTGAAGCATGGAGGAGGAGGTGTGATGGTGTGGTGGTGCTTTGCTGGTGATGCTGTTAGTGTCTTAGTACAATACTGGTTACCCCCATGATTCAATAGCTTGTAGATCCTTGAAGGAATTTCTTCCTTTATAACTTTATTAGTATACCATCATTATGGAGGAATTTGAGCATGTTCTTCTTCACAACATTTCTTCAATTCATTGACATTTTTGGGCATTCGCCTATGCACAGATCCCTTAAGGTCTGGCCACAGCATTACAGTTGTGTTACGGGATAAACTTTGACTAGGCCATTCCAAAAACTTGATTCTTTTCTTTTTCAGGATTCTAATGTAGATATCGTGGTGTTTGCTTCAGATCATTGTCCTGTTGCATGACCCAATTTTGAGCAACCTTCAGCTGTGGGACAGATTGCCTCACGTTTGCCTCTAGAGTACTCTGGTATAAAGAGCTGTTCATGGTTGACTTATTGACCTCAAGGTGCCCAGTTCCTGCGGCTGCAAAACAAGCCCAACTCATCACCCATCCACTCCTGTGCCTGACAGTAGATATGAGGTGTTTCTGCTGCAAAAACTTCACCTTGGTCTCACCTGTCCATAGGACAAAAGAGACAGAAGAGTCTCTGGCAGCCCTTCCAAACAAATCATAATTGTTCAGTCTTCTAATTGTGCTGTCATGGACTATAACATTTAACATGCTCAGTGAGGTCTTTAGGGTCTGAGAGTAGTTCTTTTTTTTGCCTGCTTTTGGATTACTCTGAGCATTGGGAAATCTTGGCACATCAACTCTTGGGAAAATTTGCAACTGTCTTGAACTGCTTTCCAACTGTGAATAATTTTCTCACTTTTTTTTCTCAATTGTTTTATAGCCCTTTCCAGATTGATGTGCAGCAACAGTTGCTTCTCTAAAGCCCCATTTACACTGCAGGTCTCGATGCCCAATTCTGATTTGTTGCCTATATCTGATTTTTATGACCGTCTGTTTACACGTTCTTTTAACTGTGACTCATATCCGATTCAAGTGTTTACACTTGCCATGCCGTCTGAAACATTGCGCATACTTAAAGGGAGGTTGTTGCACTACAGACTAGCCAAGATGGACGAAGGCGAAATATGCTTGATGCTAGCTCTGCGATATCTGAAAAGTTTGTGAAACGGAGAAGGAGGAAAAGGGCCATCATTGCAGCCTGCACATATGCTTCATTTATTGTGTCCTCAACCATTCAGAGGAATGTCTGGGTGCGAGACGTGTCGGGGTTGCTCTCTGGTGGCTTGCAACAGGTTACCGCACACTGGATGAGCAGCCTGTGCCTAACTACGTCATTAAACCGCGAAGAAGTCGCAGTTTTAATGACGTACAGAACGCGATGCCTCAGAAAATCTGATCTGTCTGTTTACACAACAATCACATTAGCACATATCTGATTTATTTTCACATATGAAGGAGGCCTGAAACTGATCTCGAAATATCGGAATGCATGCGTTTTTTTCCTGTTTAAACGGACATAGAAAATATCCGATATGTGTCACATATGAGCAAAAAATCGGAATTGGGTCACATTTAACTGACAGTGTAAATGTAGCTTAAGCCCTTTGCCTGTGTCTTTCCCTCTTGGCATTGTGTTAGCCTCTTGGCTTTCAGGTGTTACACACACACACCTGAATGCTTCAGACCAGTAAACTGCCCAACGTCGTCTGTTATATAGGTCTACACACCTGCTGATGATTAATTTATCAAGCTGACGATTGATAGCATCTGGTCAGTTATATGCTATTCATCTGAGGTTGTTTAGTATTTATTTAATACTAAGACCCACTATGATCATTTGATTTGTATTGTGTTTTTATACAAAAACACCTAGGATTTAAAGAGGGGGTACTAACTTTTAAAAATTATTGTATATACAGTACATACAGAAGGATGGGCCCACAATGTTCATATCTGCAAACATGAAGAACCAACACTGGTGAAGTGTCTGCATATTTCTAAATATTGTAATATTGGAACCAATCCATTACAAGTGTATGGTGAGCTTTTTATTTCAGCAGTGTGTATTATCCTCTGAGCTGTATTAAGTTTGACAAGTCTATACTATATTAGAAAGCAGAGAGGACCACAACCATAAATCTGGATATAAAATTTTTCTGCTTTAAAGGTCAGCTCAAGTTAATCATGTCAGCCTTGGGGGCTATATGATGATATGAGAGAGTGTAATAAGCACTCAGACACCACTGAAGTGACTATACACACAAACCAGTTGTTAACACAAAACAGCTTTGGAGAAATATAAGACAAGCAGCCTAATAAGCAAACCAAAGGAGAAAGTTATAAAAAATGATGTGATTAGTTAGAGCAAAAGCACTTTCCTGTAAACTACTGTTTATTAACACACTGCTATCAGCTTCACTATCAAGTATTTCCTTCTGACTAGCCTGACTAGACCTAACAGGTTATAGTTGTTTGTTTCAAAGAACATGAGCTCTCTAATATCAAGACATGTAAGTCAGATCTGGATAGTTTTTAGTTCTTATTGGTCTTTTTCGCTGCACACAGTGATGCCCTTACTGGAGTGTAAAGGAGAAATTGAGGTGTGTTCATCACACATCCTTAGAACATCTGTGCTTATTCAGCATTGCAGCAGTGACGCAGTGATATTGACGGATAAGGGCAAGTCTCGTCTTCCCTGGTCTGTGATGGAAGTCTATACCATCCTCGCTACACAGTTGGACTCATTTTTTTCTTAAATGTCCTTCAGAAGCTATAAAGACGTTTTACTGGGGCTTCTTCCCGTACTCCTTATCCCACAACGTAATGCCTGTTAAATTAACCCAGCTTTTATTTGTATATTTAAATTCTACACAATTTGCTATTATAAACATGGTTACAGTTTTTCAACCTAACATCTCCAGGGTTGAGGGTTCGATTCCTGCCCTGGGTCTGCGTGCATGGATAATAAATTTTCTCCCCATGCTTTGCAGGTTTTTTCCAGGTACTCTGGTTTCCTCCCATAATCTAAAGAAATGCAAACTGTCATATCCAAATCCCTGTAGTATGCTGTGTGTATGCCCTGCGATGGTTTTTCACCCTAAGGCAGGGTGACCTCTGCTTTGTATCCCTACTCGCCAGGAATAGGCTCCAGGCGTCCTGCAACACGTTATTAATATTATTATTATTATTATTATTATTATTATTATTTGCTTTTTTATTATTAAAAACAGCTTTCTCACTTACCTCTGAAAAACTTGGTACTGTATAATGTCCGATAAAGCTATTTAAATATTTCAGAAGTCTTTATGATTTTATAGGGGAGATTTCTTATATGCATTTATTAAGTAATCTACAGTACTGTAGTGGATAAAAATAAATCTTTTCTAGATAATGTTATTTTGTAATGCAGCAGATGCTATATGGTGGCATATGAAAAAAAATACCCCCCAAATATTTTGGTTGCCGAAACTCTGAATCAAGTCTTTAGCCTCATGCTAAACCTCTAAAGGCAGCGTTATTAAGAGGTACATCACCAAAATCAAATCACCAAAATGAAAAATACAGGCTCCCTATGATGGCTGGCCTTTTATGTAAAGAGCAGGCATGGATCCAGGTTTTATCCTCAGTTGGAGTATGTCTGGAAGGCTTAGTTGTGTTTTGAGGCTTGGCAAGAGAGCTGAATAGAAACATAACCTTCCTTCCGCAGATGAATCTGCTTCAGGTAAATTACAGGCTCAGGATTTCCATTAAAGCAAACATAGTTGTTGCAATATATCCCATTTCATTCATCCACTGGGGAAACCTCATCCTGTGAAACAACAGGCTTTCCAATATGGCCTTTGTCCATTATGAGGGCGGACTGCAAGTGATGGCTAATGGAAGTAAAGTAAAGCTTCGGGAGAAGGAACATTTTTTTCCATCTTCAATCTAAAATTTAATTAGGGATGAAGCATTTATATGAGTGCTTTGTGGGTTTTGTAGTTCACTGCCTCAGTGGAGCACAACAAAATTTAAGGTGTTAGAGTCAAAGAGACATACTTGTTTGCTCTTGTTTTTGGGTTGCAAACACAGCACCATCATGCATGTACTGTATGTAAAGAAGGATTGCATAGGTTAATCATTATTCCATAACAAAATCTACTTTAAAATTTAAAGCAAGGGTAGAGTAGTGGTACAATAGGTAGATGTTGCTAATCATAGTTTCAGGGTGAACACTTAGCTCTGGTTACTAAAGTTTAACTGATACTCATATACAGTACAGTAAGTCCAATTTTGGTCTTGCTTTCCTGGAAAACTGGTCTTCATGAGAGCCAGTTTCATCATGGTGCTTGACAGTTTTTGCAAATGCACTTGACAATACTGTTCTTCAATTCTGTTTAAGACCTCTGTGTCTTCAAATAACAACTGACTGTTGTTGTTTTTATTCTCGTTGTTGTTACATAATTACATAATTCTATATGTGTTATTTCATAGTTTTGTCCCCAATATTGTTGTAGAATGTAGAAAACAAATTACTAAACAAAAACAAAGAAATTGGCAAGTGATCCCAAACTTTTAAGCGGTAGTAAATATATTGTAATATACAGTTAAACCTTGGATTGCGAGCATGATTGTTTTTTGAGAATTGTTCTGGAAGTGTGCTTGTATATCAAAACACTTGTATATCAAAGTGAACCCATAAGAGTTCCCCATAAGAAATAATGGAAATTCTGATGATTCGTTCCACACCCCAAAATATTCATATAAAAAAAAAAATCATACAAAATATAAAGTAAAAATAAAACAAACTAACCTGCACTTTATCTTTGATAAGATTCATGGCTAACGTAAGATGAGAGAGACAATCAAAATAACAGAATCATTGCTCTGTCGGAAAACATCTTTAACAAGGAACCTCTCTAATGACACTTGCTTTTGCCTACTTTTGAGGATTTCGCGAAAAATGCAACATTACATTGTCGTTAAACAGTTTCATCTTGCGCACAAGCTACAATCTTTTTAACCTTTTTCTTCATGGTTGTTGCCATTGTTACTAAAGAACAATCACTACACTTGGACACAAAATAAATGTTTTATACAACATGCTGTTGACTACACAAGTGACGGGCACTGAGACTGACCATATGGGAGACGATTACTCACAATCCCAAAGTGCAAGAAAGAGAAGAACCATTGGCTAAGCTGTGATCACGTGTTTATTAAGTTAAAATTTATTACAAAATGTTGCTCGTCTTGCACAACACTCCAAGTTACTTGCAATCCAAGGTTCCATGTACAACTATCTAACAAGCTAAAGCAGTCTTCTAGATTAACACCACTAACAATAGCAGCTAATACATTTTAGTATTTAATATATTTATATATTTAAAAAGATATATTTTTGATAATACATAAAGGTCATCTAAATGAAAAGCACTTGATGTGATTAAGTGCAAAGTTTACCCTATGGGCATGTAGAAACAAAAGGAAAACTGTTATAACATTACATGTTAATTAAGTAAAAATCATTGGGTATAATTCAATATGCTTAAAAACAATACTTTTTGTTTTTTACAATACAATTTTTAATATTAATAATATTTTTTGGTCACTTCAACAGGGAGACACATTTTCTTATTCTTTTCTCTGCCTTTGCATTGCAAACAAGTTCACAGTACTACACACATTTCTATTTGTAGTATTTGAAATACCCCTTTTATCATTGCCTGGACATTTCATGTAATCTACACTGCCAAAACATAAATTAATGAATTAATGAATGAATGAGTAAATAAATAAAAATGCACACTCTAAGATTTCAATCACTTTAAGCTTTGTTTACACCACAATATTGCCACATACAGTACCATTGCTGAGACTAGACCTGACCAACTGAAGCAACCCTATGTCATAACACTGACTCCAGAGGCTTGCACAGTTGCCAAAATATAATTCTGAAGCAAATAAATAATTTTGAAGCAAAGCAGAGAAAAATGTAATAAAACTTCATAATAATGCTTATGTTTTGTAAGTATGTTTATGCAAAAAAGGGATATACAGTACACGTCATTGTTAACTGATGAGCTCACAGGAGATGAAGTCTTGAACTACTTTTGTAGCGGTTTCAGGAGAAATATTAGCAATGCATGGTAAGTCTTTATACTTTAAAGAAAACTATACAGTAGATGAATTGTAAAACTGTTCATGAGTGCTTGGCATGAGTACTGTATGTCATGGTCATAGTGGAGTCAAAAGCACATTTTAAGTGGTCTGTGAGTATAATATAATATTTCATGCATAACGGATAGCCAATTTGTTGGGAGATTGAGACATTTGACATTATAGAGTGTCAATATTCATTGTCATTATAGAGTTGAGCAACCAAAAACCATCAACGATTTCAATGCTGGGCAGTTTGGCAATCTCTTACAAACAGATCAGAAATGTGGGAAATTATTCTATTGTACTATGTGTTTTTTTTTATTTTAAATATCACTGATATGCATCATTGCATCTATTCTGTCTTCGAGAGAAAAAGAGAGAGAAAGAGAGAGAGAGAGAGAGAGAGAGAGAGAGAGAGAGAGAGATGGGTGGGGGTGTGTGTTAAATGATAAGGAATGTAATAGAAGCTTTTGTGACTCTACAAAGCCTTCTTCAACTTTGAAACTGACTAAGATGGAATAGATGGAGGAGGTAAAAACTGGATGATGCATTCATTTATAGGAAGTGTGATAGTATGAGTTAATCCCTGACTAACTGGATATGAGCTGTAAATGTGCTTGTAAAATTAATTTCGATCGACATAGTATGACAAAGTCAAGGTTTGTCAGTGTGACATACCGAAAAAGAAAATGATTGCAAATAGCCAGTACAGTAAGCCAGCATCTATCTGGCTTACTGTATGCTATTCTTTAGCCTAGTTATACTGGGAGCTGTTCTATGATTAGGTGCATATTTTACTCTTTCTATAGCATATATTATTAATGCGTTATGCTCTGTCAGACAATGATGCTTACGGGAAACTCACTTTATGGCTGTTTTAGTCCGAGTGTGCTTAGCTATGTTGCTTAGCCGTAAATATATAACAGCCAGGATTATCTGCTATTTGAGCTATGCAAAAGCAGGGAAGGGGAAAGAACATACTTTTTTGTACCCTTTATTTCACTCTTTCTCTCTGACTCAGCTGTTTGTGCCTCTGACAGAAGGTCAGCAGATACAGTAGGCCCTCGAGGAAACAATGAAGGTGAAAATGACACCTAGCCAATGCTAAATTGATACAGTCTCTCTCTCTCTCTCTCTCGCCCCTTCTCTTCTATTTTCCTGTGCTCATTATTAATAAGCATAATTAACAAACCTTGGTTTATACTTGATCAGTGATGCAATAAATGTTTTTTTTTGTGTTGTAGACGTCAGTTACTTTATGTACATTTTATTCAGTTTTATTCAGCCTAGCATGTTGCATTATCCACTGCTTAATGGATAAACAGTGGATAATACTGTTTACAATCTAGATTACCATTTAGATTTAATGGTACATTTTCTCGATATTGATGTTAATGAACTTCTGTGCAGCTTGTCATGTTAATAATAAACTACATAGCCATAAACTGCTCTGTCCTGAAAACGTTCCTATATAAAAAATTACTATACAGTATGGTATAAAGCACTGAAAACAGAGACTCCTTATATTATCCATACTGAATAAAGGAATGTTTGTTTATGACTGTTTTTTTTCTTCTTCAAAATTGTATTAGGTCACAGTATGTCCATGATGCTATGATAAAGGATTCAGTCAACTTGTTTTGGATTGGGTGGATTGGCTTTAAATATTCCTTTCTAATTTATGTGTAAAAAATTAACTCTAAGGATTTTCTACCCATGTCATGAGAATTAAGCTGTTGATGTACTAGCTGGCATGAGCCTACTGTAGAATAATGAATCTGACTCATCCTGGTCATCCTCAGTTTGTTCACTCCTTCTCTGACTCACCCCACTTCTCCATATTCATTTTAAGTGCCAGAAGCTTTCTCAGCACTAAAAAAGCCACTAATTGCTCTAATTCATCTTTAGCGCTGGGTCTATTGCAACACCTTTTATATTCATTGACTAGGGCAGATGTGGTTTAATAGGCCTGCCTAGAAAATCTGTATAAATAATTTAAAAAAGTAAAAAAAAAAAAAAAAAAAGCAAGTGGCAATTATTAATCTGAGATCTTATTGTAACTGGCCCTTCCAGGAGGAAACCTAATTAGGTTGGGATCTCATTTTCACAAAAAAACAACATTTCAAATGTGATTTTTTTTAAAAATAAAATGATGCTGGAATAACATTGAATAAATGACCCAAGCACAATGTTGCAACTAAACACACAAAACAACCGAATATCAGTGTTTACATATAACATTTACAGTATGCCCCTTAATGTCCATTTGTAGAAGGTCCGGCCACCATACAGTACATCAGTGGTGCCTTTAGTTTTAACAGTAATTTCTACTGTACACAAATCATTTTAGATTACAGTAGAAAACACACTATACAGTGTATCTCTATAATCTCTCTGCGGTAAAACCAGTGCTATTGATGATAATTTTCTTTCTAGAATGTTACTGTGAAATACATCATGGCGCCCAAATGCAGTAAAACCAGTGCTATTGATAGCAGGAGCAAGGAGCAGATGGGAAGGGGAAGTAAAACAAAAGGTTACATGAAGGTGGAAAATCAGTGAATGGAATTGCTCACAGTTTTGGCATGCTGCACTCATCCACTGCAGCTAAACTGCAGTATTCTATATAGCTTTGCTATAAGTATCTACACTACAGAATGTGTAATATGGGGTTTGCATAATGTCCAGTTTTATTGATCTCGGACATTAAGTGTTCTTTTTTCTTTCTTTCTGCTGATACTTGATTATGACTTGTACTCTACAAGAACCAGGAAATGGGCAGGAAAAAGCAGTACAGACCTCTCATAACCTGCACACAACCCTTTTTACCTCCTCCCTTTTGGCATTCACTACAGAACCCTATACACTAAAACTGCCAGACACAGGAGCAGCATCTCCCTCATAAACAGTTGAGGTCACTTACATGCAATCTGATATATAATCTGTATAAAAGCACCAACATGCTTCTTACACCCTACTTCACATCTACAACAGTTTGTTATTTGCACTACTCACACAGCTTATGCTGTATATTGTGTATTCTACAAGCAGGGAAAAAAAACCTTACCATTTGTGATGGACACTAATGTTATTTGCACTACCATGCATATTCACATTGCTGATCTGTTACATACACACGTGGACAAAATTGTTGGTACCCTTCGGTCAATGAAAGAAAAACTCACAATGGTCACATAAATAACTTTAATCTGGCAAAAGTAATAATTTAAAAAAATTCTATGAATGTTAACCAATGAAAGTCAGACATTGCTTTTCAACCATGCTTCAACAGAATTATTTAAAAAAATAAACTCATGGAACAGGCCTGGACAAAAATGATGGTACCCCTAGAAAATACTGAAAATAATGTGACCAAAGGGACATGTTAATTCAAGGTGTGTCCACTAATTAACATCATAGGTGTCTACAATCTTGTAATCAGTCAGTGGGCCTATATATAGGGCTCCAGGTAGTCACTGTGTTGTTTGGTGACATGGTATGTACCACACACAACATGGACCAGAGGAAGCGAAGGAAAGAGTTGTCTCAGGAGATTCGAAAGAAAATTATAGACAAGCATGTTAAAGGTAAAGGCTATAAGACCATTTCCAAGCAGCTAGATGTTCCTGTGGCTACAGTTGCACATATTATTCAGAAATTTAAGATCCATGGGACTGTAGGCAACCTCCCTGGACGTGGCTGCAGGAGGAAAATTGATGACAAATCAAAGAGACGGATAATCCGAATGGTAACAAAAGAGCCAGAAAGACTTCTAAAGAGATCCAAGGTGAACTTCATGCTCAACGAACATCAGTGTCAGATCGCACCATCTGTCGTTGTTTGAGCCAAAGTGGACTACATGGGAGACGACCAAGGAGGACACCATTGTTGAAAACAAATCATAAAAAAGCCAGACTGGAATATGCCAAACTACATGTTGACAAGCCACAAAGCTTCTGGGAGAATGTCCTATGGACAGATGAGACAAAAATGGAACTTTTTGCCAAGGCACATCAGCTCTATGTTCACAGACGGAAAAATGAAGCATATCAAGAAAAGAACACTGTCCCTACTGTGAAACATGGAGGAGGCTCTGTTATGTTCTGGGGCTGCTTTGCTGCATCTGGCACAGGGTGTCTTGAATCTGTGCAGGGTACAATGAAATCTCAAGGCTATCAAGGGATTCTAGAGAGAAATGTGCTGGCCAGTGTCAGAAAGCTGGGTCTCAGTCGCAGGTCATGGGTCTTGCAACAGGACAATGACCCAAAACACACAGCTAAAAACACCCAAGAATGGCTAAGAGGAAAACATTGGACTATTCTAAAGTGGCCTTCTATGAGCCCTGACCTCAATCCTATTGAGCATCTTTGGAAGGAGCTGAAACATGCTGTCTGAAAAAGGCACCCTTCAAACCGGAAACAACTGGAGCAGCTTGCTCATGAGGAGTGGGCCAAAATACCCGCTGAGAGGTGCAGAAGTCTCATTGACAGTTACAGGAATCGTTTGATTGCAGTGATTGCCTCAAAAGGTTGTGCAACAAACTATTAAGTTAGGGGTACCATCATTTTTGTCCAGGCCTGTTCCATGAGTTCATTTTTTTTTATAATTCCGTTGAAGCATTGTTGAAAAGCAATGTCTGACTTTCATTGGTTAACATTCATAGAATTCTTATTTATTATTACTTTTGTCAGATTAAAGTTTTTTCTGTGACCATTGTGAGTTTTTCTTTCATTGACCGAAGGGTACCAATAATTTTGTCCAACTGTGTATTTGCATATTGCATGTAATGCAGATTGTGGTCTTTATTTAATCTGTATACTGTAGTTCTTCAGTGTTGTGTACTTTCTGTGAATAGCATCTTGCCTGTACTTTTGAGAGTCAGCAACACCGGTAATCATATTCTTTGTGAGTGTCAACATACTGGGCTAATGAACATGATTCTGATTTAATGTTTTGTTAAATTGCAATGAAAAATTTAAAAATAAATGCATAATTCACGAATTTAACCATATATACGTCCTCTAAACTTCTGTCTCACTTTAAGGCAATGTTGGTAATGTAGGGACAGTTACCTGGGGTCTTTAGCAAGATAATTACATTAGCACAGGTGGACAAATAAGTGGATGTTACAATTGTCAGTCAGTAGTCCTAGGACGAAAGAACCTTCATTTCAGTGATATAAGTAGAGATAATGGTAAAATTAGTCAGTCAAGTTTATGTTGAAATCTTAGCAAAGTAATACGCTTTGAAATAATTATGAGTTAGCTACAGTACAACATGATTGGTTAGACTGTAAGATTGTGTGTGCTTCGTTAAGGTTTATTTTGTCGTTACAGTATGAGTCTTGCTCTTTGCTAATTCACAGTCAAAACAATGCCACTTTGGAAGAGATTGTAAAGAGAATTTGTAGTAAATAAATAATTATGTTTGTATTGTCCCATGCTGTTTCATCTTTTCTGAGTACGTGTTGCTTGGGGGATTGGACAGGAGCCTATGTGTGGTGTATCCGGGCTTGTTGGTGCATTAGAGACGACCTGCTGACAAAGCTTCACAGACACTCTCTGGGAGCTCCACCACTCCTTTAATAATTCTCTGTTCCTACATTAGCCTTAACACAGCTCCTGGGTCTTAACACTCATGTGTTATTTACCCATTTTTTTCACTCAAGTCCACACTCAAGCCAAACCATGACTTCATCGTACAAAGTCAGACCAGGACTTTGAATTGTGCAGAATAACAGAGTGGCTAGTACTTTAGCCTCGCACCTCCAGGGTCAGGGTTTGGTTCTGTGTGCAAGGAGTATATGTTCTTCCCAGGCCTGTTGGGTAACCTCCAGGTACTCTGGTTTCCTCCTACTGTCCAAAGACATGCAGATTGTGCCCTGTGATGGACTGGTACCTCGTTCAGGATGTATCCTGCCTTGTCCTCCAAGTCTCCTGGGATAGGCTCCAGGACCTCCTGCAACCCGGTGCAGGATAAGCAGTATAGTGAATGAGTGAGAGAAAGTGAGTCATCAGAGCAAGAACGATCTCTATTTCTTTATATAATCCCCAGCTACCCTAATGCCCTTGATACTATCAAAGTAGACAGTTTCATGGATCCATGTTAGGACTTCCAAATTTGGAGCTGCCTGACTCGTCCTGGTGTCCTGCCTCTGGCTGGAGATATCATCGCATGGATGCCCTGTATGGTCTGCCTGGGATGCGTGTGGTGACTGTGGTGGTTCCACTTTTCCACGAAGACGGTCCTGCTCTCGGCTAATGCAGACAGCTGTTCTCTGAGGACTAGTGACTTCAGTCCACGATTGGAGTTTCCTACAGTCTACCTGAGCCTCCAATAACGAACTGGACTCAATTTTAACTTAAACACGTCTCCTGTTATACTGAACTTCCAATCTCACACAGTATGATGCAGATCAATCCCTGCTATCCGTTTTCACCCAAATGAGGATGGGTTCCCTGTTGACAGCCGGAATCGTCATTCACAGATGTACAGTATGGTCTTCTTTAAAAACGTTTGGACCTGCTACTAAGAGTCTCATCACCGTTCCGTGCTTTAAGTCCTTTCTAAATGTCAGTTTTACGCCTTCATTCACAAGAAATTTCATCATAAGTGCTGGTTTGAATTGAACGCCCCCATACTGTATATCCTTGTACAGATAATGCATTGGTAAAGATCGTGATATATTCTGTGGGAAAATTTACTTTATCAATTTAAATTCAGCATGCAATCTTATTTATCATTTCCTGGTGAACCAGAATTTTTTTTTTCTGAAAAGGATTTTGTTTGCTTGCTTTAAAAATTAAGAAAACAGTATGCATGATTTTCACTCACTCACCATCTATACCACTTTATTCTGTATTCAGGGTTGCAGGGACCTGGAGCCTAACTCAGGAGACTTTATTGCACGAGGCAGGGAGCCAATCCATTGCAGGATGCACACACATACAAACAGAGCAATTTGGGAATGCCAATCACCCTAATCTGCAGGTCTTTGGAAGGAAACCGGATTCCCCGGAGGAAACCCACCTAGCACGGGGAGAACGTGCGAACTCCGTTCACACAGAGACGGGAATCGAACCCGGACCCTGGAGGTGCAAGGCGACAGTGCTAACCACTACACCGCCTTATGCCTGATTTTCTACCTAAAAAAAAAAAGGGCATACTAAGACAAGGTATTATAGAACGGATACATTTTTGTACAATAGTAAGAGCAATAAACAGCAGTTTGGGACAGAGTGTGTGTTGAATGTACTGTACTTCAGACATTTTACTCCTCTAGCAATAACTCTTACTGTAGACTTCCAGTTGTGCTCACTCCCCCCTCTCTCACTCAGCACCTTGTCCCCGTTAGTGCTCCATCTATCAAGCTAAGCTGCGCACTTCTCTCTCTCCCTGTGGCTCATTTGAGGAAGCACTAACAAGACTATCTTTCATCATGCAGGCCACCAGGTCATGCAGCGAGGGACATTGAGCAGGAAGAGGTGGAAAGACAGAGAGTGAAGGCACACGACCACTAGCCTGACACACACACACAATGACCTCACACATTTATACATATTTCCGGCTAACTGTGCAGAAAGCGTGTGTGCGTGTATGTGTGTTTGTGTTGCTGTGCACTTGGGCATACTTTAGTAAAAACAGTCATGCAGTGTGAGACATATGTCATACACATAGTCTGCATGCTGATGAAGATCTGCAAAGCAAAATGGCATGTGTGTGTGTGGGTGGGTGTTTGCAACAATGATAAGAATATATATGTATATATTTATGTTTGTTACCTATAAGTTAAGTTCTTATTAATTTCATATACATTACTGCACAGTGAAATTCTTTATTCTTTGCATTTCCCAGGTTTATGTTAGGGTCAGAGTACAGGATCAGCCATTACAGTATATGCCACTCCTAGAGTGGATAGGTTTAAGGGCCCAATAACAGCAACCTAATGGAGCTGGGGCTTGAACCACCGTCCTCCCGATCAGTAACTCAGTGCCTGAGCACACTGAGCCAACACTGCCCTTGGAAGGAGAAAGAGCCAAAAGTTAAGGTTAAAGTTAAGGTTAGGTTTGAATTTAGTTGTAACGTGGCATTAATTAGAAACAAAAAATGTGTGATTGTGTGTGATTAAGAGAGAGAAAGAGAGAGAGAGAGAGACTGTGTGCATTTGCATTTGGTCTTGTCAGCTTCAGAGAGCCCTGTCAGTGCTGATTCATGACAGGGCAGATTTCTGACTGAGTCAGTCAGTGTCAGCACAGAGCAGGACAACATTCACACATTTGTGTCCTCCAGCATGTCCTCTTTTATATATCTTCCTACTCATGTTCATTTGGTCTCTAAATGCTGCGTTAGTAAATATTGGCTAGTCCATCCTGGGATAATTGTGCACACTGCAGGCACAGCTACAGGCAAATCAATGTCTCTGATGCATTGAGTCTGTTTCTCAAATTACTCTTATGTGCTTTGCTGCTTGCACTATCTGTGGGCTACAGAGCTACAATTATTATGTGTATTTGAAATATATCTTTTGAAATAATATATTACAGTCTCTAATAGAATGCTTGTCAGTGAAAGAAACACAGCAATAATTGAATGGAAATACTTTTGAACAAGTAACTAATTTAAAATGTTTTAAATAAATAAATAACTGTCTTGGTGCAGACTTCATATGGAGCAAGAGCAGTCTTGATGTACTGTAGAACTTGCCTAATTTATGCTTCTGTGTCATGTCTATGTCGCAGGCGTCGTGTAGCTTGTGTACCCTATGGCGTAACATGACATCCACCTCTCCAGAAATGTAACTATACATCGTGGCAACACAGACTGCAACAATTTTGATCAGTCCATCTGGCAGCATCACATTTTGGTTTCTTCTTCTTTTTTAAGTTGAACATCATACTGTCCATCTCCTCCATCTCCTCTGACGTCTTCTCTCATGTTTGTGTTGCAGCAATTTCAGTAAAAGTAACTGTTTTTTAGGAGCTATTCCAATAAGAGCCAACTCCAATTCCAATAAGATCCACTCAATTTCATTCACACAATGGAATGATCACAGTAGCATAGAAACCCAACCTCCAACCAAAGGTTTGGTAATGTAATTGCAGAGCAACACAGACACACCAGTGCACAGGTATGAATTTTTGCATCATAGGCCATTTCCACGTATGTAGGCTCTGCATAGACTTGACACAGAAGCATAAATCAGGCTTTAGGTAGAGCAGTAGGGGCATCAGTGTGGACCTCAGTGTGGGCAGGTGGTGTTCGGGAGAGCACAGGTGGACATGAATTCTCCTGGGTTCCTGATTTCAGCTAACTGTTTGCATGGAGCTTGGAGGCTTGTTCACTTCCACCAGAAGAACCACATATCTATTTGAATGCAGGTTACAGGTGAACAGTTGGGCAATATAGTGACAAGACCAAACAGGAAATGATTTTATTAAAATCAAATCAAACTGGAATGTAAATACGTAATAATACTATAACAACAACAAAAAATTGCACACACCTCTGTAGCAACGATCACAAGTACATTACTTGACAAGAATAGGTAGCCTGGACAGATTTGTAGTACAAAGGTTTATAGTATTTGTGTTGACACTGTATGTAACTAAAGTTTTTAAGTTATGTCGCATACATAAAAATTCTACCGAGCCCCTAAAGGGAAATGGGTGGAAAAAAATTTACTTTGGGGGAAAAAAAATTCCACCTTGAAAAAAAAAAAGCGAGGCAAAAAAAAAAAAAAGGCTAATCTAGCTTAATCTTTTTTTCACCCATATTATGTTAGCCTATTTTTATTTTTGCCTTTTTCTGAAAGTTCGTGAGAGCTCGCAGAAAGTTCGCGAGATCTCGCAAAAGGTTTGCGAGATCTCGCAAAACTTGACTCTTCAGCGTTGCCGATTTAGTCCAGCAGGTGGCAGCAATGCTCCTAAAAGATTTATTCTTGTCGGTGCAATACCGATCCAGTTCAGCGAGGGTCAGTAATGCACCTTAAAGCTGGCTGCCAACAGCTAAAAAATAAAGGAAGAAGAAGCGTACGGAGAAAGATAATACTCGGATTAGAGTTTGGCATGGAGAGAATTACTGAGTAGAATTCTGAGTAGCTGAGTTTTACTTTCAGCTTGGCCTAAAAAAATAAAGACATTCAGTCTGTACTGGAGCTTGCTCTTTCCGTGTTTTGGCGCCGGGATTTGTAAGTCACGTGGTCTCGATTTCTTTTCCTCCTATCTCCCGTTTTTTCCCCTTCCTCGGATTTTTTACGTCGCCATTTTCTGCGTTCCATGTCCGTACTTTGAAATCCTGCAGTCAAACTGTCCAAGACTTAAAAGGGAAGCATGAGGACAAAGAAGCACTTCATAGCTGAATATTATTCAGGCACTGATAAGACTACTATAACTTTTTTATTATTCACAATCTTGTCTTTCACCATTTGTCCATTTTTGTGCACAGAAAATATATAGTGCATCTCAACACTTACAATCGGGTATCCCATAGTGGATATATGCCAAGTGGACATGTCTGCAATTCCTCAGATCTTGTTTTTTTTTTTGTTTTTTTTTTAAATTCATTTAATTAATTTTTTTAAATATAAGAATCATTTTAGTGACACAACAGGAAATCTCATCATGGCTGTCTGGTAGAATGGAAGAGTTATTCTAATTAGAATTTTATTCTTGTCTTCAGAAATTAGATGACACCTCCTCATTATCTTTAAATTGAAGGTTGGAATGTGTTTAACTCATTCAGGGCCAGAAACCATGTCATCAGGAATGACTGTCTGTCTACGAAAAAATCAGCATGGTCTTACATGAGTATGTGATTTAGGAAAAAACAATGGCTATAAAATTATCTTAGCTTTCTATCTCTTGTGACAAAGAGGAAAAATGTTCATTTCATTTAATTTAAGCCCATTCCATCATATATTCATTAACACATTGCACATTACTGTCATTTATTCGAGGCTGAAGGAGACTTACTGATCACCTGACACCCATCCAGGACCTGGCGGTGTACAGCCTACGTGAGGAAAGAGCGAAAGCAGGACATTATTGATTCTAGTTAAATATGCAGTCTCATTGGAAAATTGCCAAGTTTATTTACTGACATGGAACAATCATCAATGTGAAGCCATAAAATACATATAACTAACTATTATTAAATTGTAGATGTTTGCATATTTATGTGGTATAAGAGAGATAAAACACTTTGGAGTATGCTGCTGTTTCAAAATAATTAATAACAGGTTGATGGAGCAGAATTATTTCCATATAACAGCAAACATTTTTTTAAAATTCCTTCTATACCACAACCCATAATTGCTCTCTCACTCACTCATGTCTATACCAAATATCCTGTACAGGGTTGCAGTAGTGCATTTTACATCGTCATTAAAAAAAAAAAATCACTAAATAAATTTATTCAGATTTAAAAAAAAAAAAGAAATGCATTTACAGTAAGTCTAAGCACATAAGTATATATTAAATAAGATATAACATTTTAATTATATTTAAAATATACCTAATTAAATTGTGCTTTTATTAAATAACTTGTGTTTCAGTTAAAGTCACTTACACATGGATTATTAGGAGAAATATTTTACTACCCTTGCAATATACTGTATTTTATGTGTAAATATGCTCTTGGGTGTACTGATATAGAATTTTTATAGACTAACTTGCTAATGACATTGAGAAATGTTGAACTTCTGTAAAATGCACTGAAATAAAACATATTTTAGTGTTAATCTATGTCTGCAGGTCATTACATTTAAATTTCATTTAGTCCCATTTGTCAGGCTGTTATTGCTGTCTGTTACACTTGGTCTATCTGTTATCCCTTCTGTCTGTCAGCTCAGTCTTGTAGTCAGTTACTCACTAGATCCCTCTCTGTCTATCAACTGTTTTTTTTTTTAAATCATAAGTCTTTTAGCAACTTAGATAACTTTCTCCATCTGTCTTTGAACAGCTCTCATTATTGCATTTTCTTCTTAGGGTAGTCCTGACAATTGATGGAGAGATTGTTTGAGCTATGGTTGAATTGCTTATCCACTTATCTAATCCATTTATCTAATATACCTAAAGGGCCTTATTTTATTACAGGTGAAATTAGACGTTAACATTGCCATAGTCTGTTTTAGTATCTTGTATTGAAATATTTGATAAACTATTTATTATCAAAATATTAAATTTTCAACTCTCTTAGAACAGAGTTTGTATCATTTCTGTTGTTACTGATGCATCAAGCTGAAGATCACTAGAGTGGGACATGAGGCACCATCATCCGTGCTGCAAGTTCCTTTTAGGTATTCACCACATTTCTAGTAAAGTGAACAGTTAAGTTTATAAATTAGATCTATACACAGATATGTGAAGCTATAACCCACACTTTTTGAGAAGGTTATTAGGAACCCTGTACTAATACTAATAGCTGTCTATTTCTGTCTGTTCTATCTTCTGTTGTTTTAACACATCTGCCTCATGGTTCAGTGTATTGTGCATTCTGAAATGCTTTTCGGCATACCACAATTTTACAGATGGACTATCTGAATTATTGTGGCTTTTCTGTCATCTCGAACCAATATAGCCAGTCTCCCCTGACCTCTCTCATGAACACGAGAACTGTGTACTAGTCAGTGCTTTATTGTCTTTTACTCAGTCTATCGACCCTTTATAGTAATTATTGTGTTATCTTGAGTTGTTTGCTTACATTTTCATCATGCACTTTATATAGTTATGTATAAATCATAGCTAATTACAGTATGTGTAGTCAAAGGTAGTTCTGTGTTGTTTTATGTTTTTGTGTTGTATTATGAGAGCTCACCATCAAGGTTCTACTTGCAAGCTTGTTCATTTCCAGAGCTGGTCTTTGTTCTCTGTGACCAAAAGTCTGCGCGTTAATTGGTTAATATGGATGCAAACTTCAATAGCAGAGCTTGGAAAACAAAGCATGTTGGATTATGACCTTGTATGTAGATCAAGTAATACAGATTATAGAAAATTAATCAGCACCTTCTGAAGAAACTGAATGCACAATTTTTGATGGATGATGCATGAGCAATGTGTATAATATGTATAAAATAAAATTGGGAAGCAAAGATTAAACAATATGTGAAGAAACTGTTGAGGGGTATATATTGCAACGGAGATGTGGTCCAATCCACGGTATTTGACAAAATACACTTTGCTAATCTTGTCTACTGTAAGAGAGGACAATGTCAGCACGGGATGACGATGAAATCAAAACCAGTTGGGGAAACTTCAGCAAGCTTAGCAGGACAGGCTCTATGAATTCCTCATAAATATTTAAAAGCAATAGAGCCAACTGCTACAATGTGGCTGAGAAAAACTGCTGCTGCTATAAAAGAACCGAGAGAAGGTGCGGAATGAGATACAGTACAGGAGAGTCTGAATGAAAGCAATGTGATTGTAATTGCCAGGGCTTATTGTTAAGACCCTGGGAGGACATTTTCAATGCATATGAATAAAGGCTACTCATTAAAAAGAAATACCAACATTTAAACCACATAATTTAAATGATTATGCATTAGTGATAATGTGCATTATTTCAGCTACCTTTTTTTTTACAGGCCATGGACTGAAATTAACAATAATTTTCAAGCAAAAATATCTCCTGGCACCTTTGGCTGTGTGAACTTTGCATGTCCTCCTTGTGATTGATGGGTTTCCTCCCACCAATGCAGATTAGCCGTGGTCCCAAAATTGCCAAGAAATTGATGTAGGCTAATTGGGCTAATCCCTCAAAAAACAAAACAAAACAAAAAAACAAATTCCCAACACTCTTTGACAGATAGTACTTAGTTAGTAACCGAGAATCCAGTGTAAGGATCTATCCAATGATGGAAACTACAACGCACTTTTTTAAATCGCTTTGGATAAGAGTGGAGGCCAAATGCCTAAATGTAAAGATAAATGTAAAGTAGGAAATCCCAAAATTGAGTGAGTGTGTGTGTGAGTGTGTGCCCTGTGATGGACTGGCACCCCATTCAGGGTGTACCCCTGGGATAAGTGGTATATGGAATGAGTGAGAGAGTGACATTGTCTCCTGGTTCTGGTATTGTTGTTTAGGCAAACTTTTCTTGTTCAAAATGTCTTATATGTATGGTCTCAGTAGAATTTAAATTTTTTAAAAGAATTACTTTTTTTGCTGCTTTTGAACTAGCTAAAAAAGTAAATAATAAAAATAAAAATTATATATTTCTTTTGGTATTAAAATTCATTTTACTTTTTGTTCAATCTCACCACTTACAAATTTTTCCTTGGTTTCACCAAGCATGAATCATTTTTGTTTGGTCTCATCATATTTTCTGTGCTCTCAACATCAGTTGTATTTTTTGCTTGAATTCAACCATGAATATTTTCATTTTCCTTTGGTCTCATCACAAAAAGCTTTTTTTTCAGGCTTACTTCCAAATTTTTGTCCTTTGGGATTACTTTGGATGGCACAGTGGTGTAGTGGTCAGCACTGAGGCCTCACACCTTGATTGTTTGATTCCTGTGTGCGTAAAGCTTTCATTTTCTCCCCATGTTTTGTGTGCTTTCTCTGGGTACTCCAGTTTCCTCCCACAGTCTAAAGCTATACAGAGTAAGCTAATTGGCATTCCCATAATCCCAGAAATCCGTGCTATATTGCCAGTGCTATCCGTACTATATTGCCAAAAGTATTCACTCCCTTGGCTTCACATGCATATAAACTTGAATAACATCCAATTCTTAATTCCTAAGGAACTGGTGTGGGGTTGTTTTTAAGGAGTAGGGTTCCATTCATTACTTCCAGTATAAGGAACTCTTAATGATTCAGCATTCCAAGACATTTTGAACAATTTCATGCTCCCAACTTTGTGTGAACAGTTTGGTGATGGCCCTTTCCTGTTTCAACATGAATTACTTGTGCACAAAGAAAGGTCCATAAAGACATATTATAGATGAGTGAGTTTGGCTTGGAAGAACTTGAGTCCTGACCTCATCCCGATAGAACACCTTTGCGATGAATTAGAGCAGAGACTGCGAGCCAGGCATTCTCGTCCAATATCACTGTCTGACCTCAGAAATGCGCTTCTGGAAGAATGGTCAAAAATTCCCATAAACACATTCCTAAACCTTGTGGAAAGCCTTCCCAGAAGAGTTGAATATACTATATATAAAAAAAACTAACATACCATTTTTGCTGGTTTATAAATGTGTAATACAGTGATTACTGGTTTTCTTATTGAAGTTAAGTGTGGCATCAGTGTGACTTTGCTTATGGATATGTTTCTGCTTGCCTCTTCTTGTCTTTGGAGTATGTTGTGAGAGATTGAAGCAGAACACAGGATTTTAAAATATAAAGTGCATCGTATTTCAAATGAATTGCAAATGCAGGGCTCTGACGCAAACCATCAATATTTCAAACCTTCCCATTTAAGCATGAGAAAGAAAATATTAAAGAAAACAAGACAAAGCTTGAGTCTGCATGTTTTTTTAAATTAACATGAGCATATACGTATTAACATATAAAGGTTTTAGTTTAATTTGGATTTTAAGAAACAGCACTGATTATAAAGTACGAAGAATTGTTAATTGTTAAAATATAAGACTGTATAAATCCATTTGGTCTTAGAAAATATATAGTGTTCCCTTGTATCTGCAGAGGAAAAATATACAGGGTAATGAAACTGAAACATATATAAGTTGGTGACAATGCAAAAACATGTGGGTTTGTTATGCTGTAGGGGCTCCATTAGTTACCTGAAAGTGAAGCATCACTCAAGTTTTGTGTTTTCCTTTTAAATGATCACCAGTCTTTAAGGGATGAATGAGTGTGTGATGTGTATCTGCATAGGGTCATGCAGCAGACTGATGCCCATTCGATGAAATTCTATACATTTCTAGAGCCTCATGTCATGTCTAAAATGTTCCCAGGCCAGTTCATTATTGTTTTCTGAGAAAACAATAATGAACAATTAAGATTTCCCTGACAATTAAGATTTCCCTGAAATCTTAAGATAGCCTGAAGAAATTCACTTCACACAGGGAATATAAAATCATCAAGAGGTGCTTTTGAGTGGGGAATGTTCAAATATTCATGGGGAGCTTGAACGTCTGTGCAAGAATGTGTGTGAAATACTGCATGCATGCATGTTCAAAAGTTACAGGTCCATATTTCACCTCTCACAAAGTATCTGTACCATGTGAAGTGCAAGCGGGTGATTGTGAGTGACATGGAGTTGCACACAGCTTTATGAATATGTACTATATTATATTGTTTTTGGTCTTCCCCATTAAAAAGCTGTTGTCATTGTTTCTCAAATAAAACAAAGTTTAACAGCAAAACGTGACAACCATTACTTTTTCAGATTTTTACTCATTTTGACAGATTATTATTCTCTGACACACAGCATTGTCTATAACAAAAATGGTTAACATAGAACCTGCTATATAACTTTATGTTAGAAGCTTCAACCTTCCATCTTTTGAGCAAAGCATAACACAAGCTAGCCAGAAAACAAGCTGATGTGTTGTGAAAAGAGAATTGCATCGCGTCTTTAGTCATGTGATCCGTGCAACACACCGGGTGCCATGAGTGGTTTAAATGCGTTTAAAGGGTTTCCGGAGAATGTTGAAGCCAAGCAAAACAATGTTTATACTCTGTTACTGCCATTGTAGTCACTCCAGTAGTAATGATTTACAAGTGTGCATTGCTGAATGTCTGTGATAAGTTCTATGAAATAGGACATTATGTGATTTTGAATATTGAGCTTGTTAGGTTTAAAAATGAAATACGGGAAGAATTATTGCTTAATGCGTCTGCCATACTTCGGCACGCTTATCGACTGGCCGCAAATTGGGGGAGAGGGACAGCCACACACGTGTGCATGATGTGTCTGATGATCTCTGTTTATTATCAGCTAACAGAGCAATTTTAAGCTTTTGTTCAGGTGCCCTGTGTCACGTACATCCCGCACATCAAAAGAACAAGCCATTAACATGTAAGTCATAGAGAGCCATGAAGCCAGAAACAGAAAGCACATCAGGTTAGACAAAAGGGTTCCAGCATACACAAGGTATTTGTATGAATACAATGTATGTATATGTGTGGACACAGGCTATAGGAAGTACAGTATTACCATATAAGGAATCAGGAAGCGCCATGAGGGGTTGTTTTATGGGCACAGTAACATGAGAACGTACAGATAATATCAGAAAACCTTACACCATGTTATATATTTAACAAAACTATGCAAGATACTGTGGTGTAAGAATGCTAGGGAGGTTAGTTTAATTTTCCAATCGATACAGTTCTGTTTTCCCTCTGGCTTGTTTTACCATTTGAACTGGTTTTGCACTAACATTATACTACCTGTACTGTAGTAGGGAGCTGTCGTCATGTACCAAAATGAAACTAAACCTGGTAGAGGTGCAGAACCTGATGCTGCTGGAAACTTTCTGTTTCTGTTTTGTGATTAAACGTTTTTGTGTGCCACAGCCCTCAATTCTTTTTTCATTGATTTAATTTGCCACTCACTAATTGCACACTTAAATAACCACAAACACAACAGGAGGCTTTACCTATTGTGTCCATACTGTGGCAGATGGAGCTACAGCTTTTAAAATGTAAAAATGTAAATGTTTTTTTAAAAAGCTTTAAAAAAAAACTCAATAAAAAAATCACAATAAATAACAAATGTGACAAAATATTTTGGTATTTGTGTTTTTTAACAGCGTTATGACCTGTGGCACGGCGTGGGAAAAATTTTCACAGAAGCCAAAAAAAGACAAGACTCGTTCTTTTTCTATTTTATCACTCTTTTGTCTGTGTGTCATATGTTGGCACTTTAACAGCTAATGAATGTAACCAGATGAACTATTAGAGCACACAGAATTATTTTTTTTTATAATAGACTATTTAATGCAGCTAATGTTTGCAGCTACTCATGCACATGTGCACGTGGACGCACTCCAACAATTTTGTTTCCAGCAATTTTGTTTACACAATTACTCTTAAACATGTAAATGCTTAATTACAACTCTCACCCAAAATGCATAACCGGTTAATACAGATATAATAATGATTGCTATACAGATTTAATAATCAGTGAAAGAAGCATTCGTTACAATCAGGAGACTTTTAATTTATGTTTGTATAAAAAAAAGCTACATGTATTAAACAGATTTGAAAAAAAATCTGTCTAGCGTTGAAATTCTATACAAATAAAATAAAATAAAAATTAAATCAAATGACTTATAAATGCTGTTATATAACATAAACAAATAATTTCTTTAAATATTGTTTGTGTTGCAATAAAACAGACACTGCAGTAAACTAACCGGCATAACCAGGCACAACCAGGCACTTTAACCAGAATAGCAAGGCACAATATGAAATATTAGTACATCAAAAGCCATCAAGAAAAGTTGTGCACTACCAGCTAGCCACTCAGTGTGGACATCATTTTCCTCACTGAAAGTCTGACTCTTCTCACTCCTTTATTCCGTGTCTCTATGCAGCTCTGGTTTTTACAATGGCCTTCTGTCATAACTGCACTTTCTAATGTTTGCTAACATTGATATCAGAACAGGGATGCTACGTAGCTTCTCTTGGTATAGTCCTCAGCGATCATATCTGCCAACACTATGATGGCAGCCTCATCTTAGTCCTTCTTCTTTGAGTTTTTGGAAAAGTAAGATAGGGTAAGATAAGATAAGATATACATTTATAGGTATAGGCATTGTATAAATATACTGTATACAGTACAGTGTATAAATACAAAAGGAAAGAAGCAAACAATACCGTATTTACACTTTCAAACATATTGCACTAGGTAGTATTGTACAGTTATTATTGCATAGTTGCTATTGCACAAAAGATTAAATTATTGTTATTGCACAGTTTAACAAACAAATAAAAACAGTAATTACAGTGTACACTATGGTGACTTGTTTACTGGAGGCAGCTAACTTCATCCTAGGTTAACCAGGTCTTCTGGGATAGGCTCCAGGCCTCCCATGACTATGTACATACTGTAGGATAAAGTGATATAGACGATGAGTGAATGAGCGAGGAGAGAAATACTGTTTCACCACACATTTTCCACATAACATTTAGGAGAGAACTGTTTTGTTCTTATTCTTATTAAAATGGCAAGTACAGTCTAAAACAGCCTGGCTTCCCTTGGCCTCCTGGAGAACATGCCACTGCTTGTATGATCAGTTTGCAGTTTACTTCTTGCTTAAGACTGCAGAAATGGAGTCATTTTGCTGTCAAACTCTTCACAAACTCTTTGTCCTTATGTAATTCTTGAACCATCTGGTGAAAGTTTAGTATAATCATGCTCAGGATTGAAGGGAACAAATTCTTCCTTTGTGTACTAATGTAGTACACGCTGAAGAATAATGCTGATGTACAGAAAGGTGGGATCCTATACTATATCAAGGTGGAAAATTTGGAAGTTGCCTTCAGGGCCTTCATTCCCCAATATGAATTACCTGAAGGTGCTTAGCTTATCCCATGGATAAGGAAATTCTATGGTTTAAGCCAGTGGAATCTACAGTATGTGCTAAATAGTGCAAAGGTGACTGACCAGTGACTTTCTTTATTGATTATATTTCATCAATCGCTAAGAAACCAATCTACAGCATTTGGAAGACTGCTGCTTTTAAAATGGGAACATGAGAGTGTTATGAATGATGCTGGATTTATTAAGGCATCCTACCTGAAGTTAGGGGCATGGTTGGTGACAGTGGGCATGTCAGGGTTATCAGGGAAATTCAACAGTAGTATCCAGCTGAACAGAGCTTTGAAACTTCACTACAGTCCACTATGATGCAAGCTACAGTACAGTAGATACAGAGCTTGGTTTGGGGAGCTGTGTTAAAGATAAAGTGGTAACAAGGTGCATGGGTAAGTTGGGAACAGATGATGGAAGATCTCCAGGTCTGTGTTGTGGCAAGCTGATCTTTTTTTGCAACAAGTTGCTAATCCAGTCATCTATGATGTTATACTAAGTTCTTTCAATCTTTTCAACTGGAGCAGGGTTGCATTACCAGCATGTTGTTTGTGCCTTAGATAAATGTTGCTTTTTAGCCATTTATATGACTGATGTGTGTCATGCTTAGGTGGCACAGTGGCTTATTGGTTAGCACTGTCGCCTTGCATCTACAGGATCCTGCTTCTGTAAATTAATTGATGTAGTACATGAAGAATAAAACATATGGGGGCATGCTGTTACAGGAACAAACTACAGTACAGTATAAATCCTTACTTAGTCAACAACAAGAATTCAACCATGTTGTGGTTTCACTGTAAATTATTTATTAGGCTTGGAGGTTAAACAACCCAGATTTTTTTCCCTGCTGGTGCCAGTGTAGGTCTGTATTGCACCCAACCCAACATGATGTAAATATGTGTGAAAACTAATAAAATTTTGGTTTTCATTCCGACACTGTAAATGCACACATTTATGTAGTTTGAAGAATAGGTTTAAATTTTCCAGCCTGCATTTTTATTAAAATAAAGCTTATTACCAAACATCTATGAGAAAGTGACATGGAAATAGTCATTTGCAGTATACAGAATGACACACCCAAATGTCATTATTGAATTGAAATGTTTAACATATTCAACTTTGGAATCTAAATATGGGAACATATCCTTTGTCTGTATTTTTTAAATATGAATTTTGAGTAATATGATTACAGAAAGGTGATGTTATTCCCTAGTTTTCTTACAGAATGTCTTTGTATGTGTATGTGTGTGTTTGTGCATTATGGAGGCGGTGGCTGATAGTGAGGATAATCATAGATCTTGTATTTATAGATCTGCTGAACGCTCTGACCTTCTCTGTGTCTCTGTGCTACTGTTTCAGGCCTGCGGTTTCCTCACCCTGAAAAAAAAAAAACATCCACGCAGACAGCTGTGTTTTAAATAAAGATACAGATGTGTGTGTGTGTGTGTGTGTGTGTGTGTGTTTGTTTGGGGGTTTGGGGGTGAAAGGTTTTACTAAGTTACCTTTTTCCATAGAAATGAGTCTCATTCTTAAACTCAGGAGAGTTCATCACACACACTTACTGTACAGTACTATTGCTTATCTGTGACATCTGCACACCTACAGTATTTTAATGTGTTTACATCTGGACTGCTCGTTGGTTAGATTAACAATGTCATAATTACATGAAAAGCAATTCCTCTGTCATGGAAGTCAGACTCCATACCATGAACACAAATACACTTTTTCTTGCATGACAGATGAGTTTATAGAGAATATGCATATCAGCCCACAATTACCGACAACTCTAACACCACCACCAGGAGAACTGAATAACATTGATTATCAATTATATCCCAGTAAACTGGTGACAGGAGTAAGGCACCAAGGCTTACCAATGCTTATTGGGAGGAAATGCCAGCCCTCCATGTCTAATCCCAGGGAAAGGCCACTGCTGCACAAGGTGCTGAAAAAAAAGTAAATGCTGGCCACAATAGAACGGCATCAGAACATCAACTGCACCACAACCTGCCACGTATGGGGCTTAACAGGTATCCAAATCACCAGATCTCAGTCCAACTGAGCACTCATGGAATGCACCGGACAAAGAAGTCCAATCCACGGAGGCCCCACTCCACAACACGTGGCACCTAATAGATCCACTGCGAACGTCCTGGTGTCAAACACCACCGTACACAACAAGAGGTCTTGTGAAGTCATGCCCCAAGGGTCCAGAGCTGCCCTCGTGGCACAAGGGGAATGTACACAATATTGGGCATAATGTTTTGTGTTTAATATTATGACAGAGGGGAGAATGTGTGATTACTGCAGACAATAATCTTTACATGTTTCTCTGCTCTGAGTAAAGAACAGAAAACTTGTTCCAAACTCCAGACTCCAAACAAAGTCAGTTGTTGAATTCTTGAACATTTATATTAATTATAATTTATCTAGTCAGAATTAAACAAATATGCATAATTATAAATAAATATGGATCATTTATATATACGATATATAAGGAATAAAACTAGCCTTTTATAGCAAAATATTCAATGATGTTAGATGAAACATCAAAATAATTGTCTCAAATAAATAATCACAAATGAACTTTTTAAATATTTCTATCTTGTATTTTCCATTTTTAAGCATGTTTTTATAAACTACAACTCATACCCCTCTCTGTCTTTTTCTATATCTCTCTAGGTAGAGGTGCCCAAGCTGATTCCTCATAATAGCCTTGGACAATTAGCATGTATTTATAGACATATATCTGCCTAGTCAGAGAAGCTGGCATCATGTCACCACCTCTACCAAACCCTTGTGAGTTTCATACTCACATAAAACATCTTGAGAAATCTAAACTTGGGCCACGCTAGCATATTTACACAAGAATATTCTTTCAGGAATCATCACTCATCAGAGTGCGAGTCAGTCATGCATAAAGTGCATGTCTGCTAATGCAGATATTAGTGTCTCTACTCCATACAAAGACATAGAAACAGTACATATAAATAAGATGAATAAAATTTGACCATAACTTAATAATTTGTGTTTCAACGATGACGTAGGGCTTAACAAAAGACGTTTTGCATGTGTTAGCACCTTGGTTTTGTAAAATGTTGCTTTGATTTTAAAATACTATTATTGACCTAAAAAAAAAAAAACACTAAATGGTCTCATGCCACAGTACCTGAGCATACTGCTGGTATTTTAGGATCAGCCAAGTCTGCTTTCATCAAAAGGTGAAAAAAGACCTTGGAAATGTATATCTAAGGAAAGATTTGTCCCTGGCAATTCATGTTATACACCTTATATGAACATATTCCCAAGTATTCTACAATTTATCTCCTACCAGACTCTATAGGATACAAGCCTGAGGTCTGTAACCTGAATTGCCAGGGCCAAGAGTATGCAAAAGTATAAAGGGATAAAAGATTGCTATTCTAGTAGTTTTATCCACATGAACCTTAAACAAAAGTCTTGAATCAATAAACACTCTAAGGTCTTCTAATGGTGAAACAGAAAGGCCATCTACTGTAGAGTTACTGTGTGATAACGCTCACTTCCAGCTGCATGTGGTCCTAGTACCCATACTTTTGTCTTGTCAGATAGTAGAAAGAAGTTAACCAACATCCAGTATCTAATGACTTTTACATGTTCCTCAACTTTATTATGGTGGTGTCTTTCATATGATTCTCAGCTCCTGAAATATGAAACTGTGTAAAAAAAAAGGAGTGGGCCTAAAGCACACCGTGTTTAGTCTCTAGTTCATTTTTACAATGGTTGATTACCTTAACGTGTTCACTGTGTCTCAGCCCCATTGTTTCGGTTCTGGGCTAAAAATTCAAGTCTTGGGCCTCCGAGTGGCGCAGTGGTTAAAGCGCTCGCCCTATCATCCGGAGATCGCCAGGTGGTGCTGTGACCTCTCGCAGCCGGAGGTCTAGAGAGAGCTGATTGGCCGAGCTCTCTCAGAGGGGAGGGATGAGAGGTACTTAGTGCTCCCACATTAATCACGGCTCTACAGCCAGTCAGGGGCGTCTGTGAGCTCGCGCAACGGAGGGAGCGGATAGCGCTGTCCTCCGAGTGTGTTACGCCGCCTCCAACGGTGCGCGAGCGAGCAGTTCGAAAAGATGCGGTCGGCTGGCGTCACGTGGTTCGGAGGAAACACGCGATAGTCTTCGGCCCTCCCGGCTGAGTGGTAGTAGTAGCCTTAATGTGGGAGCCCCCTAGTGACGGGGAGGAATTGGACACGACTAAATCAGGGAGAAAATCGGGGAAAAATCCAAAAAAAAAAAAATTCAAGTCTTGTTTTTTGAGCTTTCTGGTTCTGACTCACACTTATGGTTTTTGTGTTGATTATTGATTATTCTGTGAGTTTTTCTGAGTGTTACATTTGTATTTTGACCAGTGCTACAAAATGTCTACAATGTCAGTATTGCCTGTAAAACAGTAAAAGTAAAACACACATTAAGTTTACTCACTTGTGTGATTCCTCTTAGATCAGCATGTTGCAACTACAGGTGTTTTCTACTGTACACTTCTGGTGGGATAGTTGAGGGTAACGAAGAGCCCTGGCCTATCAGTCTGTTTATTTGTCTGAGAGCCACTTTAAAAGTCAGTACGCCCTTAAACATGCTCAATAAATATATGAATAATAATAACAAGACAGTCTATAATGTACCCATAATACCCTACACAACCTCAGTTACTGTAAATGGTTTGAATCTACATCATGATATAGTTATTCATGTAGTAGTTGCTCATGTTTGTGTTGTGTTCTTTTCAGCGTAAATGATGTTGTGTGTTATTAGCCTTAACACTTTTTCAGAGATTTCCATCAGGCTGGCTGATTGAGTGTGCTGCACTGGGCCTTCTTTCATCTCCTTATTCTTTTAGTCATCTGTGTGACTCACTGATGAAACAGACCCGCCTGCTGGGTTTAAAATAAGTTGACTGTGCTTTTAAGGACACATCAGCACAACAGTATTTAATCTAATGAGGATGAGACAGATAACATTTGGCTTGTTTTGTTTGTGTAGTGACTATGGAGTCTGTGTGTTTTCCTGTTGCTCAACTTGGCTACGGTTTGTGCTCCTGTTTGTGCCTCCTCAGTCTGTATGTACTACGAAGATGAATTGATATAACTTTTATTTGACTTTAAATCAGTTTTACATATGGGTTATTAAAAATCTTCAAACCTGATTAAATGTTGATTGTTAATTTTGGGTTTAATGCCACCAAAAGGCATTCACCAAGCAAGTGAACTTGCTCATGATCCCAAATATTGCTCTTTAATTTGAGTGAAAATTATCATTAAAAACCTTAATGGGATGCAATCATATTGCAGATCTTAACAGTGAATAAATGAAATATACAAACATTTGTAACACATTAAGACACAATATATCTCAGGGAAAGCAGAGGTGTCGCTGGCCATATTAGCCACTACAGCTTTTATTGATCATAACCTCCCCCAGGCTTGATATGGGTTAACTTTTGTCCTCCTTCTGCTCATTAACTTCCTGCCCTATTTTGAGAAGAATGATGGATCCTCAGAGAAGATTAGAGAAGAGGCTGCTCTTTATAAGTACCTTCATAAGGGATGGATTGACATGAGATTGATATGAAATGGATTGCTGAAAAGCATTATATAATTTTGGGTGATGTGGCCTTGTGGCCAAATGTAAATGTCCATTTATTAATTTTTTTCAGAAGCTGATGGATAAAGCAACACCGTTGTGTAATAGACCTACTGTAAAAAGGGGAAGCCCAGCAAAACATAACAATTTTAAATGACTGTCTGAACAGAAGCTATGAAATAGTTTTACATTCAACAGAGAGAGAGAGAGAGAGAGAGAGAGAGAGAGAGAGAGCGCACCAGGGAAACAAAAGTGATATGACAAGACAGCAGAAAATGGGCTAAAATGATGTTCTGTTGTGTTTCTGCTGTAGTTTTCAAGACATAAAAAGAAAGAACACAAGCAGGTTCACATACAAAGACGCAGTGATTTCAGTGTGCTGTTGAATGATGGCTTACTATTTCAGCCAGAAAGGCACAACAGCTCAAAGCAGACAGTAAAAATATTAAACTGCAAGGTATAATTTAGTGTGACTGCATGTAGCAAGCAGTGGTGAACTGCTGATCACAAAATCTCTTTGATGAAATCTCTAGGCTCGCTATGATTATTACTTCAAAATTTGTGATGGCAGCAACGCAAGAAAAGATAATGTACTAGATATGGCCAAAAAAAATTGATGACTAATTTTGTATACTTTTACAATTGTGTTTTGCCACAGAGATTCCAAGATTCAGCATAATGGGCAAATAGTTGTTTATACAGTCACATTCATACATTTTTAAACGATTATAGGTTTTTGGGAATTCGGCTTTTGTCTATCTTAAAATAATGGAACAAATGGCTGACAAGCAGTCACATGGGCAGATGTGGCCTTTTCCCTTGTTACTCTATGACTAATTAAGCAGATATAAAGCCTGGAAGTGGTTCTGATTGTTACATTTGTATTTGGCAGCTGTTCACTCGAACTCTTAACATGATATACAAAGACAATATAATATATACAAAGAAATGTCTATGCAACTGCAGGCACAGGCTGAAAACCTTAGGCTGAAAAAACAGAATTTCAGAGAGATGGCAAAAACATTGGGAGTCACCAATACAACAGTTGGGAACATTCTTAAAAAAAAGCAATTAACTGGCAAGCTTAGCAACAGCAAAAGGCCTTACAGCTAAACAGCTCAAAAAAACTGCCCAGTTCTGGAATAAATTTCCTTGCATTTACGAGACCAATATTAATTTTGGCAGCATGGTTGCTTAGTGGTTAGCACCTTCACCTCCAGAGTCCGGGTTCAATTCCCACCTTGGGGTCTGTATTCATGGAGTTTGCATGTTCTCCCCATGCTTGGTAGGTTTCCTCAGGGTACTCCGGTTTTCTTCCATAGTTCAAACACATGCAGATTAGGTTAAAAAGCGTTCACAAATTACCTATAGTTTGTGAATGCCCGTGTGAATGTTGACCTTAGCATGGTCGTAAAAATGGGAATATATACAATGGTCACCATGAACCTCCACAGTCCCTTGTTGGACTACAGAGGTTCCTAGATGGATGGATAATAATAATATTTTTTTTTATAGCGCCTTTCCAGAGCTCAAGGACACTTTACAATGAATGTAGAAAAAGGGGGGAATACAAACAGACATTGAAGTACTGAAATAGAGAAACATTTAAACTAAGGGGAAGAAAAAATAGGAGACAGACAATCAAGGTGTAACATTCAGAAAAAAAGTAAGTTTTGAGTAGAGATTTAAATGCTCAGATGTTATTAACAGAACGGAGAGAGTGTGGTAGAGAATTCCAGAGCTTAGGTGCAATAACACTAAATGATCTGGCCCTCTATTGAAGATACAACAAAAAGGCCAGAGTCGGAAGAACGTAGTGAGAGGATGTAGGGGACAAGAGTTAGCTAAGCCATTTAAAGATTTCAAAACAAGAAGAATCTTGAATTTAATGCGGTATTTAACTGGGAGACAGTTGAGTTCAAACAAGATTGGGGTTAAATGAGCAGAGCGTTTTGTTTGAGTGAGTATTCTAGCTGCAGAGTTTTGAATATATTGTAACCTAGAGATGGAGCTGGCAGGTAAACCAGGGAAAAGGGCATTACAGAAATCAATGCCTGATGAAACAAATGCATTGATGACAGTTTCAGCATCTTTGGTACTGATGAAGAGACGCAGTTGGGCAATGTGACGTAAATGGAAGAATGCAGATTTAGTGACTAAATCTAGATTTAGATTTAATGTAAGACTGAAAGGAGAGTGTGGAGTCGAAGATTACTCCTAAATTTTTGACAGAAGTTGATGTTTTGATGTGAGAGCCAGCAATCTCGCAGGTGAAATTAGTGGAAACGTTGCTGGTGAATGCTGGGGTACCAATGAAAACGATCTCAGTTTTAACCATGTTAAGTTTCAAAAGGTTTAAGCTAAGCCAAGCTCTAATGTCCTTTATGCAAGCGGAGATTTTGTCAATTTGGACAGATGGAGTAGGTGTACAGATGGAATAAAGTTGAATGTTGTCGGCATAAAAGTGATAATTAAGACCATGTCGTTGAAGGATCAGACCGAGTGGGATTATGCAAATTGTAAATAATAGTGGGCCAAGAACAGATCCTTGGGGAACACCTCGCTACAGGGGGACAGTGGGTGATCGAAAATCCTTAACAGAAATGTAGAACTGTCTATCTGAGAGATAGGAAGAAAACCAAGAAAGAGCAGTACCAGAGATGCCCAGACAAGAGAGACGAGAAATAAGTAAATCGTGGGAGACAGTATCGAAGGCAGAGCTGAGGTCCAGTTGCAGTAGTATAGACAAGGAGCCAGAATCACCAGTAAGCAGTAGATCATTCACTACCGTTACAAGTGTAGTTTCAGTACTATGGAGGGGACGAAAACCTGACTGAAAACAGTCAAAGAGATTATTAGCAACTAGAAAAGACTGGAGTTGGGTAGCAACACTACTTTCCAGTAATATGAATGGTAAATTAGAAATGGGACGATAGTTAGATAGAACTGAGGGGTCGAGGTTGGGTTTCTTGAGCACAGGTGTAACTGCAGCAGTTTTTAGTGGCAGAGGAAATGAACAAGAGGTAAGAAATGCGTTGATGAAATGAGAAATAGGCGCAGAAATGGCAGAGTGGCAAAGTTTCAGGAGAGAAGTAGGAGCAGGATCAATGTGACAGGAAGAAGAGTTGTATTTCAGGATAAGCTGATGATGGATGAATGGGTAGATGGATGGAAGATTAACTCCACCAGAATGATGCAGAGACATGAGCATGGAGAAGGAAAAGAACAGCTCATGATTCAAAGCATACCACTTCCTCTGTAACACATGGTGGAGGCAGCATTATGACATACACATTTATGGCTGCCAATGGAACAGGATCACTAGGGTTTACTGATGATCTGATAATAAAAGTGTATATGGCTATACTCTGAGTGTATATGGCAAAACTAATAGGATGTTACTGATAGGAGGCACCAAAAATATGCGTGTGTGAAAATGGCTATAATTCCTGAATTCTCAATACCACACTTTTGCCAAACCCCTTTATTTTAAAGCTGAAAGTCTTGACATTCTTAGATCTTGAGTATTTCATTTCATTTCATTTTGGTGGTGTACAGATCCCAAATGCCAACAAATGTTAACAGATGTCAGGGGTAGCTCAGTTGTTAAGGCATTGGAGTATGGTTTGTAAGGTCCCAAGTTGTCCCTCTTGGACCCTTGAGCAAAGCCCTTAACCCTAAAACTGCTTGGATGTGTAATGAAATAAAAATGTAAGTTGCTCTGGATAAGGGTGTCTGCTAAATGTATTGTTGTTCCAAGATTTATGATCCTAACTGTACACGACAAGCCAATAGACATGGACCAAGACTAATTTAACAGCTATACATTTTTACAGAACTGGAGCCATTCACTCTCACTCACTCACTCACTCACTCACTCATTTACTCACTCACTCATCACATGTAGCGCTTAATCCTGTATAATGGCTCACTGGGGCCTGAAGCCTATCCCAGGAGACTTAAGGCACGCACGTGGACAGGGTGCAAGTCATTGCAGGGCACACACATACACACAGTCATTTACACACTACGGGCAATTTGGGAACGGCAATTAGCCTAATCTGCATGTCTTTTGACTGTGGAAGGAAACCGGAGTACCTGGAGGAAGCCCATCAAGCACTGGGAGAACATGCAAACTTCATGCACACAGAGGCAGGAATTGAACTTGTCTGGGCATCGAACCCTTTTTGTCTAATCAGACAAATAAATTTATTGGCTTTGCTCTTATGATGTATTTAGATGTACAATGTATTTAGTTTTTTTAAACTCACTTCTTCCCTGTATGTTTCTCTTCCTCAGGCAGATACAGCGACCAGTTTTCTGCGTGCAGCACGCTCAGGTAATCTGGACAAGGCTCTGGACCACATCAAAAATGGGATTGACATCAATATAGCCAATCAGGTAGGAGCAGGTGTCCCACTGTCATGCTAACTAATATCAACTTGGTGGGTAACATAAAATAGTGCTTCTGAGTGTGACTGTGTCCCTAGTTGTGTGTTTATGTTTGTATGAGTGCAGCTGTGTTTACCATGTCATTGCTGTGCTTGTAATAAGGAAATTGCTGTAATTAATGAAGATATAAGCATGTCGTCTTCTTCTGTCTAATTGGCCATGCCTTGGACTCACAAAGACGTGGTTGACAATCATGGCTTGATGAATGGATGAGTGTGTGTGGCTATAGCCTAATTGCATCCACCCACATACACACACATCACAGTATGTACACTATCAGTCAAAGGTTTGGACACACCTTTTTAATTACATGGTCTGATTTTAAAACAATGCTGAAAGCATCCAAACCCTGCAATAACCTTCAGCTGATATTGAGATATGTCTGCTACTATGCTCTATAAAGCCTTCATAACTCTAATCTGAGGTGCTGTAAATTGGTAATTTTTGAGGCTGGTAACACTAAATGAACCTCTCCTCTTCAGAAGTGAATTTTGGTCTTCAGCCAGTTTCATCATGGTGCTTGATGAGTTTTGCAAGCACTTGACAATACTGTTTCAGAACATCTGACCTTTGTGTCTTAAAGTAACTGATTGTTGTTACTTCATTACCTAATGCCATATCAGTTATTTTATAGTTTAAAAAAAACAGCTTTGTTTTATTATGTAGAAAATAAAACTAAACATGTGTCCAAATTTTTGACTGGTACTATACGTTATTTGTACTGCATGACCCTATAGTATGAGGAGCGTCTACTGTAGTCAGCAAAGCAGAGCCCCCTTATGGGCAGCCAGCAACACACACAAACTGTTAAGGCCAAATGTCCTTACTCATCTTCTAGACATAAATTGTCTCATCCTTCTGTCTTTTTACTGCTTAGTGAGAACCTTTTACAGGCAGATATATATATATATATATATATCTTTTTAATTCTGACTTAAATGATAACTAAATGGCACAGTGGTGTAGGTATCTTCATTCAACAGATGCTTCTTTTTGTTGGCAGAATGGACTTAACGGGTTGCACTTGGCTTCGAAAGAAGGTCATGTTAAAATGGTGCTGGAGCTGTTGCACAATGGGATTGACCTAGAGGGCACCACAAAGGTATTTTAACACAGCTTAGTCAATAAATATAAACAAAATAAAAGTGCGTTACTTTATTCTCCAGATAGTGGGTGATTCTAAAACACACATACTATACTGTAGATTCACAGGAAAGGAAGGAAAAGGAAGATTTTATTGAGAAAAAGGGGTCAGGAAAGGGTTTTGAGGGCGGAGTGGACTTACGCAGACTGCGCTCTAGCATGGTGCCCAATGGTGTGCTTTGCAATCAGGGCCAGCTGACCCCACCCAGGCCTCTTTTGCCGTGGCCATAGCCTAGAGTCAACGTGAGTCAACATGACCATCCAACATCTGGATGGCCCTCCAAACTGGGAACAGGGGCCACTGCAGCAGCCTTCCCTTTCGGCTACTGTGTCGCGATGGCTGGCTTCCAAACAAAACTGAAAGTGCCTGGGCAGCTCTTGCACTCCTTCCCCAGCTGTCTTTTTCCCAGCGATCAAGCGGTGTACAGTCTGCCCACCTTAAAATTCTTTGGGGCACCATCGCCCCGCTTACATGCCACTCTCTATGATAAGTTGACACAGTTTCCCAAACTTCCAGACCCCAAGCTATGCTCCATGCCCCCTTTTAAAGCAAGTTAACTTAATAACTATGAACAATGTTCAGACTACTGTAAATAGTGTAATGGCCCCACTAGAATACACCACAAAAAAGCAAAACACTTAACACTCAAGGAAATTGCTAGAGTAGCAGAGGTACTAATAAATAAATAAAAATTATAAGTAACCTATTATAATTACAAATATAGCACATTTACCCTGAAGGCCCTTAATTTACCATGATATCTTAACTGGGGTAATACACACACAAGAAATTACTAACAAATGGGGAATTTTCTATGTCTTCTACATTGGTATACCTACTATAAACACTAACACAAAGCCAAAGAACTAAACAGTATATAGATTCAAGATTCGAGAGCTTATTGTCATTGTGCGAACACGACAAAATTGCAATTTGTGCTAGCCGCCTGTGCTAACCTACTGTATATGTATACAGTGGTGTGAAAAATTATTTGCCCCCTTACTGTTTTTATTTTTGTGCATGTTTGTCACACTTTAATGTTTATTAAATGTCTTTAATGTTTCAAATGGCTTTAATGTTCATGATGTGTTTTCTTGTGTTATCTTGACTGATATTTAAATTTGTTTGATGATCTGAAACATTAAAGTGTGTCAAACATACAAATAAATCAGTAAGGGGGCAAACACTTTTTCACACCACTGTATCTATATGTATATAAGTGGGTATATAAATAATATAATTCATCTGGCGGTGGTGTTAGATCAGAATGTAAAAGGATCACCCATGCCCATAGAGGACCACAGACCAGCTTGTTTGGTCCAATCCCCTAGAAAAGCCAATGCAGCTCAATTTGCTGAAAAATATCAATGCTGGCAACATAAGATAGACACCAGAACACCCAGTGCACCAGCGCCCACCACACACAGGGCCCAGCAGGCAAAGCACTTAAAACTGCTGACCCAGCCTCCTGACGGGTTCTAAATCTAATTGAACGCCCATGGAATGCACTGGACTAACAAGTCCAATTCACAGAGGGCTCACCCCACAACCCACCCAAATGATCCACTGTTAACATCTTGGTTCCAATATATTGGTTTAATATTATGGCTGATTGGTGTATATTCTATATAATGCATGTGTTCAGTTTAATGATGTATGTTTGATGACTGTATTCTACTTTTCTCTTGCTCATAGAAAGGGAATACTGCACTACACATAGCTGCACTGGCTGGTCAAGAGAAAGTGGTTGCCGAGCTAGTACACTATGGTGCTAATGTCAATGCCCAGTCTCAGGTCAGTCTCTAAAAATCCCAGACTAATTTAATCATGCCTCTAGGCTGGTGTCAGTATATGAGGTGCTGATGTTTGTTTTCTTTCACTGTCAATCTTTCAGAAAGGTTTTAGTCCATTATACATGGCGGCACAAGAGAACCACCTTGAGGTAGTGAAGTTCCTGTTAGAGAATGGAGCCAATCAGAGTCTCCCTACTGAGGTAAGAGACACTACAATATGCTAATAAACACTGACTATTTTGTTAAAAGTAATCTTAAGATTAGTGTTGCAAACTGACAAAACTAGTGATGCTTTGTGTAGGAAAACAGGCTCTCCAGCTTATATAACAGCTGTGTTATATAAATTGATAGATCCAGCTCATTTAGCTCACCGACTCAACAATAATTTATCATTATTGTTTCCAACAAATCACTGTTCACCATTGTAATGTGTAATGTACAGTCAGGGGTAGCTCTGTGGTTAAGCCATTCGACTTCTGATCACAAGGTCCCAGGTTCAAACTCCATCACCACCAAGTTGCCACTGTAGGGCCTTTGAGAAAGCCCCTTAACACTCACCTGCTCGGATTTGTAGTGAGATAAAAATCTAAGTTGCTCTGGGTAAATGGTGTCTGACAAATGCAATGTGTAAATGTGATCTATCAAAGATGACCATTCCTCCCAAATACCACTTTTTTGCAACAATGAAGCCCTGATCACCTTTAGTCCCAACATCTAGTCAATGATCGCCATTGTTTCCAAATTGGACCTCCATTGTTTGTCCACATCTTTGATCTATTTTTGACTACACATTACTAGCCACGTTAACACCTGTAACTATGCACATTTATGCAATTATCCAATTCCCAAACATGTGGCAGCAGCACTATGCATAAAATAATGCATAATGCAAATATCAGAATAGGGATAATGTGATGCCTCTGAATTTAATCATGGCATGGCTGTTGGTTCCACATGGAAGAAAGATTTTTTGTCCTACCAAAGGTTAACATACTTACGCATACCAAAAATATGACACCAACAATCTACTGAAATTCTCCTGCAAAGGACAAAAGTACACGCAGTACAAACGTGACATCAGAGATCCGCTCCTCGTGAAAATCCGGGGTAACAGTTTTAAGAGTTTACACAGAGCTGAGCATTTGTACTGTAAGTGAAGGGTCTGCAAGCTGAAACACCTTTTTTCCTGAGACAGAGTAGAGGAGAATGACCATATTGATTTGAGCAGACAGGATGTGTACAGTATAGTTACTGTGGTAAGCATAAAAGCATCTCAGACACAACACATCAAACATGGAGTGGGATGGATTACAATAGCAAAAGACCACACCATGTTCCAATACTGTCACCCAGAACAGGACCACGGAGCTATCTTTACACAGACTGAATACAAATGGACGCCACCTTCTTCAGCTGTTTGACTGAGTTTGTGACCATCCAATGCAAACTTCTGCTTTACAGTTGTAAATATTAAGTTTATATATAAATATAAAACCAACCTGGCCTTTTTCCTCTAACCCATTTCACTCACGTATAAACTGAACTGTCACTCACTCTTTGTTTTTTCACACTATTCCCTGTAAACACTACAGACTGCTGTGTGTAAATTCTCAGAAAATCAGCAGTTCCTGAAACATTCAAGCCAGCCCATCTGGTATCAATATCAATGCCATGATTTAAGTCACAGAGATCTTTTATTCTGAGGTTTGCCCTGAACATAATCAGTATCTGTATCTGCATGATGTTTGTATTGTGCTGCTGCCATATGATTAGCTGATTAGACAACTGCACTGGTGTTCCTAATAAAGTTCATTACCCGTGCACAATTTTTTTTTTTTTTTTACAAAAATTGCGTTATTTCACGCATTACTACCGTATTTCCATGTCTGTTTCCTGGCTCCTCATTACCAGTGTTTCAAATGTCTTCAGGAAATATTTGTTTGATCTGCAAATACTCATTATAATTTTAATGCAATTTTTTTGGTTTTTAAAGTCCAAATCAGTTGCTTTTTGTTGAAATTAACAATATTTGCTCTCTTCTGTGGCATGTTAGGATGGCTTCACACCTCTGGCTGTGGCTCTGCAGCAGGGTCACGAGAACGTGGTGGCTCTTCTCATTAACTATGGTACTAAGGGGAAGGTGCGTCTGCCCGCTCTCCACATCGCCGCCCGCAATGACGACACACGCACTGCAGCTGTGCTGTTACAGAATGATCCCAACCCAGATGTCCTTAGCAAGGTAACATTTGTCTGTGTATGCATCAATTTGCAGGTTTTTAACATTTTGAGAGCTTAGCAATAAAAAAACAATGACCTTGATCAAGATCCTGTAAACAGGTGTACTTCGATCACAGCTGCTGACACATTCATTTAGGAAACCGTATCATCTGATATTCATCCTAAGCCTGAGCTCATTAAATTCTGGAGTATTTATGCCCTATTTGTCTTTTTATGTCTGCGATCCCCTTTCCCCCACCTTCGTCCTTATAGACTGGCTTTACTCCGCTCCACATTGCAGCACATTATGAGAATCTGAGTGTTGCACAGCTGTTGTTGAACAGGGGCGCCAATGTGAACTTTACACCAAAGGTTTGTGCTTTTCTCTATCCCATTTGATTATTTATTTTCTCTGATTAAAAAAAGCAACAGACTGCCCTTTTCTCCATTATAGATAATGGTCCCATGATAGCAGGTTAGTCAGCAAATATTAGCAATGAATACAACCATTTATAAATTGTTAAAGTGCTTATGTTAGGGAATTTATGTCAAACTCTTTTGAGAATTTCATGACAACCTAGCAAATATTATTTTTGCATCTGCAAATACAATTCTAACTATTTATAAATGACTTCTATCAGACTTCAGTAAACTCATTTAGCATTAGATGCTAATTATGATAAAGCTCGTCACCTTCGCAAGCATTTAAGCTCGCTAATTAGTGTAGTCAGAAAATATACCATTTATGGAAAATCACTATGGTCTTCTCAGTTATTTTCTAGTTATTTCTAAGTCTGACTTCTAAAAGCCCCTATGCCTTTAATAGTATACACACTAATCAGCTGTAACATTAACACATCAATATTGATTATCATTTATATGCAAGCAAACTGGTGACAGAACCATGGGCACACTAATCTCTTAGTGCCAGACACCACAGCACACTCCCAGAGGTCTTGTAGAGTCCTGAGGGGACAAGGAGACCCTACACAGTACTGGAGTAATGTTTGTATTGTAATGTTATGGCTGATTTATATATACAAAAGCAACGTCTTACCTGACTAAGACTAAGGGAATCTTCTTCTGTCCTTTACATGGCTTATTTCAGAATGGAATTACTCCCTTACATATAGCTGCCCGAAGGGGAAACGTGATTATGGTTCGGCTACTTTTGGACAGAGGAGCACAGATAGATGCCAGGACAAAGGTACAGTATTAATTTGCCCCATTTTTGCTTATGCCTCCAACAGTGCAGGAGTCTTGCAGAGGGTTCATTTATCAGATACAGTATGAAATTTCTGCAAAGTAGCCTGCTGGGTTATTTATGTCTTGCTTACAGATGATGGCCTATTTATGTCCTTCTGAGAGTAAATCAGGGTGTTTTGTATGTATGGTTCAAGGTGGGATTCAAATGCCACGTACAGTAGCATGTTTCAATGATTAATTAAGTGTACATTTACCATGAAATCCAATGAGACTGTACTGTCAAAAGGTTTTACACGCAACTATTTTAAGGAAACTGGTGCAGTGGAACTGTAAAGGAGAACAACAGCATATAGCTATAAATATCTTCACCAGTCTTTTTCTCTGTTCCTGTCAGGATGAGCTGACCCCACTGCACTGTGCTGCCAGAAATGGACATGTGCGTGTCATCGAGATCCTCCTGGACCAAGGAGCGCCCATCCAGGCCAAAACTAAGGTGATTCAGCAGTGAGGGCATGCTGTGATTCACTTTCAGACGCTCCTTATTGAAGGTTGTATCCAATCCAGGTTTAAGGTCGCTTTCACAACTACAACCTGCCATTGGTTACTAACATATACTGTACTGTATTGGGTTATTATAGGCATTTTGTTTTTGGTATCACCATAAAAGTTTCCTTCTGTAAAGTTTTTACTGGATACTACCTAAAACAGTTTAAGACTCTAATCAACACCTGTGTAGCCTATGTGTGAATTTCCACAGACAGGAATTTATACACCTCAAGCTAAAGAAGCCTTATCCCTACCTTTAGGACAATAACAATTTGTTATCTGTGAACATCTTTGAACTTATGTATGCAAAATAGGACAGTGCTTCTTCCTCTGATTGTGTTATGCTGCACTGTGACAGCATGAGCAGAAGTTTCGAAGGTGTATTGTGACTGAGAGAGTTAGCTAGAACTGGCAAGAACTGTATTGAAAAGAAAAGTGTGGTAATTACAATGATATCAGCAAGAAGCTGCTCTTGTGGTTCTGCTTGTGAATGAACACCACAAACCATGAATGCAGAAATCTGACTAGTCTGTAGTAGTATTTCTACTCACCTTATAGCTTTGGCTTCTTCAACATTTGGGAAGCTGACAGTATGACAGCCTTTACTGTAAGGTCCACTAATCAGGCTTGTCTGTGCTGCCATCATGCAGAACGGCTTGTCTCCCATCCACATGGCAGCACAAGGTGATCACATGGACTGCGTCCGCCAGCTTCTGCAGTACAATGCTGAGATTGATGACATCACGCTGGATCACCTGACGCCCCTGCATGTAGCAGCACACTGTGGTCACCACCGCATGGCCAAAGTGCTGCTGGACAAGGGGGCCAAGGCCAATGCTCGCGCCCTGGTAAGTCATGCTGTACAGTATATTTCTTTGGAGCCAATAATCAGTCCCGTTTTGGGACCTTACAAAGAGCTCCTTGAGTTCCCCATCTAAGCTGGATCTCTTTATATTTCAGAATGGATTCACACCTCTGCACATTGCCTGTAAGAAGAACCACATGCGCTCCATGGACCTACTGCTCAAGCACTCGGCGTCTCTCGAGGCAGTAACTGAGGTCAGATTTCTCCAATAAGATATAATGCCACATCATCCCGACCATTATAATGCAATTCTGAAAATATTAAATTGTACTGATTCCCTGGAGATAAATTTGAAATAGTCATGTTACCTTCTTGTGTAACCTGCAGAGGTCTTTTGCGGAAAACAAAGTGTCAGTGGGAATAGTTTTTTTTTTTATGTGTTCTCTTTCAGTCTGGTCTAACACCCCTCCATGTGGCTGCATTTATGGGGCACCTCAACATAGTGAAGTGCCTCCTGCAGAGAGGAGCTTCTCCAAATGCATCTAACGTGGTGAGCAGGTTCTTCTGTTTATCCCAGTTAATTAGTAACCTCATATACATGTTATTCGTAGTAAATAAAAAAGAAAAAGTTACACATTGCACCACACTGTGTGGTGCAATACCAGTCAAACTAGTGAGGGTTACTTGCACATGACTAAAGAACTGATGACTGGTTAATGTAACTAGTGTTGTTGACTTACAGTCAGTATTATCAATTTCATCATGATGTTTATGTTCCTATAGAAAGTGGAGACTCCGTTGCACATGGCTGCTCGGGCAGGGCACTGCGAGGTGGCTAAGTTCCTGCTCGAAAACTCAGCTCAGGTGGACGCTAGAGCTAAGGTAGGAAAGGGTTAGCACAAACAAGTGCAACGTTAATTTTCTTAGAACAGATTCCGATTTTTAGAAATCCCCATCTCCTTCTTCCTTTCTGTTCAGGATGATCAGACGCCGCTGCACTGTGCAGCTCGGATGGGACATAAAGAGTTGGTCAAACTTCTGTTAGAGCATAAAGCTAATCCTGATTCAGCTACTACAGCTGGACACACCCCTCTGCACATCGCTGCTCGTGAAGGACATGCCCACACGACACGCATTCTCTTAGACGGCAATGCCCAGCAACTCAAAATGACTAAGGTTCATCATGTTTTGACTGATCTCTCTGTTTTTTTTTTTTTTGGTTGTTGTCATATTTATTATGGTTTCACAGAACACACACCTTCCCTTCCCTGGGCATCACTAGACCCTTTTTCCTGGTGCATATGCCCCAGTATTCATCTTCTGTGCCCCAGTAAAATCTCAAGTTTGTGTTTTCACAAGCTCAGATTTAGGCTGTTAACAGGCAAGATGGATTTTCTCCTAATCAACAGTGTTAAAACAATGCAGCCTAACCCCAAATACAAACTGCAGCGCACCTTGGTGCTTGCATGCATAGCAGTGTTCATGTTGTAGCCATTGAGGTACGGCGTTTGCACATCTAAACACATATCACCACCCAAAAGAAGAAGTATTAAGCATGATACCATGATGATCTTACTTCACCTGACATGAATGACTTTTCACAGCAAGTCTAGAGTTTGAGTGATCAGATTAAAAATGTATTTGCCCCCAAATTTGTAAAATCATTTTTATTATTGTGAAATGTGGAAAAATTTCACAGCAGTTTTATACAGCAAAATTATACAGCAGTTTCATCAGCAGCAGTGTAGCATGCATCAGACATTTGAGAAAAAAAAGGGTGATTTGAGTTTGGGCCCTGTGCCCCAGTAGTGCTTTATGTCTAACAATGGCCCTGTTCCCTTCCTTTCAGTTTAAAATATAAATAATACAGCTAAATATTAATAAATCTATTATTTTCATATAATTTGTGCCTGGCTAGGATCTGTTAAACATAATTTACTGCTGATTAGGTTTATATTGATCATTTAAAAGATACATTATTATGACAAAATTACAACCTGGCCATTTTATTTTTTAATTAGCTAATTGTATAAAACAAGTTCAAAATTAAAGCCGTTTAAATACAATTTAGATAAAATTGATTATATAGCTGTTATTGTGCAGGCATATTTAATTAAATTAAATTATTATTAAATTAAAATAAATAAATCTTATTTTCACGAGAGACATGACCAAGACAGCAGCATCAATAACATAAACAGAAAATAATCACAAACGTTCATCTTAACAACAGATTCTAAAAACAGAAACAGGAGCAGCTTTTTTTTCTCATGTTAAGCATGAGTTCTATGAACACTGAATAAGACATGTAAGACTGAGTAAGTCCTGAGATCTTGGTTCATATTGGGAAACACAAATAGGTTTCATTAAAACCAACAAACCAAAATCAAAATGTACAGTAAGCTGGCCTATGAATAACAAGAAATTGGCCATTAACTAAAGTGTGTAAAGTGAAATTACGAGATCTAAAACAGTAAAATCTCAAACATTGTGATAAACTGTGGTAAGCATGATGCAGAAAACAATTTGTCAAACAATTTTTGCATTTAAACAAAAAATCAATGGCGTCTAAAATGAAAAAGCAAGTTTTGGTCTAAGCCTATTTCTTTACTACATTTTGTTAACATTAACATTAATAAAACATTATATTCATATTCAAATTCAAATTTTATTTGTCACATACACTGTCATACACAGTACAATATGCAGTGAAATGCTTAGGTGACTGCCCGTGACCCTAGAATAAAAGACTATTAAGGACTATTTATACGAAATGAATATAATAAAGAAAGTTGAAATAGATTTAACTAATAATAAAATATATGTACAGTACAAATATACAAATATAAGAAAAATAAAAATATTAGAAAAAAAAGAAAAAAATAAGAAAATAAGAAAACCTGGGTGTACAATGTAGAAAAAATATATATAACCACGTAATATGTGTAAAACCTTCAAGAAAGGGGGGAGGGTATAGAGGCTGGTGAGAGATTGATTGTAAGTGAAAAGATCTGAACTTCACCAAGCTTCAACAGAATAAAAAATTAATTATAAGTGTAAAAATAAAACAGTCATCATATTACAATGCAAAACATTATGCACAATATTGTGTAGGATCCCCAGGTGGCTCTGGTCCCATGGGACGAGGCTTTGGGGGTGTGCTCTACGGTCTGGCACTGTGGGGTGCAGGGGAGAGTCTCTATGTATCGGACTTGTTTGTCCGGAGCATCCCATTGGTCAGATTGGGATTTGGGGAGATTGGAGGCAGTGAGATGTAGTGTATTTGGGCATTTTTAACAAACTAAGAATAAGCACTGTTGCCTTGCACCACCAGGGTCCAGTTTCTATTCCTGCCTCGGGGTCTGTGTGCATGGAGTTTGCATGTTTGCCCTGTGCTTGGTCGGTTTCTTTTGGGCACTCCAGGTTTCCTCCTACAGTTCAAAGACATGTAGATTAGGCCAATTGGTGTTGCCAAATTGCCCGTAGTGTGCACTGGAGGTCCTAACATGGTTATGAAAATGGGAATAAATACAATTCCCACACTACCTAGTTGGACTGGAGAGTTTTCTAGATATTAAATATTAGGTGTATATACCTTATTCCTTAGCTTATTTATTTAAAAATGTATGATTGGTACTGTTTTCCTTTTTTAAAATTATTATTATTTTCTTATCCCTTTGATCAAACAGAAAGGCTTCACTCCTCTCCATGTGGCATGTAAATATGGGAAAGTGGATGTAGCAGAGCTACTTCTGGACAGAGGAGCAAACCCAAACGCAGCAGGAAAGGTAATGCAGTGACCCTACACTGTACATGTTTCTGTGTGTGTGCGTGTGTGTGTAATCTTTAATCAAAAGCAACTGGTGTCTGATCATATGCCTTTCTTGGATACTAGCAGAATGGACTAACCCCTCTTCATGTAGCTGTCCATCACAACAACCTGGACGTGGTCAAGCTGCTGGTCAGCAAGGGCGGATCTCCACATAGCACAGCTAGGGTAACCCATCCATCCATACGTCCATCCACACACACACACACACATGTTAAAACGCTTCAAAACAAAACACTGCATTTATGAAAAAAAAAAAAATCTATTATACAGTAATATCCTTCATGCTTTGCTAATCTATAAAATAATGCACTCTAGATAGCAGGATTTCAGCATAACATTAAGTCCTCTGTGTTGATTTATGTTTTGTCTAAAAATAACTGGTTTGTTTTATTAATGTATATATTTTTTAATGATAAATTACAGTATTTACACTTCAAAATTCTTAATTCTAATTAAACCACAGATATATTTGAGGGTGCTCTGGAGGTACTATGGTTATCATATGGGTCGCTTTAGCACCCCAAGCTCCTCCCTGACACTTGCCATGCATGGGACCACGTCAGCATTATCTTTAAATTGTCTTTTGTAGAGTCAATTTTACCCTATTACTAAGGATTAGTAAATGGAGACTTGTTTTCAGTGGCTAAAAGTAAAAAAGGACATCATCTAAACATATAAATGTTTTTTTTTTCCCCTTGAAATGATTCAAATGATAAAATTTATTTTAAAATCCAAAATTCAACAGATGTTCAGTCAATACCTTTCATACTCTTTTAGAATGGTTACACGCCTCTACACATTGCTGCTAAGCAGAACCAGCTGGAGGTGGCCAGCAGTCTGCTAATTTCTGGAGCCAGTGCTAATTCAGAGTCCCTGCAAGGCATAACGCCACTCCACCTGGCCGCTCAAGAAGGACGACCCGACATGGTGGCCCTGCTCATCTCCAAGCAGGCCAACGTCAACCTCGGCAACAAGGTCAGTTTCCCACCAAACTACAATTTCAGTTGTCTAGTGTCATATGTTGGATATCATTTATTATATAGATATGATCTGTGCATATCAATCATGCATACTTATTACAGTACTGGGTCACAATCCATTAGGACAGTACTGTACTTAGATTGATCCGATCACCAAGTTTTACATGTATCACATTTAAATTTTGTTTGCTAGTCTTGTTCTAATGTTAATTCAAACATTCCTTGATGCTCAATAGAGCACAAGTAAGGTTTCATACAAACTTATTAAATAGTGACCTATATTGTAATCTATGACTATATGGAATATATTTATATATACAGGAACACATACACCTACTCATTGGTGTGATAATCTACTTAGCCAATCATGTGGCAGCAGGGCAATAAACTCATGCAGATATGGAGCCAGCAGCTTTGGGAAGTGTGCACATCAACCATCAGAATGGGGGAAAGTGATTTTAAATATGGCATGATTGTTGGTGCCAGATGGTCTGATTTGTTTATTTCTATAACTGCTGATCTCCTGGGATTTCATGTACAACAGTCTCTAGAGTTTACTCAGAATGCTGCAATAAAAAGTACATCCAGTACAGATAACCATTCTGTAAAGTTGTGGTGGATGGTTGCATCAGGAAAATACCACTTCAGGTCCCGCTCATGTCAGCCAAGGACAGAATTTTTTTGTGCCAATAGCATGAATGCATGATACGTGATGCAGCCATGCCATGGACCATAATCGAAGAAGTATTAGTGTTCCTGATACTTTTAATTGTGTAGAAGAACAGAACGGTTATCAGAGTAAAAACTCCCCCCTGCTAATGCACTTACTGTATGTCAGGGTTTCACTAGTGCATGGATATTATCAAGGTAGAGAGAAGGTTTTCTCAGTTTGCTGACACTGCCTGCTTCACATCTGAATCCCTCGCTTCCCAGAAACTCCTTTAATGGCCCAAACGTGTAAAAAAAAAAAAAACGTTTGGAGCAAGGTCAGGACTGTGTGTAATATATGGCATTAAATCCCAGATGAGTTCCTGTAATGTTTAAGTAGTGGTTGTGAATAATTCCGCAAGTAGGGAACAGGTTATCCATCGATTTTCATGACTGCCTTGGCCAGGATTGTCATTCACAGACGTCCACTTAAAAAAAAAAAAACAGTTTGCACCATTTCAATGTTTTGCTGTGGCTAAATGTTTTATCACTGTACTGTGACATCTTAGTAAATGTCAATCAGTTTTATGCCTTCATTCAAGAAATTTTTTTATCATAAATCCTGGCTTGCCTTTGACTCTCTTTGTATAACCAAACCTAAGTATTTACTATTTCACTGTTATGCTGTTCAATTCGAGACAGGCTTGTTAATCTCACTTATGTACTTTCTTACACTTTCCTACTTACCTTTTACTTTTGTAATATTAATTAAATGGTGGCATGGTGGCTTAGTGGTTAGCACTGTCACTTTGCACATCCAGGGTCTGGGTTCGATTCCCACTTTGGGTCTGTGTGCATGAAGTTCGCATGTTCATGGACTATGGTTCGCAAAGTCCCAGGTTCAATCCCCACAACCACCAAGTTGCTATGTTGGGCCCTTGAGCAAGGTCCTTAGCGCTCACATGTATAATGAGGTAAAAATGTAAGTCGCTCTGGATAAGGGTGTCTGCAAAATGCCATACTGTAAATGTTCTCCCTGTGCGCCGGGTACTCCTATACGTTAGGCTAATTGGCATTCCGAAATTCCCCTGGGATAGGATAGTCCCCTGGGATAGGCTCCAGGCCCTCATGACCCTGTATACAAGATAAAGCAGTAGACGATGAGTGAGAGAGTAAGTGAGTGTTGATTAAATATTTTATTCAGTAGTTGTTGGAGTCAATATGCTTTTGGTTTCTTCATATTCCTGCCTTAGATTATTGTTAGTGTACTCAAGAATGATGGTTAAATGTACGATTTATGTGGAATTATCAGTTAAAAGAGCATCAACCTAATTTTGGAATTGATACCTGATTTTGAAAGTGATAATAGGATCAAGATCAAAGCAAGGTCAAATGTTTAAAATGTTTTTTTTTTTCTCTTTTAATTTGAAGTATATTTTAAGAATAGGAGTTGAAGTATATTTTAAGAAGGACATCCCCAGCAATACCTTTGGCAACAAGCTCAACTTGTTGAAGTACATGTTTTTTTTTTTTAGTGTCTTTTTAAAATTGTTACTAATATTTAATATTTATCTCATGAACTTTATTTGAGAAATACTTGCTTAAAATTAAAATTTGTAACATTATGTTAGATTGGGAATTTGATTCAATGCTCAAAGTTAATGCTTCATTGTGTGGAGTGATGCAATATCTGTGTGTATTTCTGTGTGTGTGTGTGTGTGTGTGTGTGTGTGTGTCTGTGTGTAGAGCGGCCTGACGCCACTGCACCTGGTGGCCCAGGAGGGTCATGTGGGCATTGCAGACATGCTGGTGAAGCAGGGCGCCTCAGTCTATGCAGCCTCAAGGGTAAACATTTCTACAAACATGTACACCCACCCATCTACATTTCAATGTGTTTCCTTTATAAACCTGTATCATACGGCAATGACAGTTTAGAAGAAAAACTCATGGGATGTGCAGTGTGTCATGATGTTGATGAGGTATTAGCAGTAATTCAGTTTTGACCTTTGACCCTTTATTGGATACAACTTTTGTCCAAGTGGATTCCCTCACCTTTTGATCAATGATCTCAAAATAGAAGTTCCATCGGAAGAACTGAGGACCTTCCTTGACCTTAGTGGAGAGACTGAGATGTGCACAATGATATTCGTGTTGTGTTACTCTTGTCTTGAGTTATTTTGTTTTTACAGTCCCTCCCCATTTCACCTGCAGTCCTGCATATTCAGCAGTTATCAAGACAGCAAATCATGTGGCAACATTGCAATACAAAAAAAAAAAAAACATGCAGATGCAGATCAAGAGCTTCAGTTAATGTTCACATTAGCTATCAGAATAAGGAAAACTTGTGATGTGTGTGTAAATGATTATGGTATGGTTGTTGGTGTTTGATAGGCTGGTTTGAGTATTTCATAAAATTTTGATCTAGGAATTTCACAAATACTAGTCTCTAGAGTTTTTTAGTGACAGTTCTTTGGGTGGAAACACCTTGTTCATACATGTCCATATGGGTTTGTAATGACAGAAATAATAGAATAATTCAATCATTCTTTAATTTAATTTAATTTAATCAACTTCAGAAGGTC
>CM059230.1:14284892-14392392 GCA_030347435.1 Clarias fuscus | reverse complement strand
CGCCCCAGTTACTCCTGTTGGATGTGGTTCGTCCTTCTTGGTGGTATGCTGACATTACCCTGGATACCGTGGCTCTTGATACATCACAGAGACTTGCTGTCTTGGTCACAGATGCGCTAGAGAGACGCGCACCAACAATTTGTCCTCCTTTGAACTCTGATATGTCACCCATAATGTTGTGTGCATTGCAATATTTGAAGCAAAACTGTGCTATTACTCTGCTAATTAAACCTTCACACTCTGCTCTTACTGGTGGAATGTGCAATCAATGAGGATTGTGCACCAGGCTGGTCAAATTTAGCCATGAAACCTCCAACACTAAATTGGCCAGTGTTTCAGTTTCATTGTCCAACCCCATGTATATACACTATATAGTATATGCTTTCAGGTCTGGAACTGATGTCAGGATTTTCCAGCTTATGAGTGGAGGATTTAATGCAAATATTTGAATGAATAATACAGTCCAAATTACTGTAGAAAGAATGCTTTGAACTATTTTCCATTAAGTTGGTAATGGTAAGATCTTCTGTTCAAACCCATCACTCTTGGTCTGAACACTTTCAGCATTAAAGTAAGAGTCTACCTTACTATTGACTTTCCACTGAATTTCCTCATCCACTATTTTGAATGATGATTTTGTTTAAAAAAGGAAATTGGCCTCCGAGTGGCGCAGTGGTTAAAGCGCTCGCCCTATCATCCGGAAATCGCTAGTTCGAATCCCGGGTGGTGCTGTAACCTCTCGCAGCCGGAGGTCTAGAGAGAGCTGATTGGCCGAGCTCTCTCAGAGGGGAGGGATGAGAGGTACTTAGTGCTCCCACATTAATCACGGCTCTACAGCCAATCAGGGGCGTCTGTGAGCTCGCGCAACGGAGGGAGCAGATAGCGCTGTCCTCCGAGTGTGTTACGCCGCCCCCAACGGTGCGCAAGCGAGCAGTTCGAAAAGATGCGGTCGGCTGGCGTCACGTGGTTCGGAGGAAACACGTGATAGTCTTCGGCCCTCCCGGCTGAGTGGTAGTAGTAGCCTTAATGTGGGAGCCCCCTAGTGACGGGGAGGAATTGGACACGACTAAATTAGGGAGAAAATCGGGGAAAAATCCAAAAAAAAATAAAAAATAAAAAAGGAAATTGTCTCACATTTGTTTGTTTTTCCTTGTTCTTAACCCCTCTTCCTGGTAATATTTGTTAGATATTACAATTGTTATATATTCAAAATTTTATTCCATTGAGAATCACAACTATTTAACTATGCCTGTTTCCAGACTACTTACTCGCCATTGCACCAGTTAGCATAACGTATTAAACACATAAATGCTGTGTAAACAGGCAAACTGTTCATGACCAAATAACTTTTTTAACTCAGATAAAACTCTATTCCTCTTTAATTATATTAATTATATTCCTCTTTTATTTATTCTATTTTGTATTTAGATGTTATAATATATTCTAGGATCTAGATGATCTTCCTTCTTCTTGTAACACATTTTGGTATGGAGGTAATCATGATGGTTCAATGAATATGCAAACTGGCCCAGTGACATCTGGGGAGTTTTCTAAGTGTGCATTATCTACTTTTAGAATCATTAGCTTTCAAGCCCCAGACATGTCTTAATCATTCGACTACATTTTGGGTGAAGTATAATAAAAGAAGAATAAAAGTACAGCCAAACTGTTTACACAGAAAAAAAACTATATATATATTTATGTATCATCTTATTTAAATGAAGGTGAGAATTTCAACTCAAGTAAAATGTGTAAGCTGAACATAAATAAATAATGGTAAATATTGGTATAGTTATGTTGTGTTAACTCATTTGCAAGCTTAATTTATGTAAAGTTGACATAATATCAGCATGTAAAAACTACACGAGGCCCAACCCATTCTTAAGCGTAAGCAACTGCATCATATATGAAATGATACATTACACTGACAGATAAAAAAAAAAAAAAAAAAAAAAAAAAACACTGCTTTTGTTTTGATAAGGATATGAAATGTCACAAAATGTGAGTAAAATATATTGTGCATAAACATTCGAAGAAAGTGGGATTGCCCTCGAGGTCAGAAAAAGTATTAAAATAATGTATCATAGGAGCTCACTTCTGTCTCAAGGAGGAAATCGACAATTTGTTGGACTCGATATCAAAATGTGCTGCTTTTTCATGGAATCACATGTGCAAATGTGAGCATGACACACATCCCAGTAACGCCCTAAAAGAAACATCTGATTGGGTCCAATCCCCCCCCCCCCCCCATCCCGATTCCCCACCCCTCCCCATTGAAATCTTGGCTGATGATGGCAGTGTTCTAGCTGACAGACTAGCCACTTGTTCAACTTCGACCATTAACCTGAGAGCGCGAGACAGTTTGCTCCGCCGTCGCGCGCCACCGGCACATTTATCGGCCGTGGACAGACTAATGGAACCTGGCTGAGGTGTGTTAACAATTTTTCTATCGATTAATGACGAGGAATCACAGCCAGACTGAACTTAGCCCATGAGATTTAGTGGCTTTTAAGGTAGTAGGGATGAATATAATGCTTTAGAAAGAGCTTGTGCACAGGAGATATATGACACCTGCTACATTAAGCTACATTAAGCTTTAATACGTCTTCATTACTGGCAGGCCGCCGGAGCCCCTCAAGGTTGAAATAGAGATCCACCTTTCATTATGCCACCCATCATCGCCCTGCGCAGGAGATATCAAATAATAATGGAAGTGGTGAAACAGTTCTGCCCGACTTGTTAATGTTAATCGATGTATTAAATATTAAGGATTTCCATAATGGGACGTCAGACAGCTGCTGAGCTGCGCACTAAAGGCCGAGTCCAGATTCTCCAGAATACCGGCACAGATCCAACTTTTCTCTCCTGAGTAATTAAATAAACGGAAGTGTAATCACTGACCTCATAGCCTGTGACCTATGACCTCAGCTGAGGAATGTCTCTGATTTATGACACCTCTCTAAACAGACACTTACTCACACTTAAACACATACTGTATGTCTGCATGCAGGTGCGTCATAATATTCGTTAATAAAGAAATAAAGTCAAACCCTGAATCTGGCCGAACTAGAGCCTTACAAAATATACTTTAAAAAAAAAAAATTTTTTTAAAGCATGATGATGATGATGATGGTGATGAGATGACAGTGATGACGATGATTATTGCTGTTTATTTGTTTAAAAAAGAAAGAAAGCCTTTGGACAAAAGATTTGACCAGTCATTTATTTTAAAACAAAAAGATAATAACATAAATAAATAAATAAATAATAATAATAATAATAATAATAATAATAAACTTAATTGCAATTCTCTTATTCTACTACATCCCAAACATACTCATACATGATCAGATTTCAATTCAATAAACTGTCTGGCATGCAGTCATTTTTAAATAACTTTTGCTTTTTTATGCTGCACAGTAAGATCCGTAACTTCTAAAGTACTTAAAACACCTTGTAAACCACGCTCAGTGGTTAATGCATTGGACTATGGTTCGGAAGGTCCCAGGTTCAAACCTCTTAATTAAGGACTTTAACCCTCAAATGTATAATGAAAAAAAAAAAAAAACCTGGATAAGATAAGCTAGACGCTGGCCTCCGAGTGGCGCAGTGGTTAAAGCGCTCGCCCTATCATCCGGAGATCGCTAGTTCGAATCCCGGGTGGTGCTGTAACCTCTCGCAGCCGGAGGTCTAGAGAGAGCTGATTGGCTGAGCTCTCTCAGAGGGGAGGGATGAGAGGTACTTAGTGCTCCCGCATTAATCACAGCTCTACAGCCAATCAGGGGCGTCTGTGAGCTCGCGCAACGGAGGGAGCGGATAGCGCTGTCCTCCGAGTGTGTTACGCCGCCCCCAACGGTGCGCGAGCGAGCAGTTCGAAAAGATGGCGTCACGTGGTTCGGAGGAAACACGTGATAGTCTTCGGCCCTCCCGGCTGAGTGGTAGTAGTAGCCTTAATGTGGGAGCCCCCTAGTGACGGGGAGGAATTGGACACGACTAAATTAGGGAGAAAAGCGGGGAAAAATCCAAAAAAAAAAAAAAAAAAGATAAGCTAGACGCTGTAGTGTAAAGGCAAAAATCATGCCACTCACAATAAACGTGTTTCCGGATTATGATGGTGACGTTCCTGGGTTATATGTACAGTAGTTGATTTTCTGCATCTTGCTGCTGCAACTTGTAATATGTTTAGTAAATTTAGGGAGATGTTTTATTATGGTGCATTCTGCTACTGTTTTGTCCTATTTTACAGACAGTTTTTCTTTCGCCATAAGGCAAGGCTATTGAGCTTTTCCTGTTGTTTTAAAGCAAACACATCGAGCACACATCAAAACATGTTCACAATGACTTTCATTTGTACTCCAAATGCACAAACACATGGTGCATTTCAAGCAAACGCTCACTGGGATATGGACTCCACACACTTGTGGCATGGTGTAGAACTTAAACAGAGCATTCTCAAACATGGCCATGTTGGATTCTTGTGCACCGCATATAAGGCAGGACAAATAAACCCAGCACAGTTAGCAGGGCAGATGTGGCCCCTCCCCTCAATCAGCCCTGCCCGGTGTGTAGAAAGAAAACATGGGGCCCTGCAGGACACCGAGCTCGGACGAGCCGCTACATATCTCGGCCCGACGGAGCAGTGTTTCTCTTTCCTTCAGATGCTCGCAAGGCTTGTGTGTCGTTCGCCCTGCACCCCTCTGATGAGAGTAAATGTCTTTTTGTCTCTTCATGTTATCAAAATAGTTACAAATCACCTGAAACTCAGCACCTCATTCTAGGGCAGGGTGTCACCAGCGTTTCTCTGTTACATTGACATTTAAATAGTTTGACTTACTGCTTTATTTATTTCATCTAAAGGAGGTTTGGCAAAACATCAAAGACAGACGATTTTCCAAAGTTGTAGTCAGTCAGCCAAGGCAAGTTTGATGTGTGTTTGGAGGTAAGAAGCTTAGTAGCTTCAGAGCACATTGACCAGAATTATAAAATATAATGTTATCCAGTTTTGAGGTACAAGATCTTCTCTTTTAAGAAGTCATTTTTAAAGAGGAGGAAAAGTCCATTTTTGTTATAAAACTTGAGAGTTTTAAAGCTGTGGGAAACAGTGATATTGGTTGTTTCAGATGACCACATCTGTAACATGTCAGCATTGAGCTACAAAATTTAATCCATTTAATCCATCTTTATACGGTATGGATTATCAAGGATTTATTCTAAAAGATTTTGGGTTAAACGCTTCCATTATTCATATCTCCAGCACAAAACTAAAGAAGCCAAATTTCGAATGGCATTTCTTGGCTAATTGACTGCATTTAATGACCTTGGTGATGTTTTCTGTGTACGCAATAAAAGATTCTGCTAAGACAAGAAGAAAAACGCTCGAGGTTTTAGGTGCTTAAAATGGCGCAGGAGCTTTTGCAACAATTATTGATGACAAAAAATTCTCCATTTGTCGTGCGGTGACACTTTTAAAGTCTGTAATGTGGAGTTGTTGCCAATCTCCTGCCGGGAGCAGATGGGCGAGTCAGCAAGATGGATCAGATGCCACATAAATTGGTGAGTGCCAGCGAAAGTGCCGAGTGCCACGGATGTCTGTGCTTTATAGGCCAGAGCGGAGAGGAAAGCTGCCAAAGGCAACAGCTCAAACTGTCTGCCCGGATTATTCCCTGTTCAGCACAGGAAGGGATAAATTCTAACGATATTATCTCTGTTGCCTGTCGAAAGTATACTGAAATATAAACACAAAGCAAATCTGTCCTCGTAGTGATTTGCTAACAAGAAGAATGCCATATTATGAGATAATATGAAAAAATATGATTTTTTCCCCCAATTAAAAATGCTCAATTTTATAATTAATGGCAAAGTGAAACTCATTTTTCCCCCCATAAAGACCAACTGTAATGTATTTCTTTAAAAATAATGACAGGTTTTATGTTATTTTTTTAATAATGACAGGTTATGGGGAATTGTGAGTATTTGCTTTATGATTGAAATGGTTGATAGAGTCCTAAAGTTTTATATCAATGCAGATGTGGGGCTGAATATAATGCATGCCATGGCACATAGCACTCTAAAGCCTCGATTTACTTTTCATCGCCGCTTCAGCTGTGCATTACTCTAAGAAGTGGAGTCTCCGCCCCTGAAATCCAGAATCACAAGCTTCAGAATCTGATTGGCTTCTGTGTGTACGTGGTTTTGTGCTCTGGTTTCCTGCTTTTCTATTTATTTGGCTATATATCAGCTCTTCTGTTTTATACCAGGAAAAGCATGCAAAAGAAGGTGGCATCCCGTTGGAGGAAAATAATCATTAGCAGGATAATATTATGAAAACGAGCTACAAGCTAAATCAGCTAAAAGCTTGTATTGTGAGTAACCTAGTCTGTGAGTCTTTTGCAAGACATGCAAAAATATTTCATAAATTATAACTTGCTAAACGAGCGAGGTCTTGGAATATGAGTACTGTAGTACGTACTGTATACGCTTATGAAGGATTGTGGGTAATCATCTCCCATGCTCGGTCTCAGTGAGCGTGCGTCGATCGTGTATCAACATGCAGGCACGTGTACTGTTTACTATAACATTGTGATCACATGTGCGTGCCTGTAAAGCATTTTTTTTTGTTTTGTGTCCAAGTTTAGTGATTGTTCTTTAGTAACTATACTACAATAATGGCCCCTGTGAATAATTTTTTTTTTTAAACGCCGTAGCAGTGCAGGAGATGAATCTGTTTAATGACAATGCAATGTCACATTTCCGTGAAATCCTCAAAAGGAGGCAAAAGCATTAGAGCGGTTTCTCGTTAAAATCAGGCAAAAAGAAGAAGATTCCAGTAACTCTGTCAGAGAGGAGTGATTCCATTAGTGTTTGTGATTGTGTGTGTGTGTGTGTGTGTGTGTGTGTGTGTGTGTGTGTGTGTGTGTGTGTGTGTGTGTGTGTGTGTGAATGTCATCCCACAGCCGCCCTGCTCCTGCTTCTTCTATCATCTAACACCAGTCATGATTTTAAGTGCTGGTTAATTTGTTTTATTTTTACTTTATATTTTTGATGAATTATTTTTATATAAATATTTTTGGGTTGTGGAACGAATCATTGGAGTTTCCATTATTTCTTATGAGGAATTTTGCTCGGATATAACTTCTTCCAGGTTTTGCGTTGAACAGGTGTGTTCCAGTCTTTATCTTTCAAATGTCTTTAGTTGTTTTCTTTGCTTGATGCAGCTCAATTATCAAACCCTTTGGAAATGGTGACTTTTTTTGTTTTTTTGACCATGCAGTGTATTACAGCAAACACTTTTACATAAACATATGATTTGTCACTTCACTACTATCAGAGCTGAGCAACTGAATAAAAAAACTAAAATTCTGTAATAAACTTTATTTAAATTATTTCCATCATAAACCTTGATCCTGGTAAAAAAGTAAAAGATAGAAAATATATTTTTTATATGCTAGTAATAAAATGGCAAGTTTGGAAAATGGCATTAAATGATTAAACTTCTGCTACAGTTACAAGCTAAAGTTTCCTTTGAGTTTACTCACAAATTAAACCAAGTCCCTATGGGTGACAAAAAGGACATGGTATTGGCTCAGCTCCAGCCTGACACTATTCCAAGTTTATCTCATGTAGGCAGACATAGACCCTGATCAGGGCTTCATTCTGTGTTCCTCTTTAGCACAATTGACTTGTCATGTATTTCACAGCTAATTAGACCTTTACAAATGAGACCTATGTCCACTGATAAGGACGTTGGTAAATTGACCGTAAAAGCAACCATTCAATCGGGCATAATGAGCGACCCAGCGGCAGTAATCAGGATTAATTAATATGCCTTTATTACAGTCAGGAGATCAGGAGACAGCAGAGTGGGAAGGGGAGAAGGCCATTATGGTTCACTATCTGTGTGTTTTGTTAGAACCAGGCACCGTTAAACAGAGGAGTCAAAAGGTAGGATCAGAAGTATACAAAGGATTGTTTGCATGAGAACAATTTTTATCTTATCTTACATTTCACCCAGGCATTCATTCTGCTTTAGAGGATGGAGATTCCTATATCAGTATTTGTTTTTGTTCTACGCATTAAAAAAAAAAAAAATCACATACATTTCACATGGGATCATACGTTATCTGCGATTAGATTATTGTCAGCATTAGTACACAAACTTAATACTCAAGGAAAAGTACATGCCTAAAAAAAGTACTCCACTACAAGTATAAGTACCATTTTTTTTACTCAAGTAAAAGCACTAGGTATTTGCTAGTTTTACTTAATATTACTTAATTAATATTAGTATTAATATTAGTTAGTTAATATTAATTAGTATTACTTAAAGTACATTATAGAGCATTTATATTTTCTTTTCATACTCCATTTTTCTCCAAATTATTATTATATTATATATTATATATATTATATTCCATATTCTTTATTTAAATACACAATTTTCTTTACATTTTTAGGTGGGTAGTTGTTAAAACATTTCACTGCATATCATACTGTGTATGGCTTTGTATGTGATAAGAAAATTTTAATTTAAATGTTAAGTACAAAAGTGCTCCAAAAATAAACAGATTTTGCTGGGTATCTATCCAGCTGAATATTATATAGTTCATGCTGTTAAAAACTGTCATGATGAATGTGCAAATCTAGTAAAGATTTGCTTTTTGCAGAAATTTTTGTCTTTTTTTTCTCTAAAATTTGAAATTCATCACAAGTAAATAAACATACAAATTGTTGCCTGTGTACAGATGCTTTACATCTGGAACCTCGTAGGCATTACAAGAGATAATTTTTTTTGTTTGTTTGACTGTTCGGTTTAGATGTACAGTAGAGAAGAGTAAACACTGCATAAGTTTTGCATAGGACAAAGGACGTTACAGCTAGAATGTTGAACTTTCAGCATTGGTGAGTTTCATGGATAAAGAAGAGACCATGTTACAGTGATTCAAGTAGCCACTGTGCCATGCTTGTTGTTTTATTTCAAGTGGAGAGCTGAGAAATTATTAAGAATTAATTTCTTAATACTAATGAATAATTGGCCCTGGACTTAATGCCATTACTTGTAGAAAACGACTTGATCTGATATATAAATTATAAATTATGTAGCAAGCAGGATTGTTAGCATCTTTAATTACTTCAGTAGCTTGCTAGTTGCTAGCTGGCTAGTTGCTATCGTTGCTACCCTGTATTTATTAAAGATGGGCATACGGCAAGCATGCAGAATGCAATAAGGTGAAACACAAACCAGGCCCACAGGAGTTTATTCTGCTTTTTCTCAGTATTTTAGCTAGTTAACTAGATCACTTCTAATCTCACCTTAACTACTGTGCCCATTTGAGAGGCTTGAAAAAGGAGCCAGAAGAATCTGAAGTCCAGAGAACAAGTGGGGGGGATCCATTGACAAGATGCGCTAACCAGTCAGCATTTCCATAATCACCTGCCAGTCATTTCCGTGAACTAGGATTGGTACAATTATTTTGCTCTTGTCCATCTCAGATCACAGAATTGAGCTAAAGTAAAAAAGAAAAAAAAATAGCAACTTGAATGCTGTATGATACAAAAACACTTGAAAATAAATTAATTCTAGGGGGGAAAAAATCACATGTGAAAGTAAGTTTCCATCCATCCATTATCTATATTGCTTACTTGGGTAGTCTCGCAGAGGCCTGGAGCATATCCCAGGGAACTTGTACAGCTACTGAATGGGGTGCCAACTCATCGCCCAATCACACACTTACACACTAAAGGCAATTTGGAAATGACAATCAGCTTACACTGCAGGTCTTTGGACTGTGAGAATGTAAGTGGGATACCCAGAGGAAACCCACCATGCACTGGGGAACATGCAAACTCCATAAATGCAGACCAGAGGTAAAATTTGAGTCCCCTTATCTTGGAGATGTGAGGTGGAGGTGTGAGGCAGACCATTAAGCCAACCATGCCACCAAAAATACATTTAAACTAATTAATGAAATGAATTATATGAATAAATCAATCAAGTGTAAAAATAATAATAATAATAATAATAATAATAATAATAATAATAATAATAATAATAATAATATTACATGTGAAGTGACTAAAAACCACATGTAATATTCTCCCATGTGAAGTTCAAATTACTTTTTTGTAAATAAAAAACTCTTTGTCTCCATGTTCCCCTTGCTGTCTTCTCATGTTAGTCATGCCAAAGCCATCAGCTGCAACTCCACAGGCTGTGTGATTACTTGTGGCTTCACTAGTTTTGGGGGAATAAGATCCACTCTCCCTAATCAAGTTAAACTCTCATGCACAGTGCGATGGCAATCAGGCACATTGGTGCGGGAAAACAAGCATGCATCTCCACAGCTATTACCATGTTTGTCTCTTGTGATTGTTTGTAGATTGCACAGCCTGGAAGGATGGCTCAGTTTTGCTCATATCTTTCGGCTCATCTTTTCATCTTCTAGAGCTGGACATAAGCACCACCAGGTTAATAGTGATCAATGGCTTCTATTAACCTTTTCTCAGCATAATCACTGTTTACACAGCAAATTTGTTGTTACATTAAATCTTATATGCACCTCATTTAAAAAAAAAAAAAAGAAAAGAAAAAAACTGTTGAGAAGTCAGACGTATCTTATACAAAGTATACTGGATAATAGAATTGTAAAGGACTTACTGTAAAGTTCTTTTTAATCCTACTTTAATCTCATCATCTGTCTGCGTTAATCTTATTTCTCTTTCCAAAAGGATTAGCTACTGTTTCCGTTTTAGTTCAGGTGAGAATGGCAAATTAAGTGATCGCTTTCTATTTTTTTCCCTCCTGTCGTGTTCATTTTTCTATCAGCGTATTCAACCTTGATTCCGTGTGAGACTTAAAGAGCTGAAGGACAATCCAACTGGCTGACGCTGCACTTTTGCCTGCAACCGGCCTGCCAGGCTCGGCGACCACATGCTCCGGGCTGCTGCTTGATGAAGAAAAGTAATCAATGGAGTGAAGAATGATGAAGAAATAAAAGTAGGAGATGGACAAGCTGTAGAAACCAGTGTGGTGATGCTGCAGTGACTCAAATGTAAAAGAGGTAAGGTGCAAATGCAAAACACTAAACATAACCTTTACTTTATTTATTAATTTTTTTACATAATACATAAGAATTATTCAATAAACAGCTTCACATAATTCTTCTAAAATGAATTTAGTCCTTTGAGCAAATATTATCTAGCACACCGTGATGTTAAATAAATCAGTAGTAGCTTATCATACAGGTATGTCACGTGAACTTCATGATTTCACATTCTCATTGTTAAAAGATTAAACTCCTGTAGAAATCCCTCTGTTACCTCCTGAATTGATTTATTCCCCTTTATTAATGAACTTTGCTGCAGTTCCACTTGTCAGGCTCAGCGCTACGTGGGGTCAATAAACCAGAGGAAACTTGATGCTAGTGGATGCAGCTTAAGTGATTCTGTCGTGCTAATGATTCGATACATCAGGACAAATGCCAGACGCTTATAATATGTTGATTCACTATCGCTAATCTGCATTAAGTGCTGGACTCGCAGATGTGAAATATGAGATTTATACAGTACTGTTGGGATTTTAATAAATTTTTAATGATACAGGTGGAATGTGAGAGACTCTCAGTGGAATGGAGAGATTGATTGAGGAAACAATTAATAATACACATCCTCGTTCTGGGATATCATCATGATAACAGATTTGGGTCAGAGATCAGTGATCTTAACACACTTACGCGCACACACACTAAACAAACAAACAAACAAACAAACAAACAAACAAACAAACAGTAATCCATGACTAATAGTGGCAGGCAACCCTGGAATAATTGCCATGATCATTGTTACATTTCAGGAAAACTATTTTATAAAATTTGGATTTGCAGAATAAAATAATTAAACATTATTTTAATTAATATGTTAAATAATAAAATAATTAAATCTCCAGCACTATTACTTTTGTAACAGTCAGTGGTGGTAAAGTTGTTACTTTATGACATACAAAAGAACAGATTAGTATACTCTTTGTGGTTTCCCTGAACATGACAAGCTGTGTTTTTGTCTGAGTAATCTCAATTGAGGAAAAATAGAACGACTATCTATAACTGTGGCAGTGGAAGTGATCACAGAAACCAACATGTTTTTTTACAAATCGAAAAGTGTAACAGTAAACAAATTGATGTGGCATAAGAGGAATAAAACAACTGGGAATATGTTGTGTGGATCAACTGCAGGGTGGTCAGTAACATGTAATGTCAGTAGCATGACCTATTATGTATTATACTCCACCAGAAATAATAAGCCAGTCCAAGACACACTGTTTTCTATTATACTGATCTTAAGAGTTTTATTTATTCTGCATTACCAGTATTTTTTGCTTTAAGTCTTAAACACACACATAAATCTAAACTAAATAAACTAATAAATAGGTTGAAGCCCCTGTCAAGAAAGAAAAAAGCCCCCATCATACTAGAAAAAAGATCACATATGCACTATTGTTTTTCTTCTTCTTCTTTTTTTTTTTTTTAGGTTCATGTCAAGAAAATGTAGGCTATTTTTTATTACTAATATTTTCAATAATGGTTTAAAATGTTATCGCTCAAGCTGTTTCAGTCAGTAAAAGCATATGGAAGATCATAATTTTCATAAACGTGGACATAAAAGATAGTGCATAGGTCATTTGTTTGAGTTTCCAGGAAGCTACACTAAAAGGTGACTAAATTGCTGCCTGCAGCTTTCTGGCTGGTCATGAAAAATCGGTGCGATGGATTGGCAGAGAGAGATTTAGTTGCACATGGCAGAGGTCAGTGTATTGTGTATTCTGTGCAGTCAATAATAAAGTTAGGACGTATGCCTGCTGAAAGTTAATGAGCAATCGCAAGGACCTTGAAAAGTAATTTGCATTGTAGTGTTAGCTGCCCCGTCCGGCTCTGAACCACCCAGGGGAGCTTGAGTCATCGCAATCCTGCCACAGACATGACACATATGGCGGAGAGTCCAGCTCCTACTGCAGATGCTCGATTGTAGTAGATTCATGTATTTAAACATGTACTGTACAGTATCTCAACCTGATTTTACTGAGCTGCGAGAAGACATTAAGTTCACAAAGAGGTTAATCGGATACCAAAACTGATACTGATCAAATAAATGAATAGATACATGAGTAACCAACTTACAGTAGCTTTCAGCATTCTGGAGCATCATGGAACATTTTATTTATCCCTACTTACTGTGCAGTATGTTGATTCCCGTTATCTGATATAAGAAATTAATTCTACCCTTGTGATTTATGTTGAAGATGGTATGGCGTTTAAAGAGCATCTTTAAAAAGAAGCAGTAAAGTGGCTGATCAGAGCACACAGAGCAGTATTAGTGAGAAGGGTCATTAAAATGAGCCCTAGGGACAATGAATTATGCCCTGATGAAGACACTGGCAAGCAATGGGGAAAGTGAAATGCACATGTCTCAGTGGCCAGTATTTGCCAAACTGGAGTACTCTCACATGCAACCATTTTTTTTTTTGGCTTTATTGCTCCATGCTCCACACAATTCATGACATCTTTTTACAAATCACACTCTCAGAAACTGCTCTGAGTGCTTAGGTCATGCTCTCTATCAAACGCTATATTTCTTTGATTATTAATTGTCAAATTAATTATTATTATTATTTTTTTTTAATTCATTTTCAAGTCAACATATAGTTCACTAGACTTACCTGAAAAATATCATGTGGTATAGTATGCTTGTATGAGAATGGGTAAATGAGAATGATCAAATTGCTTTTCCTAACACCAGGATAAGCAATGAGGAACACCTAGTTTAATAGCCTGCAACCTAATGACGATTCAGTTTTCAGGAAAAAAGAAAAAAACACCATCAACATTCATGACATTTCTCTAAATGGAAACAGGCAACGCAAGGAATCACAGCTGCTGACTCTCCTTAAATTCCCATGTTAAGCTTCCATTCTGTCTTTATCAGATTTGTAGTGAAGATAACACACAAACATACACACTCACAAACACACACGCACACACACATAAAACCTCACCCATAACACAAAAGCTTGAACAGTAACAGCTGCATTTTTTTTATGGCTGTAATAAAGCACAACACAGGACAGAACTTAAATCACACATTTTTCCAACGGCTGAATTCCATTATCAGTTCGTACACTTCAATTAAATCTAGCACTGCTCACAGACTGCATGGTTTTTTGACACAGTGCTAACATGTCATATAGCATACTTTATACTGAATATGTTTGATTGAACTCGTTACATTGTACTGTACTTTTGACTTGTAAAATCAAACTGAGTATAATTGCTTACTGTTTTAATGATACCTTGATGTTATCATAGTCGTGTAGTGGTTAGCACTGTGCCCTCTCACCCTCCAGGGATTAATTCCTGCCTCGGGTCTGTGTGTGTGGAGTTTGCATGTTTTCACCATGCTTGGTGGGTTTCCTCCAGATACTGTGGTTTCCTCCCACTGTCCAAAGTCATGTAGATTAGGCAAATTAACATTTACAAATTGCCCATATTGTGAGAGTGAATGTGTGTGTGAGTGCCCTGTTGATTTACACCCTGTCCATAGTGTACCGTGCCTCATGCCCTCAGTTCTCTGGGATGGGCTCCGGGTCTCTGCCACCCTGAACAGGATAAGGGGTATAGAGCATGAGTGATATTTCACTGTCATTATCCACCCTAGCGTATGCTGGTCTTAACTAGGCTGGGGGTCATCCCTATGTTCCCAAGGCCCTATGTTTCCAGAATCCTATGTCTCCGGATTTATATGGAATATAATAGCGGCATGAGAAAGGGTCCTATGTTTCTCCGGGTCTCATTTTACCAAGGTCCTAGGTTCCCAGCTCTATAGTACAGAATGGAAACCTGGAAAAGATGTTCCCCAGCTCCCTATTTGTTTGATAAAATGCTTTCTAGAGACCACATAAAATGATAACCGTTAGTTTTGTTGTGTTTAAATAGTTTTTGTCCTTTATGATAATATGTGAACTGGATAATATTCAGTTTGAAATGGCTCACATTTGTCTCAGACAGTATGGGAGGGCTAATGTGTGTTAACAAGAGGTGGAAAGAGTACTAAAGTTTTGCACTCAAGTAAAATTACTGTTACTTCAGTGAAATTTTACTGACGTACAAGTTACCATTATAAAAATCTACTCAAGTAAAAAGTAGCTCATAAAAATGTATTCAGAGTAAAAGTTACCGAGTTACTTTTTTTTTTGTAACAATGGGGGTGGGACGAGGCATTCTAGCGTAGTTCAAAAAAGATGAGCAGATATAAATCTCAAACTAGTTGTTTTTAACTGAAGGAACACCTTTGCATAATAAAGCTGTGGTCTTTCTTGTGCTTGAAAATCAAAGTGGTCACTTAAATATGGCGTTACGTCCCAGTCTAGTGTCGGGCCGTACAGCAAAAGAATGGTTCAGGGTTCTGTTTTAAACTGTATGGAAATGGTGGTATATGGCAGAAAGAACTAGATCCAGTCATTAACTGATGAAATAATGAGGTTTGTATTGCTTTACAAAAAAAAATTAAAAATACACACACACACACACACACACACACACACACACACACACACAACAGGAGGAGGATCAGATTCAGGGTGGATCCAGGCCAAAATAATAAACTAAATGGTATTTATATTTAGTAGCTAGATTACCTGCAAAAAAAAACAAAAAAAAACCACAAACAAAAATACAGGTACCTTCCCTGACTCCCTAAACCAAAAACAGTGAATAAATTCCCTCTTCTCAAAATAAATGGCAGCCACGCCCCTACTACTATTGAGTGCACAAACATACAGTGAAATTATCTACAAATATATACAAAGAACAACCAAACCAAAGGGGCAAAGCAATAATCAAAGTCAATGGAAGACAAAAAGTTGAAACCAGAACACACAACCAAATATAAAAAAAACGCCAAAATCCCAACCTCTTTCCTCTTTCCCGCGTCTCTCTCCGGTTTATACATGGTCGCGCTGGTTGATGACGTCACTCTCAGGGCGGAAGCGACCGTGTGGAAGGTCAGGTAGATGCCGATGTGGGGACAGTCAGAAAACCTGGAGTGGAGTCTGGAGCGGCGCGCGACCAGGACACAACATAGAACCCTGAGAACATAAGTATGCTCCCCTAGGCTGTAACTTTTATAGCTCTCTAAACAGATTGGTAAACACATTCGGTTTAGCTGTTTATTGAATATTGTTTAGATCATAATTTCTCTTGCCATATGCAATTAAGGCCTATTTCATGTGTCTATCTAAAATACTATGCTACAGTAATTATGCAGCAATTAACTACATTAATTTTACAGTTTTAAGCAGGGGCGAAATTAGTTTTTAAATTCTTACTAGTACTATGTAGCAAAAGGTAAAGAGAATAAACCTTGGAGGTGGTGGATAGTCCTGTAAATCTCATAATTTTCTTTTTACTGTATGTCTACACTTATTCCACTTTAAAATCGCCTTAGCTAACTAACAAGACTGTGTTTTCTTGCTAAAAGTGCTTCTGTGACTGGTGGCAGCTACTCTCCCAATACTGTTCACTGCTACTGAATCTTTACTGGTATGCAGTACTGGTCCATACTGGCCTACTTTCACCCATGGTCTTACATGGAATTAGTCTAACATTTCTCCTGCAGAATAACTAGCTAGCTAGGTTTTACTACTACTAATTAATATGCCATGACTTGGTTTTTTATTCATTTTTTATTCTCTCTTGTTCTTCATGTTTGTTGATTGCCTTAACTCTTGTCTTATAAAAAAGCCATAACTTTTTATTTTTATTTTTATTTTTTTAGAAAATTCCTTGTACCTGCCAATGCATCTGCCTCAACTCACTGTCTTTTCCAGAATACTTCACCAGGATTTCAACATAGAGATCAATTCAATTTATTTCCCCTTAAATGTGAAACACTGATACCCTGGGTCCCTGCAAGGGCTTGGAACTCCCCCCAGACAGATTCATCTTGTAGTGCTGTTTGTACTGGGGGAAAAAAAATTACTGGATGGCCAAGCCTGAGAAAAGGGAATGGATCATGTTTTTGTACAAACTCACCATGCCAAGGCGATATAGGATAAAAGTCTGTTTTTTTCAAGAGCATTTTGTCCTTGATAATCACTTATATACCGTTTGAGCTTACATGTATATCCTTCCTTGAGTGATAGGGATGTCTCCAAATAGAGCTCCAGATTGATGTGGAACAAAGTGTAAGTGCCAAAAATATGGCCTCCAAAGCCGAGTCCCCTGTTGAGGATAAAAAGGATGGGCATTTGACAAAGAAGTCCAGGAAAACGTCAACCAGTCAACCACATCTGCCCTGCTTTCTGTGGAGTTCCACCTGACAACCTCTGTCTGGTCAACAAGGCAACCTCAACAACCCAGCTCACGGCAGTGGCAGAGGAAGTCTTTACTTCCTCTCCCCTTCCTTCTGAAAAATGTCACCATGTCTCCTGGGTTTGATGACATCTTGCTTACTCCACCTCCCGGCTACAAGCAATATACTCTCTCTTTGCCTCCTAGCTTCAATGACATCATACTCTCTCTGCCTTCTGGCTTCAAAGACATGCTTTCTCTGCCTCCTGGCGTGGAGGATGTCGCCCTGCCTACCAGCTAAGCATGATGATGTTGTTCCTTCCCCCCGCACTGGCATCCCTGTGGTCATTGCTCCTCCCCCCAGCTTCATGCTGCATGTCAAGTCCCTCTATTGTTGCAGCCTTGCATTCATAAAGACCATAGATTAAAAATGTTTTAAAAAATGTGAACATTTTGATATGACAATACTGTTAAAATGCATATTAGAGTGGACAAAACCTTAAATATTATATGAGGTACCACTGATGTCCACTGACACTTTTGCACAGAAAATAGCTTTTGTTTGTTGTGCAGAAGTTTTTATCTTGAGCTCCTAGCTTGCTGAAACAATCAGCTGCAAGAGCAGAGAGGTGAATAGTCAATCAGAATATTCAGCCTGGCCTTGAAGTCACCAGGCATTTCTGTGCATGACAGAACAATTCACTTTATCATAAGGTTACAACTTGCCACAGGTAGGTCGTGTAATCAAATCCAATGTGGCTCTAATATGGGGCTAGAAAAAGCCCGTCTTTCAGTCCATCTGCAATACGGATACAATCTCAGCAGCTTCTGTCTAGCTTTTAATCCTTTCCTTACTAGCAACTTGCTCGGGACACTGTGGCACAGGGCATAGGGAACTCGGCTGTAGGGTTTCACACAGTCACATTCAGCAAAACTGCAATTTGTTTAGCAAAACAACTACAACAACAATAACAATAAGAAACTAAATATATATATTTAAAAAAAAACTCAAGTCTGAAGGTTCTTTTGTGTACACAATGTTAACTCCATTTGAATTGTTGGAAAGGTGGTCTCAGTAGCACTCTAGATTTGAACAGTAGAACTCTAGAGACTAGTTAAAGATGTTATTGAGAATGCACTGTATTCTCTGTCAACATGTTGATAAACTTGAATAAGTAATATAGTTACAAATGAAATATTAAGTAAAAACTAGCAACTAACAAAACTATATAGCTACCTAGCTAGTAGTTTTACAAGTAACAATGGACAATACAAAATACCATTGGACACTCTTAAAACTACTATCTATATATAACAGTTTAAAAAGTGTCCAATATAATTTTAATGTATTGTTCATGTTACATCTAGAATGATGTTGTGACCCATGCCGTTATGCCATTATATATATACTGTGAGAGAGTTTCAATACTAAAGGCGCATGTGATTCCAAGCATTTCTATCTGCTGAGTGAGTGTGTATACCACTGTGAATGATTCAATCTGATTAGTCAGGAAGTGTGCCTTATGTTTTCCTAATAACAGCATGAGTCAGAAAATAGTTCTGGCTATGACATGAACAATAGGTTAAAATGTAATGTCATTGTAGCATTATTGTGTCAGCAGTAGGGGTTGTACAATGGCACGTACATGGTGAATGTTCCACATAATCTAATTTCATCTAATGGATTCATGGATAAAAATCTGGTGATGCTTTTGGTTAGGAAACCGGTCATGGTGCATTGCGAATGTGCTCACTAACAGAGGTGGCAAGTACAAATACTTTACTACTGTAATTTATTTTATGTATCTGTACTTTATTTGCGTATTTCCCCTATGTGAATTTTTTTTATTCCACTTACTACAATTTTTGATTAAAAAAACTTTAGTTTATAAGCTTTATTATAAGTTTATTATAATTATTTAATAATTTATTTTTGTATATAACAAATTCCAGTTTACTCTACAGTACCAGTGGAAAGTTTTGACATACAAGATATGAAAACAATAATAACATGAAATACAGCAATAGGACAACTTTTGTGAAGGAAGATACAGTCAAGTTTTTTTTTTTTTTTTTGCTTATGAATTCTATGTTTGCTTTTCAGCACAGGCATACATGGGGTGATGGAAGTGTATTTCTCATCCCTATCTTGACTGCTCTTACTCTACTCACTCTCCTTTATTTCATCCCTGCCTAACTGAAAACAGACAAACACTAATTAGACACATTCTCTTTAAATGTGAAGTCTTTCCCACTCACCTAGCCCTCACAATTGATTACAGAACGGCGCTCTAGCACTTCCCCATCACCACAGCGTTGAAAACAAAAGTTTCAGTACAAAATATATTTCTTCAAAATAGCCAGTGTTTACCAGTAAAAAAAAAAAAGAAATAAAGGAAAATAATGAATGATTAGTTATGCCCATTTTGACTGGTTCTGTATATGCCCATTAAATAGTGTATAACATGGCCGTAAAAATCTATTTAACACAATACAGGTCCCCACAATTTTCATGGGACAGTCAACAATTAAAAAATGTGACTTGTTTTAACATTTGACATGAAGTTTACACAAACTATCTGACAGTTTGCACCTGCTGTCTATCTTTGCAAAACCATTTGCTATGCATAAATCAGTGTCCACCAGAAAGAAAGAAAAAAGATCCCACCATGCCATCCTGGAAGGGAGATGAGCAAGGACACCACACACATTTTAGTGTATAATAGACTATATGCTGGATTTGATTTTAACATTTTTGACACAGAAAATGTGTTGGCTGATTTCAGGTAGTTTCAATTATTGCTGCATTTATCTGTCTTTTTATATTGTAATGCATAGTTTGTTTATTAACTTTTCTCTGATTAAACATTGTCTGGTAGATCCAAGAACAAATAATGTCAAATTGAAACCTTTTCAGGAGAATTTTTTTTTATATTTTGCACTTAAAATTAAATTTTCTGTCTGTCATTTTACAGAGCAATAAAGAAATATCATTCTGGAAAACAGATTGGTCTTCATAGCAGAAACGACAATCTTTATTCTGATGCACCATTGCTGCAAGACTAGAAGCTTTGTTATTTTGTAATGTTTTTTTTTGTTTGTTTGTTTTTTTACCTCTCCTGGTTTTAATATATCTGTGAAAAAGAAGTGGAGCCTACATGATTCTGACAAGAGACAAATGTTTCATTCAAATGTTGCTTTCGCATATTGTGGGAGAAGTAATGAATCCTGGTGCTGGGGCGTGGCCCAGATCACCGTGTCAGGTGGAACTGGTTGGCAGAAGCAAAATTAAATCCAATGTTCCAGCCACCACTGGAAAAGTGCATAAATCAAAGCTTTTGATTTGCATGGACTGTAAGGAACTGTCCGGTTCCATGCAAAAATAAACCGAGCGGTGAACATGATGTCAGCCTGAGAACAAAGTAATCCTACGCTTCCCAATAAAAGCAAGAGTGAGGTGGGCGGACTTTAATTTGCACCAGTGTTATGTTGCTTTGATGTCAGGAGTATTATTAAAAATCTAGCTTACATCACCTCTTTTCAATTGGAAAGGTGGCAAGGTAGAATGCATTTCTGCTTTTTATCAAGTTCAGACAAAATCCAGAGTAATGAAATGAGTTTTGGTTGATCAGTTTCTGTGCAATGGTTTACCTGGAAAATGAAAGAGTGTTTATTTGGTTTCACTTGTCCTTGTTGGAAAGATCATTTAAGTACCCGGGCTATTCCATATTCTGTTTAACAATTAATTAATCTTTAATATTTTATTATTATTTCAACCCATTTTAGTCATAGTTGGATTGGTATTCTACATAAAACATAATAAAAAAAATACACAACATGCATTCAAAAATGTGCTAACCAGTCTCAGACAACATTTTTGTTTGCTACATTTTCTTTGCTTTAAATGTGTATCTATAAATGAATGCTAATGACATGATGACATTTTTTTATTAATTCTGTATTTTAATGAATACTTTACTCTAATAGTGTAACTGTGTGACAGTGTTGTAGTTTCAACATGTTTGCATCATTCAACAAGGAAATAAATATGATTCTATGATATCAACACGTTGTATACGAGTGAATGTGTTCAGGTCACAGGTATGATTGTAAATTAAGGTACTGTATATAATAAATGTGATGAAGAGTGTTTTAATCACACAATATTTCCACATTTACACAATATTTACACAAGTTCTTCAAAACTTGGTTTAATCTCTTCAAAAAAAGAAAAAAAGGTTCCCATCAGTAGTTGACTGAGGGTACATAGTTAGTAACCTTGAACCAAGTGTAACGCTCTATTCAATGACTGAAACTTTTGTAAGTTGTTCTGGATGAAAGTGCCTGCCAAGTGCCAAATTGTAAATGTACACATTAATGCAACAATAATAAGATTTCTGTAATATGGTAATGATTCTATTTGAAGGTAAAGTGTGAGCTGAGACATGCTTATTTGTAAACGCACTATCAAGGACACAAATAGAGCCTAAATAGTAGAACAAAAGTTAATATCATTCAACATCAGCACTAAGATTGATGCAATTCAGTAATGGCAAACTACAGATGACATAAAATTCTCCCTAAACATGTTCTCTCTTTTTTTCTTTTTTTTTTCCATATACTTAAAGGCTGTACCGATTTTTACATCAGCACCCATGACAACGGCGGCATGGTGGTGTAGTGGTTAGCACTGTCGCCTTGCACCTCCAGGGTTCAGGCTCGATCCCCGGCCAGGCTCGATTCCCGTCTCTGTGTGCATGGAGTTTGCATGTTCTCCCCGTGCTTGGTGGGTTTCCTCCGGATAGTCCGGTTTCCTCCCACAGTCCAAAGACATGTAGGTTAGGATAATTGCCGTTTCCAAATTGCCCGTGAAAGAGTGAGTGTATGTGTGTGTGTGTCTGTGCCCTGCGATGGATTGGTACCCTGTCCAGGATGTACCCTGCCATGTGCCCTAAGTCTCCTGGGATAGGCTCCAGGCCCCCCGTGACCCTGATTACAGGATTAAGCGGTATAGATGATGATGACCCATGACAACAATTACTGTAATATTAGCAATATACTAATATATGACAACAATGAAATATTAGCAATATACATTAATTTACCTACAGGGGAATTGGTGGCTCAGTGGTGGGCAGCTTGGTTCAATCCCCAGGTTGCTCCTTCCAAACCCAGATAAACATGGAAGGGTTGCAAGTTAAGGCATCCAGCATAAAATCTGTGTCAAACCATTGTATCCATCATTTCTCATCTCTGGTCTGCTGTAACAAGCCCTTAAACGGTGAAGCCAAAAGAAAACCAACAGCTCATACAGATTTGCCTCATTTGAATCATCAAACAGTACTGGGGCCAAAATCTTAAGATTAAAAATTAAGAAAAAGAAAAAGTATGTCATCAGTAACTCTGCCATTACAAAGGAATATGTTGGCTTTCAGATCTGTTCCTTCATTTTCAGACATAAAACAAATGTTCAGTGTGTGTGTGTGTGTGTGCGCGCATTCGTCTGTGTGTGTGTTGAGACATCAATACACACACTCAGCTTTCAACATTATATACTAAGACCCATGAGCTCATAATCTTACAGTCAGACTCTGAGAAAAGTCAGCTTCTTCTAGCTCTGTCAGCTTCACTGTAATTTGAATCGGATTTGCAGTCTCATTAGAAATCAGCCCTGATCAATACTCAGTGAATTAGACTCCTGCTGATCTATCAACTCCCCATTATTGCCTTTTAGCTATAATTTACGATGCATGGTGAGAAAATATTCTAGTCTTTTAGTTTTATAGCCTTAAAGTATCCGAAAGTAATGTATTATGGCTCTCACCATAATGAACTGCTTGTAGAATCAGTTGATGATCAAATATAATATCTGTGTGTTTATGAAACTGTTGATGTCATACTGTTCAAAACAGCATGAAGCTTAAGTTAAGAACTCTCAGACTGTTTGTTTTTTACTCTTTTCTTTAAATAGAACCATAAATCTCAAATGGTACAAAGAGGTATTTCAAGATTCCTATCTATTTCTTGCTGAGACTACAGTATTCTCTAAAAATAAAAAGGTGCAACTGTAAGAATCTGACCAACTTTGACAAGGGAGTTAGGGGGTTAGGTGACTGGGTCAGAGAAGTTCCATAATGGCAAGTGTTCTTGGGGTGCAGTATTTACCAAAAAGAAAGTTGGTAAACTGGTGCTGGATTATGGTCACTATTGCATTTGGAGATTGCAGAGGATAGCTTGTCTAATTAGAACTAAGATTGGACAAATTGCTGACAAAGTTAGTGTTTGCTATGACGGAACACACACCGAACTACAGTACAATGGTCAATAACAATAACTTAGGAACAAATGGCACAAGAATGCATTGTGGAGCGACAGTTTAGGAATGATTAGAGAAACATGACAAAAGGTTCAGAGTGTTGACTTGACCTCCAGGTTCCCCAGTTCTAAATCTAATCATGCATTTGTGGGATGTTCTGGTCAAACAATCTTGATCTATGGAGGTCTCATGTCACAACTTAAAGAACTATAAGAATATGCTGCTAACATCTTGGTGCCAGATACTGTAAGCATACCATCAGAGGTTTTGTTGGATTCATGCACTGTAAGAAAGCCAACTTCTGAAAAGTTATCTAAATAAAGTATAAAAAGTAAACTGAACTAAGATCTTTTTATTTGAAATGTTCAGAAATAATACTTAGTTTATTCAGCAAATGTGCTGCTTCAATGTTAAAAACTGTATAATACTAAAAATGTTTTGTAGAACTTTCATTAAAATGTTAGTTTTTGCGTTAAAGCGTGCATTTCTTGTTGGTGCATGCGCATATGGAGCATGATAATTTGAAACTAGACCCGGGCGATTTAATCGTTATTTTTTATCAATTCAAATTTATGGTTTATGCCGATTTTGAAAAATGAAAATCGATTTTACAGTTTCACTTTGGTGCGGCACCGCAAGCTTCTGTAGTTTTGTGACGCCCCCTCTGTGACTCATTGTTCGGGTTCGCAACTTTACACATTGACCAAGCCAAAGCCCGGTGTAAAATTTGTCTGAAGTTTGTAGCAACTAAAGGAAGCTAATTTACTCAAGCACGACTAATGTCCTCGCGCACCTCAAACAGAGCCATATGCCATATGTTATATGCTTTTAATCAAAATAAGAAGTTCATGTTTGGTTATATCGTTTTGCTTAAATAAATAATAATAATAAACCCTATACTGTCTGCTTTTGAGAATAAATTGAGACAGACCGTATTGTAATGTGTATGGACAAACTATTTAAAAAAAGAGACATTTGTTTGGGGGCAGTGGTGGCTCAGTGTCTTAAGGCTCTGAGTTACATATCAAAAGATCGGCGGTTCAAGCCCCAACTCCGCCAGGTTGCTGCTGTTGGGCCCTTGAGCAAGGCGCTTAAACCAGTCTGAAAAAATGGCTGACCCTGTGCTCTGACCCTGGCCTACTAACAAGAAGCTGGGAAATGTGAAGAATAAAGAATTTCACTGTGCAGTAATGTATGTGTGACCAATAAAGGCTGACTTAACTGACTTAAAAAAAGAGACATTTGTTTTGTGGTTTATTACATTTTAATTATGAAAATAATCATGAATACATAATGGATCTATCTGTCGTAATTGCCTTCAGCAAACAATTTTTTTTTGTTTTGTTATTTGTTAGGTAAACAAATATATTTATTTTGTGAGAACTAAGGATTACTAAGGAACAAAATACTTTGAGTTGCTTTGCCTTCAGACCCTGTTTGTTCAGTTAACTCATAAAAGTGCTTGTGATAGGTTGCCTTATTATTTTAAGTTAACTCAACTTTTTTTTTTTTTTACACTGTGGCTTGATGGCTCAGAACTGTTTTTGTTTTACAAGTTTGACATCCAGAAAATATAATATTAGGCATGAAATTATAATTGTATTGCTGTTCTATCTATCTATCTATCTATCTATCTATCTATCTATCTATCTATCTATCTATCTATCTATCTATCTATCTATCTATCTATCTATTTGTGTTAATGTTCATCATACTGAGGAAAAAGGATCCAATGAGCAGCAATACTGTAGGCAAAAAAACTATTAAAAAACAATAAATGCAGTCAACAAACACTTTTTGAGCACAAAGGCATCTCAGAATGCATATCACTTTCTTAGCATTTCCTAATTTGAGATAAAAAGAAGGGTCCATTTTCAGCGGCTAGAGTGTGAATTTTTGTTTGTTAATGGTTTTAATAAATTTCATAGGTATCTTAGGACGGATGCCAAAATTGCTACAATTTTGAGCAAAACAATGTTCCAGTTGTCACAGTTGTTCCCTCCTTTAATAGTTAAAATGTTGGAAAAGTTAGCTTGTCATGTAAAATCCTCTGCCCTAATGACTACTACATCAGAAAACACAACTTTACAACTGACTTTTACAAAGCACAAACACTCTGGAGAAACTGGAGAACTGTTCCTCATGCAGTGCATAAAATCTTACCATGTCAACTACACGTTTTTAAGATCTGTTTGTTTAAAAATTACCCCATACAAGTTCCTTGTTAAGAAATTTATTAATTCAAATATTAATATAAACCAGTGATTTGCATATACAATGTTATTCATATTATAAATATTTTAAGCACACACTGAAGAACTGGAGTTATTTTTCAGATAGGACAAGGCTTATAGCACAGAAAAAGCAGGTTACTAAAATGAAATGTTGCTGACCTTAATCTGCTTTTCCTGCCATGCTGAGAATACAGCACAGCAATGTCCTTCTCAGAAATGATGGGATTAGTGCACACGCTATAGGATGAAACTGAATGAAGAGTTTTGAGTATAGCGACTCACCTTTTGAGTTAAAGAGATTATCAACAACAAAGATAATCTAAAGAAAAGTTGCTGCTTTCTATGGCTATGATTAATAAGTCTTGCCCTTTTTTTTTTTTTTTTTTTACAAATTCCCAGGAAAAGCTTTTTATTTCATAAGCATGCTGAAGCTGAGCGTCTCATCCAGGTGGCCACACCCTCACCCTGTGATCCCGGCAGGCATCATGTCGCTCTACAAACTCAATAAAACCAACAGAAAGGATGATGGGCTTTTACATTAAAAGCCATATATTCTGATGAATTTGTATTTTTCTTACAGTTGACATTCTCTCAGCATGATGGGATGAAAGTAATGGACACATCAGGCCATTTAAGACAGAAGACAAGGTACAGCATCATGGAAAGTGGTTGCTTTGGACCTATTGGATGTGTAGAATAGGTATTAAAAGCATATAGATAGTGTTATAGGGTTATAGTGTCACAAGTACTGATGGAACCTCTTAGAAAAACAGATCAGACAAAAATAAGGCCAAAATTTGACACAAATTTTTGCACATAGTGTCAACCCCTCAAAATAACAATAATGTGTGTAAATCTCTGTTTGAAACCCTATCTAGCTATTTGGTGATACCAGATCAATGTGCAGATGTGGATAAGACACAGAGGAGGGTATCTTTATATAGACAGGATTTAGTTTGCTTTTAGTTTTGGCTGACTGATGCATTTCCCCCATCTCTCTCTCTCTCTCTCTCTCTCTCTCTCTCTCTCTCAATGTGGTTCTTTACACAACAATCACACCAGAAAGACTGTTTCTTTGTTTCCTACAGCATTTTAGTGAACAATGTAAATTCCGGCAAAGTTGTGACGTTGTCTAAATTTGAATAAAATGAGAACTAATAGAAGGTGGCATGGTGGTGTAGTGGTTAGCACTGTTGCCTTGCACCGCCAGGGTTCGGGTTCGATCCCCGGCCAGGCTCGATTCCCGTCTCTTTGTGCATGGAGTTTGCATGTTCTCCCTGTGCTTGGTGGGTTTCCTCCCACAGTCCAAAGACATGTAGGTTAGGCTAATTGGCGTTTCCAAATTGCTCGTAGTGTGTGAATGTGTGTGTCTGTGCCCTGTGATGGATTGGCACCCTGTCCAGGGTGTACCCTGCCATGTGCCCTAAGTCTCCTGGGATAGGCTCCAGGCTCCCCGTGGCCCTGAATACAGGATTAAGGGGTATAGATGGTGAGTGAGTGAGAACTAATAGACTTTCAAATCACATAAGCCAATATTTTATTCACAATAGAACATAGAGAACATAATAAATCTTTAAACTGAAACATTTTACACAGCACAAAATGAGCTCCTTTAAAATTTCATGCCTGCTACATGTCTCAAAAAAGTTGGGACAGGGGCATTTTGTGTTTCCCAGGTGTAGCATCTCCTCTTCTTTTCAAAACATTTTGAAGATGTCTAGCCATTGAAGTTATGAGTTTCTGGAGTTTTGGTGTTTGGTCCCATTCTTGTCTAATATACATTTTCAGCTTAAAGAGTTTGTGGTTGTCTTTGACATATTTTTTGTTTAGTGATGCGCTACAGTAAATGTTCTCTAGCTGAATTTTTTTGATGATGTCATGCAAGCCTTTGCAATTTGATGTTGAGGAACGTTGGTTTAAAAATCTTTTTAGGCACTCTTTCACAGATTGGAGAGCCTCTGCCCATCTTTACTTACTGTTACAGACCTGAGGTCAATTAACTCGTCTGAATCTTTTTTAAATTTCTTGCTTTTTCCGCCCTTTGTTGCCGCATCCAAACTTTTTAAGACTTGTAGCAGGCATCAAATGTGAAATGACTTCATTTAGTGGACGAAAGTATCAAGTTTTAAATATTTGTTACAGTATGTTCTCTATGTTCTATTGTAAATAAAATATTTGCTCATATGATTTGCACATCTTTTAGTTTTCATTTTATTAAAATGTAAAAAAAAAAAAATGCCCCAGAGTTCAGGTTGTAAATGACTGCTGCTAAACCGCTAAAACATAACTTGACAGTACCTAAAGATTTAAGCATGTGTTTTGGGTGAAATAGATATTGGATGTAAACCAAATAACTTGCTTCAACTTTTCCCCCTATTACAAAGGGCCAGTATCAGTTTTTTACAAGCTGATGTAGAATAAACACTATTAGCATGCACGTGTGTTTTGTAGGCCGAAGCTAACAGATGCCACGTTGACATTGTTTTCTCAATTAACGGCAAGTCCTAATTTGGAATGTACAGCAATAAAGCGGGTAATTTACACCATCATCTTTATCGTTCAGCAGAGTCCTGGGTTTCACAGCCATTTTATGAAGAAGGCTGGAATAGAGGAAAGTCCTTAGCACGGCAAAAACACAAAGCCCATCTGTGTGAGGTTTCAGTGCGAAACAGTAACTATTAATGTCCGTATGGCCAGACGGAGAGAGGAGCGTCTCCGAGTGATGCAGCCATATAATGCCGACCGCAAACGGCTCACTGAAGTGAACGCATTAAACTGTTTATTGTTGTCATATCAAATGTATGTTGTGTAATGATTTAAGGTCTTAAGGCCACTTAACTATTGTGCTGGATAAAAGCCCAGATTAAGCTTTGTTCTTCCACTGCATTGGATCAAGTGCAAAAGTTTGTATACTCTTAATTCAAAATGAATAACACCAGATTCATTTATTTATGTATCTTCAGTAAACCATTTATTCTGCTTAAGGTTGCAGTGGCTCTAAAGCCCATATCAGAAAGTTATGATATACAGTAGCCACCAGTGTTGGCAGCGGCGGCTCAAATGGTTAAAGCTGCAGGTTACAAGATTGGAACATCAGGGTTTCGAGCCGCAGCACTGTCCAGTTGCCACAGTTGAGCCTTTGAGCAAGGCCCTTAACCATATCTGCTCCAGGGGGTGTTTTATCCTGGCTGACCCTGTGCTCTGACCCCAGCTTCCTAACTGGGATAGGCAAAGAAATCATTTCACTGTGCTGTAAGGTACATGTGACAAATAATGTAATGTAAATCAATCATATATGCACATGCACACATTGACACAATCAGGGTTGTTCCTTGCTAGGAGTGGTTTAAACAATTGGGAAGCCTGAAAGAATGAACGATTGTCACCCAAGGCCTGCAAAGATTTAGAAACATCTGAGAAGAGGCCCACAAGGACACATGCAGTACATGTATTACTGTCATCTGAGCTACAGATCAAATCCGGAACCAAGAACCTGTCCTCACCGTGCCACCCATGACGAAGACCTACTGCAACCTGATCTATAGCCAAAACACATTTAGTTGGTTGGGTTCCAAAAATGTCATTTCATTATCACAAAAATAAACATAGTGTATGCTAAGATAATAATAGTGTTGAAAACACATGGGTTTTTCAAAAAGGGGCTCAAGGCAGTAGGGTCCTATGGACCTTTATAAAAACCATATAAAGTTCATTTTAATGGCTATTAATTAGGTATTATTATGTACTGCAGTGTTTCTTACTTCCTAATTTATAAAAGTGTGTCATGCTCTTTGTTCTAATTGTCATCCTCTTATTTGAGCAGGTGTGTGTTGTGTTGTGTTGTGTTGTGTTGTGCTGTGTGTTGTGTTGTGTTGTGTTTGTCAGGGACAATGTCAGGACAAGGGAGCTGTGAGAAAAACACACATATCTTAACAAATTAATCAGACTCCAGTGAAAGAACAGTGCAAATTCCTGCAGCGACAAGCACAAGACGCCAACAAAACAAGCAGGAAAAAAAGCAACACAGAGGGGAAAAAAGAACTGAAACTACTTCCAACTTGCAAATAAAAAGAAAAAGCAATCAATCACGTTTGAGGGTTTTCATTCCTGTGCTTGCTCTTGTGGGCAGAGAGAGAATGAAATGGGACAAGACTAGAATATGCAAAGTTGTGCTCCATTTTCAGGGGGAAGACTTTGTTGCCAAGGAGGGTGTTGGGATAAAGAAACACACACATTGGCATTCCATTGCAGAGGAAAGCATGAAGGCCTGGTAAATGTTCACCATCGCAAACACTAATTAATCACCTGCCAGCTGCTATTAATCATATATTAATGAGATGGTCTCTTTGCTTTGGCCAGACTGCCAGGATGCCCCCCCCCCCCCCCCCCGTCCTCCTCCTCTCGCGACATCGCTGTAGACAGAAAACGCTTCCAAGACTCCATTAATCTTACAGCACCTCTCGTCCTCCAGACTTTCTATTGAAAGAAAGCAAATAGTCGGGACATTTACACTGTCCGTATCTCATACACGCAATATCACGGCTCTTTAATCACCCCAAAGTCCAGATATAAGGACATGCTCTTTTCTGCTTTAGAGGATAATAAAGGTGAAAATGAAGCGAGTTGTCAGGAAAGTGACTGATTTCCATTTAAGCATTCTTTAGAGACATGTCCCAATGAACCTGACTGATGAGAGATTGTGATTTGACAGTTCCAGCTACATAAACTGTATAGCATTTTTTAAAAATCTGTTACATAGATTTATACAGTACGTAGATATGAATCATGCTTCTCTTTTTTCCGAGACATGTTTGGTATCTAAAGTGTACATTTTTCCTATTTTTGACTCACCACAAGGTCTTTACCTGACAGTTTAGAACTGAGTAATCTGTATCCCTAATGATACAAACTGAACATAAAGAGTTTGATAATAAGTCCATATTAAAAATGTAAAGAATGTTAGAAATGTTAGAAATGTTAGAAATGTAACTAATGTAGTCACACTACTTTTTCCTTTTAAACAGTAAACATAAAAAAAAAAAATCTTTTAAAATTTTACTTTAAAATCTTAGTAGGTCATTATAAAATAGTAACGTTTGACAGTGGCACAAATCACATAGGTTTAATATAATATCCAGTCGTGTGTAAAAGTTAGTGCCCTATCGTTCAATTCAATGTTTTTTAAATGTAAAAAAACATAACAAAAAATCAGGTTTTAGTATTACGCAAATACAATCTCAGATGAATAACAATGGATATCTTTTTGAGATTGAGGTCTGGACTTTATAACGCTACATCATTCCAAAACCTTGATTCTTTTATTTTTCGGCCACAGTATATTTACTAGTGTGCTTCATATCATTGTCCTGTTAAAGGACCAAATTTTGACCAAGTTTAGCTGTTGGACAGACGACTTCACATTTGCCTATAAAATACTTTGGTGTACAGAGGAGATCATGGTCAACTCAATGACTACAAGGGGGCTATGAAAAAAAAGTCCAAATTATTACATAAAATGCAGTTGTGCTTCCATGCTCTGTTTAGGCAATACAGACTTTCTCCCAACATTTCTTCCAAGCAATCCGTAGTTTTTCAGTCTCCTTATAATTGACCCCATTTAACATGCTCAGTGAGTCCAGTTCATACTCATGCTCAGTGAGAGTTTTCTTTTTTTTCTTTCTTTCTTTTCTCAGCATTGGGTCTGTTTTGAAACAGCTCTAATAATGCAATATTTTTACATTTAAAAATGTGGTTTAGGTAAAATCCTTTTTTCATTCCACTTCAATTGTTCATTATGGCAACAACAAAAAAAAAATGGTGTGAACGTTTTGCTGTACTTTGTTTGGGTATGAAGATATATGAGGGATCTGAGCTGATGCATGTATACATGATTGTGAAAATTCTCCAGGCCAACAGTGTGAATTATAGAGTATATTCCTCCTACTTTTATAACAAAACAAATCAAAAATACTACAAGCTTTGAATTTATAATACATTGTGCCTGATCCATCTTTTCACTTGTTATTATAACAAAATAAAAATACAAAAATAAATAATTATTTTAATAACATATGTACTGTAAACTGCAATGCCCCTGGCTGGGAGTAAGACAAGAGGTCATGTACACAAAAAACATAGAGGCCACAATATTCCCATTGTGTCCTGTTAGAAGCTTTACAGCTTTACAATGTATAACATTAGTTATATTTTAAAAATAGTTATGTTGAGGAGACTAGGGACCTGATGAAGTGAGAGATGAGGAGAAAAGAAAGAAAGAAAGAAAGAAAGAAAGAAAGAAAGAAAGAAAGAAAGGTTAGAAGAAAGAGTAACATTTAGGTTGAAGACAATGAATGAAATAAATCAAGAAAGAAAAAACATGAAAGAAAGAAAAGTAATGAAGTGAAAAGAAAAAAAAATTTAAGGAAGGAAGGAAATTATGTAAAGAAAAAGAGCAATCCTGTTGAAAAAAGACATAAATAGACTCATCAAAAAAATGGGAATGGAAAAATGACAGTTGGGTTGTAGATATAATGAAAGATAGAAGCCAAGAGAGAAAGAAAGTAATATATAAATGAAAGTGATTTCTTAAAATGAATCAATAAGGCAAAAAATGCAAAAGATCTGAGAACATCACCCCTTGGATACACTGTGTCTGACCCGAGCCACTGGCTCGGCAGAAATGTTTATCACACTTTGGGCATTTATAAACTGAGGGAGTGCATTAAACCCAGGTGGTGTCAGTGCATGCTGATGGAAGGAGCAGCTCTGCTTTCCCAGCTTTATGCAGATTAGCACAGGGGTCAGGCAGCCTATACACTCTCCCTTACAGCCACCACATACTGATTAGTGATGTGTTGTTCATGAACGTGTCAGCTCTTTCTCTTGACTCTTTAGGGATATCACTGAGCGTCGACTCGCATGCATGAGCTGCTTTCTGTTTTGACAGCAATGCTGTTACTCATGCAGTGCAGTTTCTTCAAAATATTTAATCTGTAAAATCTGCTTGTGTCGAAGGTCGAATGTGTATTTATCTCTTAAAGGGCACAAAAAATCTTCATTCACCTTGGTCTAGCAAGTCACTCAGGTATTACATTTGTGATTTGATAGGAATTGCTATTTTTATTTAACCTGATAACATCTTCTACATGCAGCACATTTTCAACAAGAAACATCAGCTGCCCTGCCTGACACACATGCAGTAGCTAAAAGTCACAAATACAGCAGCTCACAATAACCCTATGTTCTCACTAGCAACTTATAGTCACTTATAGTTTGTCTTTTGTAGGAGTGTAGGACCTATGTGTTCCTGCACTGTCCAGCATTATTTTATAATTCAGATGAGAAACAATAGTAGTTAAAATGTATAGCCTCTATTTACTGTAACTTATTAAACCTAATATAAATAATGTCAATTTCAATGTAAAAAATGTTTTTCTTTTGATATATTACATACTAGGTTTTGTACTTAAAAGCATACATAAAGCAAACTGTACTAGCTACTGTATGTACTGTACTCACCAGCAGCACTGATGGTGCTAAGTTGTTAATATGGTTTATGCCATTTTTGAGGTTGAACTTCATTTTTGCAGTTTTGAAAAAAGAAAATGTAAATGAATCAAGAAGTGTTACAAACTGATTGAGAATATTTTGTGAATATTTTATATTTTGTGAATGTTTTTGATTCACAAGGGTGTTAAAAAGCACAAACACCAAAATATTTTTTCAAAATTGTTTGGGTTATATAATTGTTAATTATGTATGATTTTGCAAAAATCAACCTGCAATTGTGTCTGTGGTTATTTCAGTATGCAATTCACTATCAGTGGCGACATGGTGGTTTAGTGATTAGCACCTCCAGGTCCTGAGTTTGATTCCCGCATTGGGTCTGTGTGCATAGACTTTGCATGTTCTCCCTGTGGTTGGTGGGTTTCCTCTGGGTTCTCTGGTTCTCTTCTATAGTCCAAAAACAAACAGTGTGTAAACTAGAGGTCCTACCATGGTCGTGCAAATGGGAATAAAGACAATGGTCACCATTGGCCTCCACGGTACCTAGTTGGACTAGAGGTTTCTAGATAGATGGATGGAATTTAGTAACAACAATATGTTTATGTTGGCTGAGTTTTAATCAAGAATTATAGCAATATATTAGATTGTGATTTTATAGTCAGTAAAACAGAAAGTAATGGCAGCAAATTAGTTCAAGAAAAAAATGTTGAGTTTCGGTGCAAAACAAACCATTTTTAATTAATTGATGAAGATCTTGAGAACCATGATAAACAATACAAAAAACTTCAGATTACAACATCATCATCCTCCTCTACCAGTTTTAGCTTCACTTTGGTACTTAACAACAACTCCCTACCATAGTCCAGGTATGCACAATTTAACCATCAGCTTTCCATACACAGGTTGTGCTTCTCATGTCTCTTGTTCACCAATCACACATGCTTCTAAGTTTTTTTGTACTATTATTTTTCTGCTGCATCTCAGTGCTTATTATACGCCGCATAGTTTTGTATATAAGCATATAACATGGCATTTAAACAAATGAAATACAGTGAAGCCTTGGATTGCGAGTAACTTGGTCTGCAAGTGTTTTGCAAGGAGTGCAAAATTTCTAAATAAATTTTAACCGAGCAAGGTCATCATATACGAGTACTGTAGTATGCAAGCACTTTGTCGGCCGGGCGTCATGCAATCACAACTGAGCGAATAGTTCTTCTCTTTCTTGCGCTGTTGGATCGTTTCCCATGCTCAATCTCAGTGCGCGTGTGTCACTTGTGTGAAAGCACACAAGTGTGTGAAAGTCGTCCTACACAGTAGCTTCCTGCTCCTGCTTGTGCAAGGAAAAAAAGTTAAAAAGCTGTAGCAATGCGGGAGATCAATCTGTTTAGAGGAGTGATTCCGGTAGTGTGTGTGTGTGTGTGTGTGCAAGTGTGTGCATGTGCATGTGCGGCTGTGTGAAAGTCATCCCACACAGTAGCCTCCTGCTTCTGCTCTCCTCTAACACCAGTCACGATTCTTTTCAAAGGTAAAGTGCGATTAATTTGTTCAATTTGTTAATTTGCTATTTTTACAATATATTTTGTATTAATTATTTTTATTATTACAATATTTTTGAGTTTTCATTATTTCTTATGGGGGAAATTTGCTTTGATATACAAGCACGCTTCCAGGAACAAATCCAAGGTTCCACTGTAATGTCAAAATCACATGATGTATTATTTCACAGAATGTTTTGAGGACATTAAGTGACACATCTGTCATTTAATACTGCTGCTAAGTGTTAAAATCATTATCTTAAAAGTAATGAAATAAAGGTGTATGATGGAAACTAAAGAAACTTTTGCAACAAATTTAGTCCTTGTTGGTATTTATCACTTTATTGTATTTATCATTTGTACTGAGCTGAAAAAATCTCAGGTTAAATGTTACTGTCACAATGTCACTGTGATTGTGGCTCTACACTTTGCGCATACAGCTAAAATATATAGAAAATAAATGGTTCCTCAATCACTAGTGTTAGCCATGAGTTATTTAATTAATGTTAAAGTGCTGTGCCCATTAGTGCCTGTATGTAAAATGATGTTTTTACTGTTCATTAGAAGGAAGATTAAGATCTCATAACAGCAAAGCCACTAAAACAATCCCTGATGATTTACCAAAATTTGTCTCATTTGGGAATCTGAATCAAATGATCTGACACTGAAAACTGCTTAAATTGTTCTTATAACATATTAGAGTCCCAGTGACCTTGTTCATAATTCCACAATTCCTGTACAGGCCTAGAGACTATCCCAGGGGCCTTGGAGCACTAGGTGGGGTACACCCTGGATGGGGTGCCAATGCATCACAGGGCACACTCACACGCGCGCACACACACACACACACACACACACACACACACACACACACACACACACACACACACACACACACACACACACGCACGCACGCACGCACGCACGCACGCACGCACGCACGCGCACACGCACACGCACACGCACACACACACAGACACACACACACACACACACAGAATATAATCAATTTGAAAATGCCAAGCATGGGGAGAACATGCAAACTCCACACACACAAACCTGCAAACCACTATGCCACCTATCTAAGTAGACTAAATAAATAATAAAGTAACAACAAAAACAGCTCCCCATTAAAGTATAACAAGAACTTTATGCTGGATTTTAAAAGGAGATTTTAAAGATTTTGTAAAGTGTAAAAAGCATCTTCTCAATTGTTTCATCAGGAAATCAATATGTTATCCAAATGTTTATCATCTCATCCACGTCCGAGTCATCGTGTTTCAGAGAAAATATTTTCCGATCTGACATCTTTGCTCTCAACAGGCCTCTCTGTTTAGCACTGCATACAGGAAATCTTTCATCAATTCCACAATAACAGAATAAAAAAATGAAGACTTCACATCGTGTCTCTCTCTGGTGTGCAGAAAGCAGCATTACGTGGCAGTTCATAATTCCACAATTGCACCCTGCAAAGAGTTAATACACACACAAATGCTAATGAAGTGAAACCCATCGCTCCCCCAGCGTAGGACGCCTGCTGTTTAATTACCTTTTAAAAAGTCGTTTCATAGTCGCACACAGGGAGTTGCGTTTTCAGGGGAACAATGACGAGCCTGTCGAGAGCCCCGAGGTTTGTCTTTCAAATCAAAGTCATGACGATGATGACGCCTTTTGGGAGACTGGGAAAACGTGTGTAAAGGTTTTCAGAACAGCAGGAGATGAGCTTGACGGCGCTAACCTTTTCATGTTCTCTGCTTTCCAGTGTTTTACTGCAGCGCTTTGTCTTTTTTTTTTTTTTACTTTAACTCATCAAATAAACTCAGATCTGATAATAATGAAGCACACTGGCATAAACAGACTTTGTAACATACAGACTACATTTTATTGAAAGAATGACCTTCATCTATGATAATGGTGTCTGCATGAAATAAGCATGGACACCTCTGCCCAGGTTTGTAGTTAAAGTGCCATCTAATAGTGGGAACTCTTTGTAATTAGTTGGAAAGTTGGATGTTGTCTGTGATGACCTCCCAGATGAAGTTGTAGGAGGTTTCAGGTTGCTGTGGGAATCAGGACTGATGGTTGATCTTCAGAGATGATGACAGAGACAGTTTATTTCTTCAGGGAAAGCCCTAAACTTCTGTAATAGAGATGGAGTTAGACAGAGGTTTGGGAGAGAAGTAGAGACACGAATGGACATGAAGAACTTTATCCTGAGAAAAACTTATTTTTTATGTTAAGGAAAAACAGACAAACATTCAGTCAAACAGAAGGAAAGAAAGAAAGAAAGAGGGAAAGAGGGAAAGAGGGAAAGAAAGAAAGAGATGTGGAGCAAAAACTAAAATATTGAAGAAATTAAGAGGGAAGGTGGGGAAGAATAGAAAATTAAAGTAAAAAAAACATCTGATGTTGAGAAATGGAAGAGACATTAAATGAAGAATGACAATAGAAATTCAGGAAAGAAAATGAGAAGGGCTTAATTTAAGAAAGAAAGAAAGAAAGAAAGAAAGAAAGAAAGAAAGATGGGTAGGGAGACCAAATTATTTGAGAAAGTAAAAAGGAAGGCAGTAAAGAGAGAGGGAAAAGAAGGAGAAAAACAATAGAATTAAAGAATGAACAAAAGAAGATAAAAAAGAATGACAAACAATTGTGTGATGAGCTTGCACTGTTGCCTTACACCTCCAGGGTAGAGGGTTCGAGTCCTGCCTCTGGTCTATGTTCTCTGGAGCCTATCCCCAGCCCCCTGTACAGGGTAAGTGGTATAGAGAATGAGTGAGTGAACTGAGGTAAGAAGTATTGGTAGAGAAAAGAAAGACTTTTTAAAAGTCTTATAAGAGGATAGGAAATGAGGGAAAGTGCGAAAGAGAGCAAAATAAATAAACAAACAAACAAATGTTGGTTGGAATAAAATCAGTGTGAAAATAAAGGAAGAATGAAAAAATCCAGAAAATAAAATAATGAAAAAGAAAGAAAATGAAGTGAGAAAATGAAATCAAGTGAGAAAAGAAAGATGAGAAAGAAAGAAAGAAGTTTATCACTTCAAGTGTAGTTGATGTGTAGACAGTTACAGTATCTTGACATAATTCTCAGAGTGAAATTTTTTACATCACAGTGACATTACCCAAGCAGCTCCAGCATGAAACCTCAGACACCGAGCTGTCTCTGCCTAACTGCTCATATGGCTATATTTGAAGGGAATGTTTGGCGATTCACATTCTTTTCTGGACTGTTCCTCTCAACATTCCTGCATCATGTGTGCTGTCATGGAGGACTGGGGGCCTGCAAAGTTCACGTCGTCTCAGGCCCCCTCGCTGTGCAGGAATGACTCAGTCCCGCTCGGCCATGTTTGTGGAGCGTTCAGAAGAAGCTCGTAGCTGTGTGGTAATGTCAACGCTAATGTTATGATTACTTGGGCCGAGGGCCTTTGATGACACGGTTAATGAGAAGTCAAGGGGTCCAGCCCAGCGGGGTGAAGTCCAGACCTCCCACATCAAACACGGTCTCCGCTGGCCAGCCGTCCACCCACGTTCTCCATCTCAGCACACTGCTCTGGAAAAATCACATTTCTCTGGAGAGATTCCCATTTCCCCAAGCCACAGGAGGATTCCAAGATGCACCACCACCACTACCACCAAGAAATTCTGAGAATAATGCTAACCATTATATCCCATTATGCCAGATACCATAAGAAGGCAAAAGAAACAGAGAGAGAGAATTAATGGAGGGATAAAAAGGCAAAAATGACATTTAAATGTCTATTAGAGAGTGCAAATGAAAAATTACCGATTTGTTAAGAAAAATAAAAGAAGAAGAAAAAGACAGCAAAGAAGTAGTACAAATGTGTGTTTAATGTGTAACATGGAAGGGTTGGGGAAATTTTAATGCTGATAATCTGTTTGTTGTGGGAGGGATCTCATCAGATGGTGTGTATGTGTGTGTGTGTATGTGTGTCACATTGATGTGTCTCACATGTCCTCTCATAGAGCTGTCCACCCTTGGACATGCTAAGCTCTAAGCAGGGATTCTTTGTTCCTACAGCTAGAAAAGTCAAGGAGCTGAGATAATGAGAGGGGATATGGAGGGGATGGAAGAACAATTGGAGGTGATCTAAGCCTTCAATCAGCCTCTACAGATAAGCATGTCACACTAAAGCACAGATCAACTCTCCATTAAACAAAAGCACATACACACATACAGTAGACACAAAATCTAGACACAAATCTATACTCTGAGTGTGTAACACAATGCTGCTAGCTATAATATTCCTAACTGTATCTGTATTTAAGTTGAAATCTAAAGTAGGAGTGAGAGAATTATAAAATCCCTCTTATGAACAGAATAATTTTGGTTCTCCTTTTCAAAACGTAACCAAGTAATTATCCTAGTTTAAAAAATAATAATAATAATAATAAAAAGCAACAATAATAACAGGACCCTTACCAGGTAGTTATTAAGGCCCGGCACAAGTTCATATTCATGGTTTTAATCGTCCCCACCCCACCAAATATCTGTTCAGTCTCAGTAATGTTTATGTATTTGGTTACGTTCATAATAATACACAATAATACAGTGCTGATAATACAGCAGCACATACTCACTGTGACCTTGACTGCCTGTTATGTTTTCTTATTTTTCTCCAGGCCTACTTCTAAAAGGTTTACTCAGCTTTGGAGACACAGATGGCCTGTCTGATCAGAAAATTACTCTGAGAAAATATTATTGTAGGCCTGACCCTTGTTTGAAAGTGTTCCCAGCCAGTGTTTGGGTGATTCCTGTAGCTCTGACCTCCCTGAGAAATTATCTATCTGATCAAAGCATAGCCATGAACTTCACAAAACCAACAAGGCCAAGCGGGACCAATGTGCTTCATTATCCCGCCACACTCATATACAGAGCTAACACAAACAAACAACCCTTTAAATTTCACATCGTGAATTCTATCCTGTGACATCACAATCAACAACGTTTTATGTGCTTGACTTGACAGAATGCTTAGCAAATACTGGCGATACTGTACTGTAATTAAACAACATATTAGCTTATGCCACCACTGTACTATATTCTCACTTCTGATTGGTTAGACAGAATTTCCAATCACCGGTTTATATTAATGCACTTATTATCGTTTATTCTGGAAGACGGATTTGAGGATGATCTACATAGAGATATTTTTGCATTTGTTTAGATGACATTGTTAGACGTATGTTTTTCGTCAAAGGTAAAACTGCAAGTGTCCAAGATTAGGGGTTTGTGATTTATCTGTTTATTTATTTATTTAATGATAGGGAAAAAAAGACTGGAAACGGAATTACTTTTTATAGCGGTTGTAAAATACATAAAAGCTGAAGTAATGCCTTGTTCAGACCTGCTAAATATAGCAAATCAAACTAATGAAGAAAATGTTCTGAAGCATTGTTCTTCAGTTAAACCTAGTAATAATAACTGGGAAACTGCTGTGGTATAAATGGAATAAAATAATAGTATATTTTATATAGTTGATATTTTCATCCTTCATTGCTTTGTTAAAATTATTCACCAAATGTAATGTTACCTGTAGTGCAGTTTTGAGAGGTTCATGAGCAAGCTAGAGTGACAGACAGACAGACAGACAGACAGAAAGGCACAAAGAACAAAGTTGGTTTGACTTAATAATTTAATGTGATCAAGTCAACATTTGATTAATCAGATTTAACTTAAGATCTACACCTACAGACTTGATACCAATGTGTCTGATGATTTTTTTTTTTTTTTTGTATTGTCAGGGCTGTTAGCATGCCAGTAAACTGAGATTATTATTCTGTGGAATTTAGCTTTGTATACATGACAGAGCCTTATGCTGCAGTTACTGTACTTTGCCAACCAAGTCAGATTTTTTTTTTTCACCTACTTCGGATACAGATTGAATATCGTTGCCCACATCTCACTCACTCACTCATCATCTATACCGCTTAATCCTGTATTCAGGGTCACGGGGGGCCTGGGGCTTATCCCAGGAGACTTAGGGCATATGGCAGGGTACACCCTGGACAGGGTGCCAATCCATCGCAGGGCTTGCCTACATCTGAAAAAGTAATATTTCATGTGCAATATGTGTCATATTCAAAGTTAATTCTGAAATTGTTATGTGACAAAAATGTCCCTGAGTGTAATGACTAGCTTTCGTCACAAGGCCACCATACTGCCAGCACAACACATTTATGAAGAGAGATAGTGTGGTGAAATGTTGTATTATTGTGGGACAGTTGTACACACACATGGCCACACTAAAATGTTAAATGTTTTCCCATTTATCTGAGAAATTTCACACCCATTCTCCATCGTCGCAGGTGTCAACTCCATTGCACCGCTCCTCACTTCTCAAACATATTTCTCATGAGACTAAAGCTGACAGAAGTAATGCAGTGCTTTTTCAGAGCGGCAGTAAAGACACTTTTCCTCCTCTTTTTGTCCCAATATTATAACTTGTGTGGTGGTTTGATGACCCCTTGACATTTGTGGGCTATTTTACTGTAATTGATTCAAAACACAATATGATTTTCTTTTTTGTACTGTACTTTTAATGAGTAGGGAGTTTGTGTTGATTTCTCTGTCCTTCACAAGACATTTATATGTTGCTTTTCTTTGCCCTTAACTTTAAAAATGTCCCATTTTTGACATTGATAAATGGATTGTAATGTCTGGGGACATGAAAGAATCTCTTCTGTTTGTGCAGGGAGAGAAAACGTCCCCTATAGTTTGTATGGGTTTCTGCTCGAGTGAAGAACATCCGTCCGTTTACATCAAAGAGAAGTTTTAAATGGTGACTCTTTGGAAGTATATTTAATCGCTCAGTATGAGAGTTGCTCAACTCGCCATGTACGTGGGAGCATGCTTTTATATCATAGTGGAGATCAAATTTCCTCACAAGGATAGAAATATCTAACAGTTTCGAGCTTGTGGAGACAATTAGCTGGTCCATGAGAAAAACTGATGCATGTATTTAAAAAGTGCACCCCAAGTAAGTAAGTAAGTAAGTAAGTAAGTAATTAAATTTAATTTAAAAATAAATAAATAAATAATAATAATAATAATAATAATAATAATAATAATAATAATATATTCACAAAGCACTATTTGCAAGTAAAACTATATGTGGGCCTTTTTTATAAGCACTCTTCACTTTTCATATGCATGTCCATGCATAGAGCATGGACAGAGAGCCTTTTAAAAAAAATTACTTTCTCCACTAGCTGTGGTTTGGGTAATTGATCCAACCTCATGGTTGAAAGGGAGACTGTATGAGTGAGTCACAACAAATAAACTCATTTTGTGTGTGATTGGGCTAGATTTTAACAATGATTTTCCAAAAATGTAACTCTTGGTTTATTTTTGAAATTGTGAGTCACATTTAGGTTTAACATTTTATACAATATAGCATGTGCAATACCTTTCAATTGCTTATAAACCTGTTTAAATGCTTGGATACCATTATTGTTGTTATTCTTCCATACTGTATATGAAAAAACAATATACAAAGCATTAGTATATAAACTCACTGACATTTTACCTGTAAATGTATAATAAGATATGGACATGAAAATACTCCAAACATTTATGTTATAATGCACTGTAATACATGACCTGGTATTGTACATGTCCTACAACACACATTCACTACAAGAACACACACTTCTGTTAATTAGATTGTACTCAACATAGGTGAACATAAAACATATCTGCGTTCAAGATCATTGTTTTTATCATTTAACACATGAACATTTTACATTGTCATATTAATGTGGGAAAATCAGACCAATGCACAGCATGAATCCTGAATGCAACATGAAATAGAATATATTTGGAATATGTTACATATGAAACTCATCTTATAAAACAAAACATGTATAACTATTTACATGTAATTATAGTTATTTGCATTATACTTTGCAAATGTATAATTAACGCATGATGCATTATAATATATGTCCACAACCCTTCAGATGGCAAAACCGTACAAAAGTACTGTACACATATATATAAAACCTAAATACACAGATATACAGATATATACTTTTTCAAAGTATATTTTCCTTTCTTGCCCTGCGATTGACTGGCACACTGTCCAGGGAGTACCCCGCCTTGTGCCCTAAATCTCCTGGGATAGGCTCCAAGCCACCCAGGACCCTGAATACAGGACTAAGCGGTATAGATGATGAGTGAGTGAGTGAGTGAGTGAGTGAGTGATTTTCCATTCTTTCAATTTTGCAACAAGCTGTTACTATATTTCTTTATAAAATCAATCAACCAATCTTATTATTATTGTTGTTGTTGTTGTTGTTTTTGTTGTTGTTGTTGATTATTATATTAGTAATAGTATTAGTAGTAGTAGTAATAGTAGTAGTGATGGTGGTGGTAAATATGAAAATAAAGTTTCTGCCTGCTGACGGACCTGAAGGATTTAATTTTCTGTGATTTAACTTTTAACTGTATAGTTTTTTTTTTTTTTATCCTTCAGGACAAATGTATATGTGTTGATTTATTGTTCTGGTATTTATTGCCTCCTGCTGATGAATGTTGATTGAAATTAGCATGGGATGTCTGGGCCAAATATGTTTGAGTTAAATGATAACGGTAGCCCATAGCATCTGTTTCATGTGAGCTTGTGGCCCTAATTTATAAATGAATATTCCTAATATGTTAAAAAAAAAAAACAGCATTAAAATTGTTATAAAAGAGTAAGTTCTTAATTTTTATTTCTGTGAACTGTGTATAAACTTATTTGACCACAAAAATGTTTTATAGCAGCACTGGTTAAAAATATTTTCTATAATACCACATATGCTTGTTAAATGTTTAACATAAGAAAAAAAGGGATTTTTTTTCCATATAAGATTTTACTGCAGCCGTAGTAATACAGGTCAAACTCCCAAGTATATGAAGTCGGAAGCGCTCCGTAATTCTGTATTTGTCCTATAGATGTCAGTGTAAGAAGTTGATTGGTACTGTAGGTAGCAGAGCTGTAGACCTCTCTCCCTCTCTCTCTCTCTCTCTGACACTTTAACAGGGCTATCTACTGTAGGTGTTGTGCATGATAGACCTTTCCCCCTGTGCACTTTGTACTGTATCTGTGCATTCTGTTGTACTAAATAATTGTCCTTAATAGGGATTTACTCCCAGAATCACACTTACTATAATAAAGAAATACTTATTTTGCCAGGAGTTACAAATGACCTTAAAAAAGATTTAGAGCGGCAGACCATTTTCTTTTTATAACCTGGTTATTATGCTTATACATGTGTTATAACATGGTTATGCAAAGTGGCTTGGCAGTTAAAACATATGGCTACTGTATGAACCTTGATATGCTTTCTATAAAAGCACTTTCATTACTATGTAAATATAATTCAATGGTATTTGTTTCTTATATAGAGAGTAAGAGACTTCTGTATTTTTAAAATATTATTAGTAATATGTTGTTACATAATCATTGGCTTGATGGGTTGGAGTTATTGCTATTACCCATATTTAATTATATTATTTTATATCACAGCATTTTGCTATGTATTTTTTATCCAGTTAGAGTTTCCTTTATTCTTCTTCAGTGACCTTATGTCTTATCATTTTATAGGTGCTGTTAACACTCATACTCTCACCAGCCTCTGTTTAGTTTTCTCTTTCTCTCTTGAAATGTTTTTTTTTTTAAAGAACACAAAAATTTACATTTGTTTAAATTATTTTTTCAAAAATTTGAAAATATCATTGGAGCTGCTGTTACAGATATTTAATCAACAGCTTCTGAGCAACTAGATTTCAAATTTAATACTGACATACAGTGGTGTCCTAGACCTTAAAATAGGAAACATTATGTATTTCTTTCTTTTTTCCCTACAAGCAAAATATTTATAGTGTTAAAATATGAGACAATACAGCTATACAGTAGATACAGTAATATATATATATATTTCTGTCAAACTACATATGTCTGTATTGTACTTGATGGTGGTCAAGTTTACTGTTTAAAATATAGTTTTAAAATATAAAAAGTAGGAGAAAAATTTAAATGCAGATCAATGGACACATTTTCCCACAATGCACCTTGGAACAGAACAATGCACAATGAACAATGGCCAGAACCAACCTCATTGGTTATGTGGAAGTGTCCCTTGTAAAAAAAAAAAAAAATCTGTAAATGTTCATTTACTTTACATTTAAATATAAAGTGTCACAATGCTAGTTAACATTAGCTGAACATCTAATGTTACATCAATAATATGCATTTTTAACATCAAGTACACAATTGATTGTGGGTTTTTTTTTCCCTGAAACGTAGCTAGAGCACTAATAAGCGTTATGTGACAATATATGTATAAATCTACAGAATTGCATGAAATTAACAAGACAACAATACAAAAATAAAATTTTCACAGATTTTTTTTGTGGAAGATGTTACCTTCTTTTTTAAGGGTATGCATACATTTTGCTCTTTTTAAAGTGAACTGTATGTCAATGATTATATACTGATTATGTGGAGTGTATTTTAATCAATTCCCCAAGTACAAAATAACAGCAGTTGTGCTGCGTATAGAAGCCTATTAACCTCCATTTAAATTCTCTTTACCCTCCCTATTCAAAAAGCTCATACAATTGATTTAACTTTCCATGCATGCATTGTGCACTGCTCCCGCCTGGTTAAATAAATGGCTAACAGTTTAAGACTTAATTGATTTTCCTTTGCCTCCCCTGGAACCCATCCTGCATACACACATACATGCGCACTCATTAAGGTGGTATTGTATGCAAATCCTATTTTCTCTAATGTAATAAATGAATTAAAATGCAAGGTGACTTATATGAGTTTAAGTGTCTGTGCCGAATGAGGTTTAAGTATAATTAGTTGAATGACGTTAGTTGCAATCCATCAGGGGGAAGTGAGGGGCGTTTCCAAAAGGGGTAAAGCTGGGTGAATGGGCAGAAGGGGACATGGACGGGGAGGGTGAGCAGCTGCCGTGCCATGGGTTGACTTAACCTCTGTCACTTTGATGGCCTTTGTGTTCGCTGCCAAGCCAGATGTCTCCGAGCCCCAATTCCACACCCCTCAGCCTGAGGTACAGCATAGACGTTCACACACAACCACCTACACATGTTAGAAAACTAGAATATGAAAACATACCCTGTGAGAGAAATAAAGAAAAAGAGACACAGAGGCTGCATGAGCCAGGTCCATCGATATATAAAGCCCTTTAAATGAAGTCTGGCTCTCTAGAGCCCACGGACATTATGTGTTATTTCTTTGGCTGAATTAAGAGTGTGTAATGAATAGGGCACATTAAAGCACTCTCTGCTCAGCCCTTCCCTTGCATCGTCCCTCCTCCTCCTCCTCCTCCTCTACAAGGCCATCAGCAAGACTGAACCCTCACTCTAATGAATGTTAACCAGTCATGAAATGATCAGATCTTAACATGCAGCTCTAACATGAATTGTGTCAAGAGAAAACATCCTTTAAGCTACAGCTTTAAGCTAACAGCTACCCTGTTTTGTTTTTCACCATAGCTTACGGATTTCATGTAGACACATTTTCCAGCAATACAAAATAAATTTTATAAGGAAATTTATATGTATATATATTTTTTATCTGATATAAAAGCCAATTACCCTGAAGAGGGAAAAAAAGACACATAACAGATACTTTTTGTGAACCATGGCATGGGGAGCTAATACAAAAAGTGAGTGGCCAGCTGTGGGCACCCACAGAAATGCATTGACAGTAAATTTACATGTATATATGTATATGTGCAAATTCTATGATTTTATGTAGCACAAATAACACTTAATGTTTTGTAATGACACAGATTATATACAATTATAGAATCATAAAGTATATAAAATAAATTATTGCTTGTAAAAAAAAAATCTTCTTCATTTTCCAAATCAGTGTTAACCAGATATTGGTGTATTTGCTAATTCTATGCTTTAAAATGCAAAATCCATGTATGAATACTTGTAAAACACATTTTATTGTTAGACGCATATATATTTTAGATTTAACGTTAATAACATGCCTAATAAGGTGTCCATGCTGCCTGATCTTCTGAACCCAAGATTACAGCAATGCACCTCTACAAGCCTCCTGGGTGGTCTTCTCTCACGTCTATGGAGAGGAGGGCTGATAAAGACAACGGGGAGGGAAGTATTCATTAAGCAAATTAGCCTTACAGTAAAACAATTTAGCAGCTTTATGCCACTTTACTGTTCCCCCATTCTTTCTTGTGTCTGTGATAGGCAGGAAATGTCATTCACATGATCTCTCTCTCTCTCTCTCTCTCTCTCTCTCTCTCTCTCTCTCTCTCTCTCTCTCTCTCTCTCTCTCTCTCTCTCTCTCTCTCTCTCTCTGTCACAGTGGTGATCATTAGTAACACTGAAACCTATAATGGATTCTATTGTGAGGCTTAATGTCTCCCACCTGCCATCTGAAACTTAGGGAATACCACTTTGAAAAAAATTAAATAATAAAATTAATAAATAAATTTTTTTTTTAAAAACACTAATTTGATAGATGAAGAGAAGCTGTGTGAAGGCAAATTTTGTTTTATTTGGATGCAATCCTGAATTGTTATACAATTTAGAAATCACACATCCACAGAGAAAAACTCTCTCATTTGCTGGTGAAAGTAAGATGTGTGAACTCTCCTCTCATGACATCCATAATACTGACTTTTTTCCCCTACCATCAAATCTCAAATAATAATTTTTAAGCTAGCATATTTAGTCACATTTAATTTTAACTTTAGTGGTTTTCTTCTTATTGCATTTTTATTGTTTGATGGTATGATGTTTGGTAGAATTTGTAGCACATGCTTGGTAGCATTTTTATAAATAAGTACTTTAAAAGGCTTCTATAAATAAAATCCATTATTATTATTATTATTATTATTATTATTATTATTATTATTATTATTATAAGGCAAAGGTACATTCACTAAACTGTGCAGTGGACTTCACAAACAAATAAATTGCAATAAATAACCAAAAGCTCAAATATTGGTATTTGAAATAAGCCATTTTAAAAAACAAACTAAATACCACATAAAATGCTTTGAATATTTCTTTTAGATGTAAAAACTATTCAATCGAACTGCACGTAATGCAAAAATGATTATAAAGTGTGGGCAATATGACATCATATCACCTTTTTTTTCATAATGCATCATACAACTCCCGGCCAAAAAAACGGTGAACACTCTAAGATTTTATTTAATCACCCTAAGCTTAGATTACAGCACACAATGTGGTGGTCAGTTTATGTGTGAAAATGATTCCTCATGCTCCCAGAACACTCTTTCACAATTTGAGTCATGGAACTTGCCTGTGCCATTAGGGAAATAAAACTCCATTGATATGATAACCTGGTCATTCAGTAGACTCTAAGCTAATTTCATTTTATTGCCATTGCTAGCGTAAGAATAGCAACATTTTAATTTATTTTTTTATTTATATTTTTTGGTTTGTTTGTTTACTGTAGGTGAATATAAAAAAAAATGTGTTTGACTAATCAGAGGTGTGCTCTGACTGTTTCTAGATCATGTCACTGTTCTGAAAGAAAGGGAAACAGTGAAACACCAGACTATGGTACAAATGCCACTGTTTAAATTGAATTAAATAAAATGTTATTCCCTTAAAGGAGTCAATTAAAAATGATTAAACTGTGAATTGTTCATCATTACATTATTAGTTTTCAGTTAAGGATGAAGGATTAACAGTGCAAATAATTAAAGTCAACCTCACACATGTTCATGATGAAAAACTGATCCAGCATTTTAGCTCAATATCAATCCAATAATGATATTCAGGAATGGCTGAGTTCACCCCTGGAAATAATAATAATGATCTTTGGAGAATATATGCACGTTGTCTTAATTATATTGGTGCAGTCTGTTGTACGAGTTGTTCACTGACGCAGTGGTATGGCGTGTGATAAATTATCCAGCTGCCATATGTGATTAATAGCGACTTTAACAGAGGAGTTAAATGCAATAATAAAGGAGCCCATCGTTCCCCTTTCATATGGCCTCCTCATAAAATTAGTCCAAACTATAAATCATCATAAGAAACCCATTTCGTATTGATATCAATTACTTTCTGCAGTGGCACAGGTACACACACACACACACAGATGAAAACATTTACACACAAGGCTGCACAACACAAGATCTCTATCAGTGGTGTTTTGTTTTTATTAATTCTTCCAACTAAAGTAAATGAGCAAATTTTAAATGATCAGAGGAATTTGAACACTAAAATGATTAGTGACTCAGATATTTGCAGAAGGAAGTTGGACGACATGGTACTGAAGTAATGACGACATAACCCCACCATGTAAATTCAGACTTGCTATAAATGTATTATTGTATTTATTTAAATATTATTTGTGATATTAGTTACGTTTTTTTCTTTATTTTTTTATTGTTTTCAACATTGAAGTATATTTATAATGGGTTAGGGTTAGGGTTGAAATTATGATAGAACAAGTATGGAAGTATGTAGTCAACAAAAAGCACTAAAATAATCCAGAATATGTTTAATATTTCCATTTCTTCAAAGTAGCCACATTTTGCTTTGATGACTGCTTTGTACACTTTTGCCATTCTTTCACTCAGCCTCATGAGGTAGTCACCTGGAAAAGTTTTCCAACAATCCTGAAAGACGTTTCAGAAATGTTGAGTACTTGTTGGCAGCTTTTCCTTCACTCTCCAGTGCAATTCATCCCAAACCATCTCAACTGGATTTAGGTCAGGTGATAGCGGAGGCCAGGTCATCTGATGCAGCACTCCATCATGCATCCTCCATCTTGGAAAATAGCTCTTACATAACCTAAAGGTTTGTTTGGGGTAATTGTCCTGTTGGAAAACAAATGATGGTCCGACTAAGTGCAAACCAGATAAAATGGCATATCAATGCAAATTGCTGTGGTAGACATGCTGGTTAAGTCTACAACAGTTTCAATAGCACAGCAACCCCCGCACCATCACACATCCTCCTTCATGCAATTAGAAACTGTCTCTCTACGTCTATCAAAGACATAATGGCTAGAAACAAAAAATCGTACATTTATACTCATCAGATCAAAGGCCAGTTTTCCTCAGATTTAATGTCCATTCCTTGTGTTTCTTTTCCTTTTATATTTTGGATGTCTTCAGTATGAATGTGCAATGCTGAAAAAATAAAATAAAGAAAAAACACTGAAAGAGAAGGCATGTCCAAACTAAGTGTCTGGTAGTGTATATAAAATATATATATATATATATATAAAACACCATTTACCTCAGTTCTGTCACAATGGATAAATCATCCTGCAGTTGGGTTTGTGATCACTTTAGTACAGTTTGCAACTGATCTAAATCATTATGCAGTTTTTAGTGAGTGAAACAGAAAGTACTGGCAGCAAATTATTTTAGGAAAAAAGTGTCGAGTTTTGTTGCACATAAAACATTTTTAATTACAGTTGTGGGCAAAAATATTAAGACAACTTATGTCATCTGATTGAAGAGTTGTGCTAAATAACTGAAAAACTAGTGAAACTCTAGAATGTGACAATGGTTTTCAGCTCCTTGAGTCCTTGTCTGGTTCATCTTCACACCTAAACACAATAGAAAACTGTTGGACATTGGTGAAGAAGGCAGTAGCAGTTAAGAAACCTTCTTCTGTACATAATCTTCAGAAAGCAATCAAGCAGGCATGGATTGAACATGGATGTTGAGCTAAACTGTGTTTGATGTTGCAAACTAAAGCAAATGTGAGTCTGATCATTTTACCATTTCTTCCAAAAATGCAAGGAGGGAAAAAGAATGAAAAAAAAAGTTTTTACCGGTCACACAGATGCAGTCAGAAACAACTGAATCTTACGTTAAAGGCGATGTTGTTGAGAAATGACTTGTTCTCTCGCTCACACCTGCGGTTTTTGGGATCTTATGAGGATTCCGCATGTCAAAGCCATGCTCTGTGACCCCATGAATTTATACAGAGATGTGATCCACTAATGTGAGACAGCCTTTGTGATAACACAGTGCCGTGGTGGACAGCTGTTCGCTCGAACACCTCATTAAAATACCAGCCACACTTGCACTCATAAACTCCACAGTTTGTGTGAGCTGATAAGGCTTGATAGTCTGGAAGAGCATCACAGTGAACAGAGTAACCTCTCAGACAAATATTATTGCAAGTGTTGTTGTTATGTGACAAGTTGGTTATGGAGGGAATGATGGGACTTTGACTGAGAATAAAAGCCTGCAGGCTCTTCGTGTCCAAAAAAAAAAACTGAAATATGGGAGCAAATGCAATATTACTTTTTTCCCTGCAAAGTTTTAATTACTTTTGGTTGTTAAAATGTAGTGAGTGCATATTCTAACAAATGTATCAATTTTAATATTTAATAAATTGTACTTTATATTTTCTTTTTCATATATTGTATGCTATTTTAATTGGTAGTAAAAAGAAGCAAGAGCAACAACAGAGTGCTTACCATTTCAGAAGTGTTAGGGAAAACCCTTTATATGAATTAACAGGGGGGAAAATGTGCTGCAAACTCTTTGAACTTATATTCCTCCTATTACATAGAGAATGTTAGTTAAATATTCAACTATTATTTCTTTGTACACTTATAAAAAGGCTATAAAAATCTACTCAGAAGTATATGTCTACTGAGCAAATATTGAATATTAATTAAATTAACATTTTCAATTATCATCAAGCAAAGAAAACAACTAAGGAGGTTTAAAATGACTCAAAATGAGTTAACCCTTCAACATATCAAAACCTGGAAGGATTGTGCTGAACCCTCAAGAAAAAAATATGGTCAGAAAAAATATTGAATGAGATCACTTAAAAGCTTGGTCAAGTTGCATGGTAAAAAACAACAACAGTAAAACCCATACCTACAGTATGTTTAATAGTGAAAGTAAGAGCATTTCCATATGCACACAATGTGATGAGAACTCATAGGATTGTGACCAAACAGCTGTTTGGCCATTAGAAAACCACTTTTTAGTAAGACTAATCGGAAAGAAGGTTTACATTTCCTAAAGAGCATAAAAATGTAACTTTGGACAAATGGAAAAAGGTCATGTGGTAAGTTAAGTGCAGATTGATCCTATTCCAGAATGATGGGTGCATCAGTGTAAAAAGGGAAGTGCATGATGTGATGCACCAATCATGCCTAATGCCAACTGTACCACCCTCTGGAGACACTGTTATGATTTAGGTTGCTCCAGCTGGTCAGGTCTAGGCTCACCAATTATGTGGCAATAAAATAAAGTCAGCTGATGACCTAAATGTACTGAATGATAGGATATCAATGGCGTTTTTCCTTTCCTGATGGGAAACAGTCCTGGCATTTAATGTATATAGATGATAATTTGACACATACTGCCTTAACATTGCTGCAGACCAAGTATACCCCTTATTGGCAGCAGAATTCCCTAGTGGCAGCGGCAACTTTCCAAAGGATAATAACTTTTAGGAGACTATGCAACGATTTGAGGAACATGACACAGAATTCAAGGTGTTTATTTGGCCCCCAAATTAACCAGATCTGTTTATCTGTGGGATGTGTTTCAAAAACGCATCTGATCCATGGAGGCCCCACCTCGGCCCTCTTTCACTGTGTGGAGTCCTTTATTGGGTATGTGGACCAACACAATATTATGCAGGTAAATTTAATGTAATGGTTGATTGGTGTATATGCCTTGTCAATTTACAGTGAGGGCAAGTGATTAGAAAAGCAATCACAGAAAGTGAAATGACTCTATTAGGTTACAAAACACAAATTTGAGGAGTTTGAGCATTAATTGCCTGAGTGCTCATTAAGCAGCATGTCTGGGTAATTAGATTCCTTTTAGTGTGTCAGAATAAATGACTTGCCAGTAATCCGAATTAGCAGAAAGCTTGCACCTGAAATGAACTATAGTGAACCTAGGACATCTCATTAAAATTAATGCATTAAATAATCTTCTACTATAATGTCCCTTCTGTCTTCCTGACCTTCTTCCGATTCCCCCTCTCCTGTCCTGTTTACTGACCCTTCATCTGAGATCCTCTTTTTCAGAGATTGAGGCTTTTCTGTGATGGCACCTTGACTTTCAAACTCACATCATCATTATCAATATCCGAAGCCTTACAAATGTTCTGCCTCTAAAACACATATTAAGACTCATTTGTTTTCTTAAGAAATTGTGTTTCCCTGCATTCCGTCTTCAGTCACTTCATTATTATAACAGGAACTCCAGTATAGGCTGATAGTATTGTCAATTCATTATGAAATGAAAATAATTTATCCAAGGTCTATGGGTAAAAACAATGGAGCACTTTGTTCCTAATTATAGGATAATATGAGAAATATCCTAGGCTAATTTTAGTATGTTTTATTTATTTAAGTTTTTTTTTTTTTAAATATGTTTATATCATTGTGAAACATCTGCAAAATATGTTCCTCTTTTAACTTGCATTGTAATAGCCATGGACAACTTTTCTCTCTCCTGTGACGGTAATAAAACAAAAAACACATTTTCTCATGTTACCTCAAAGTGAAAACTTCTAAATTATTACTTTAACCTTATAATCTACTCAATTCAGATCGAGATTCAGTTTTGTATAGCACTTTTAACAATGGTCATTGTTGCAAAGCAGCTTTACAGATTTGAAAAAAAAAAAAATACAATATTACAATAATCTGAAAACATAAACTTACTGTATAATCTCTGACTGTTACAAAGTGCTGACACTGGAGACAACTTGTTTGATGTTGTGTTTATGTTTAATAAATCTTCCAGACAAATTTAATGTTCATCCCTGTGAATAAGTTTCACATATCCATAGAAACCTAATTCAAATTTCCATAGAAACCTAATTAGATAAAGTTTTATACAAGAATGATACAAGATACAAAAAAAAAATGCTTTAACAGGTAATCTATAATGGGTTTCTTTAACAGGCAAATCACAGGTTGAATTTATTGTAATCTTGAATCTTGAATCTCAAATAATTTCCTAATTATCCTTATTAATGTTTCTTAATGTTTTTGCCAATTTACTATAAGTATATTCAGCTTTTGAATTTAGTATTATTTAAATGGGTTATTAAACAATTCAATACATAATGTCAAATTTATAGCCAGCTACAACAATGTTTAAAATAAATGTTTAGCTATAAAGTAATTAAAAGTTGTCTCTTCCAGTTAACCAATTATGTCATTTTGAAGGATTAATTATAGAAAATAAACTTATTTTTTGGGCTTTGGGCTGCTACTGGCAATTTATTTAAATAAATTTGTAATGTATCATCTCATAATTTAGTCCTACATTACTATTTTTATTAGTACTGTTAAGAGCCACACTTACGAGCATGGTTCTAACCCAAGGATGTTGATCACTTTTTACATTGTAATTTAAGAAACAACAAAAGTTTTAGATATCTTTTAAACCAGCATGATGCTGAAAATCTACTATATCATTTACTTTATTGTATTACATGGACAAAAGATAGCATGCAAAAATACAATGAGCCATATAATTTGAGTCAAAACATAAAATCCCTTTTATTTTTACCTTGAACTATGTAAAAGAGTGTGTGCTTGAAGCATTTTCCACTGAATTGATAGTGAACTGATTTATGGCCCTTAATGCATGGTATAATTAATTTTATGCATATGACTTCCCTTACAATTACCACACAGGGCGATTGGAGAAGTTCACTGCTTATATGAAGCCATCAATAATTGTGAATTCATCACTGAAAGTCATGACAGGGAGAAATGAAGGAGGAATAGTCCTTTTTAGGACACAAGGGAATCTTTTAAAGGGCAATTGTCTTAGGATGACTACATCCCTTAATGAACTAGACATGACAAATCTGAAGGGCATTTTAAAAAGTAAGAAAATGGGTCCATCCATATGATCTTTTGCTATCCTGAAAAAAAATCCATTTACAGCTTTAAAGAAGAGAGTAAGTATTATTATTGTTCCATCTATTATCTGTTACATTTGTTGCTACATTGAAATGATTATTCAGAAAAAATAGCAAATTTACTATTATCTCGGGAAATTTTATATTATGAAGTCAATAGGTCAAAATCAGATAAATTCATTTTGGCAGTTTTGAGAAACCCTTTTCAAAAAACAAAAAAAACAAAAAAAACAATGCATCATCAGCATGGTGCATGGCAGCAATGCAAAGTCAGCACCTTTACTGTACCAATTTAGTTCTTGAAAACAGTGCCTTACCCCGGAAGTCCATGACTTTTGTGGTAACCAAACAAGCATGAATGGCAGGCAACTGAAAGTATTCTTTTACTTAAACATTCTCCAAAAATCCATTGAATGCATTTAGTTCATTCACATCAGCTGCTAATAATCACATGAAAGAAAGACGCAATGTGATTGGCTGTTCAGGGACACATTATGCCATTATGTTTTATGGCTCTGTTATATTAAATTTTTATATAAGAAGCTTTGTTTTAGAAATAAAAATATAAAACCAACAGCCAAATGAAGTAAATGTAAAATGCAGATGTTTCTTGCAAAGCCTCACAAATTCATCAAAAAAGTGCAATTATTGGTGTGATTTATGTGGATATTATACTTAACTTCGTAACTAACGTGACATAACTAACTAACTTTGTAACTAACGCTACTGACATCTATTTATGGTCCAATTTATTATTTTATTTACCACAACTATGGTTATTGTTAAAATTAAATAAATAAATAAATAAATAAACAAATAATTAAACTATTAATTATGTCATCAAGATGTTCACTTGAACTCTCAACATGAGGTCCAAAGAGCTGTCTATGCAAGTGAGGAATGCCTTAATTACATTGGAAAAGCATAGCGGAAACATAGGGAGTGACAAAATCAACAGTTTGGAATTTTCTTAAGAAATAACTAGCAAGTTCAGTAATAGCAAAAGGCCTGAAAGACCATGGACCACCGTTAAATAGGATAACCAGAGAATTCTGTCGATTGCGAGGAAAAAAAAATACATTTCACAACATCTAGCCACTCTTGAGGAGGTAGGCGTGTCATTGTCAACATCTACACTCAAGAGACGATTTTATGAAGTAAATACAAACACTTCAAACTACTGGTAAGGTGCAAAAAAACAGAAAAGCCAGGTTAGACTTTGCCAGAAAACTGTTTACTTGACTAGAATTATGGGAAGAGAAATGTATGGAGAAGGACACTACTTACACTTACATTCATTGCTCAGATTTAGCCAAATGCTACAAAAGTGATCACACCCCTTCATATTGCAGATGGGTAATGACCCAAAACATACAGTGAAAGCTACCCAAGAGTTTTTTTAAGACAAAGAAATCGTATATTCTTCACAGGGAGGAAACTCCACATCCATAACTTCCAGACTTCAGATAATCATAGACTTAGAAGATTTTCATCCAACTTTTAAAGGCAGTCCTTATGTTTGTAATCATGTTTGTTCCATTATTTATGAACCTTAAAATGGGTGTGTGCATGAAAATAAGTGTATTTCCTGAATGAGTAATGCCACATTTTTATCAATCCTCTTGAGGTAAAACTGAAAGTCTTTGATGATATTGTTCAATATGGTAGCATACAGATGCGAAAAAATGCCAAAAAACTTCTGTTTCAAAATTTATGGACCTGACTAAATACAGTAAAGTCTTAGGCACATGCACACAACTACTGTAGAGAAAGAATGTCTTCAAAAGTTTATAAAATCAAAATAATATTATAAAAGCAGTAAACAATCATTAATGAAACATGTCAGCATTTAGTATGATGACCCTATACTTAAAATATAGTCTCAGATACAGTTTGTGCAGTTTTATAAGGAAATTTACTCTGTGGTTTTAGTGAACATTTGGCAGAACCAGCCGCAATCCTTCTGAGGAATATGTCACACCTTCCCAGGACGTTTCTTTCAGTTTTTCTGTCTGAAAAGTGGTCTTTTACATAATATGCTGCTCTTCTGGCATACAGATATTTTCCTTTAAGATTGTTTTTTTTTTTCCTTGCAGTAATACTAATGTTTGGAAATGAGAAATGTTTTTCGTGCTGACATAATAATGAAGCCATAAAATAAACATGTATAACAAGGTTTGTCCAAAAAAAACCTGGGTAGCTCTATAATACTATAAAAGAATATCCCCGCCAGGTTCGATTCCCGTCTCTGTGTGCATGGAGTCTGCATGTTCGCCCCATGCTTGGGGAGGGGGGGGGGGAGGGGTCCTCTGGGTTCTCCGGTTTCCTCCCACAGTCACTGACATTTAGGAGATGTACTAATGCTGCTTATGTGTGTATTCTGCATAGGAGCCCTGGTGGTCAGAATAAGCTTCTTTACACACATGAATTTCCATTGTTGTTTTTTTTTTTTTCATATTAACTTTTGAAGTCAGAAATTTATAACATTAACTGCTAATCCATTACCTTAACATTAACAGCATTTCTTAAAGAATTTTAAATCATATTTATCAATGTACATACTATTTACTGGTAATGATAGGTAGTTGGCTAACATTAGATAACCTTTATAGCCAGAACATTTGAAGGACATTCCTCTATAAATCTGTACAGGTTTAAAGATCCATCCACTAATCTGAGGCCCCAGATTACGTGATTCTGAAAGATTCATATGGACAGCAAGAGAGTGGGAGTGAGTGCACACCGGTGAAAGAGTGGACAGGTAAGAGTGATGTGTCGAGTTTCCCTATCAGGTGTGTGACAGCCTCAGTAGGCAGATGATTGGAGCTGAAGCACATCACCTACACAACTGAAGTAGTCTAGTCAGGACCAATTGTGGGCTTGTTCTACTAAGTGACTGATGACCAAACTGGGGTCAGGAGTAATGAAGACAACTGATAGCCCAGCTGGAGAAGCCTGGAATGCAGACCGAGAAAGAGATGCTGTGACAGGGCCAGGGAAAAAAAGAAGGTCTCATGAGGTCTGTCCATGGAGACAAAGGTCTGACAGCAGGTCTGCTCTGACACCCAGCAGGAGGTTCACAGATATCTACTCAGCACCAGGGTCCTGGGATGCCTGACATGAATGACACAAATGTAAAGAAACATTGACAAGACCATAATGCGACACAAATAAACTTAGATTATATCATTGCTTCATAAAAATTTGAACATTTCTATAAGAGAGATTTTTGCTGAAGTGGAGTGAAATGTGGTTCACTCATTATTTACTATAACTGCACAAGCACAACAGTTTTTACTACATATAAATTAGCCCTGGACAAATATAACTTAGTCTTAGAGAGAAAGGCAAAATCTACAACACTTAAGGGTTCTTAGGCCTATCACTGCAGGGGATTCTGAGAGAACCATTAAAAGTTATTTGTTATAACCCTAAACACTCTCTCTATTAAGGGGTGATGCAGGGTTTTCAACCCATTGGTCTTAATTGTATACATTAAATTCAAACACGGATCTCATGGGACAATATTAAATTCTAGTAATGCCATATTACCATCAGTTTTACCAAAATACAAATACCAAACCCCACTAATTCTTTTGTTCATTATGTCGCACTATTCACATAGTATATGAAACTCCCGTGGCTCAAAGCAGATGCAAACAAAAGGAGGCTCAGGAACTCAAATCTGTTCTGTAAACAATACTCCTGCCTTGATATGAAACCTTACAACATCATCATTTTTATGTAGCATAATTGAAAATTCTTTAGTCCTTTCTGCACTCAGCATGTGCAAAACAAAGACATGCAGACCTACTGTACAGCTACTGCATACATTAACGTCAGCACATCAGCGTGTCATCAAAAAGCGTCCAGGCATGCTACTATGAGATCTGTATTAAAGTGAAATAAATGCAGAGTGGGGTAAAAAAAAAAAAAATCCCTGTTAGATGTATGACCTCCGCCAGAGAACACATTCTGACTGAATTGATCTGGATGATATGAATAATTTAGGAGATGCTAAAGGAGGCAATATAAATGCACACATATATTCTAATCTTTCAAGCAGTGTTCCGTAAACGCTCTGTTTTTCAGCGCCCTCTTTTTTTCCCCTCTGGGTGTGGAGCTAAATTAATCCCGGGATGTATCCTTTCCTCTATTTTCACATTCAAAGTTATTCACATGGGGATGCATAATTATTAATCTGAGATTAAATCTAACCTGAAATCTAGAGCACTGCTACACGTTCCATGTGGTGAAACAAGTTTTTTTTTTTCTCTGCTGACTGACCTTTAGCTCACTCGCAGGAACATTTCTTGGGTAATTCACACCGACACGCTCATTCTGCCTTTATCTACAGCTTATGCTGCTGACAGTCACAACTTCCTGTTAGACTTTGTTACCTGCTATTTAAAAATCTCTGGAGACACCTACTGTAAGACCCTCAGCAACATTCAACATTCATTTTATACAGTGAATACTTAGTATACATAATTCAGTGATTCCTTCATTCAGTCCAATTTCAGTTAGTTCTTCCAACTAAATGACATCCTCTGATGAAAAACAGACCCCATGAGGCTATTAGCTTATTTGCCAAATAAGCCCAACAAGTGCAGCTATGGCTTACAATTGCAAAGCGGTAATCAATTAAACAAAAGAAATAATACTGCACATCAGTGACACATACCAACACATTTACCTTAGTGACTCAATGATTCATTTTTAATAAATGAATAGTTGAAAAACATAGCATGTATTACATTACATTTACATTTTCTTTAAAAAAAAACTACAGTTATTCTGAGGGACTACAGTTCTCAAAGTTGATTATTACATTAATCTGGGATTAATGGGATTATAACATCTATATAATGTCTATAGTAAATCTACATGGTAACATATTTTTGGTGCATTTTAACTTACTAGAAAAATGATGAGGGTGATGAAGATATAACCTGTTACAGCTGTTATTATAAGTTATAATAGGAGCTCATTTTTAAGGCCATTTGAATCAAAAGTATAACATGTTAATGTACTTAAATACATAACAATTGCTTTGCTTGCTAATGGGCTGTTGTATAAGAGAAATAAAACCCTGGGACATGTTTTTATATAGGAAATTTATAAGAAAAAAACAAGTTTAGAGCTGTATAAATTATTTGATTTTATCACACCATGTTCTCATTTATTATTTTCCATTATTTTGGTCTCTTTTCCCTAAACAGTCACCTCCAGAGCCGTTGAGTCCGGGGTGAGGAGAGATATCCAGGCTGCAAGTGGCTCAATGAAATGGTCCAGGGAGAAAACAGATAAGATGCGAGCAACAGATGGTCCACAGTAGTGTGATCATCTGGTCACAAAGAAAGACCATAGCAGTGATCTAATGATGGTCCTGAACCCTGGCAATGATTTAATCATCATTCTGGCCTCATTGATTATGTATATAGACATACAATCAAGTAGAAAAAGCATATTTCAGCTGCAACCAGCACATGCCGAATCCAGTGCTTGTCTGTCACATAGCATTGTCTTTCATTCTACAGTCATTTTCTTGCTGAGTTTGACCTCTATAGGGCTAATATGAGCATTGTTACAAACTGATTTACTTCCATAGGCACAAGACCTACCTAAACCTGATGTTCATGCAAAATCGCACCAAACTTTGTGTTGAGGAAAAAGGTGATTAAGAAAGAGCTCTTTGATTAAGAATGATTTTTCTACAACCTTTGTCCATGTATATACACAACTGTGTGCAATACAGTGTAAGGTTTTTCAGTTTGAGATCATTGGTAATCTTGGAGACTATAATCTATAATTCCATTAACCTCAAAGCTCCAGAATAAAGCCAAAAGCAAACTTCAGACTTCTAAAATGTTTGGGCATTCCTGACTAAATTTTTGGTTAAATTATTTGAAACTAATCTGCACACTTGACTGGATTTACTCAGTAAATTCTAAAGATCCACACTTGTTTATTTTGATACAAAAATGGCAATCATAAAAGCCCAAGCAGGAGGATAACAAGTGGCGTGCGGGTCTCATGCGGCGTGTGGCATACGTGAGACCTGAGACGCAGGTTAATTACTGCACTGATCCAAGCTCAGATAAAAAAAAAAATCAGCACAAGCTTTCAGCCCAAGTGGAGCAGCAGGTCGCAACACTGACAGATGCCCTATTACAATGTTAATGATCACAGAGCCCTGGACAAATAATTACATTCAAAGCTTTTCCGTGTAAGATCACAATGCGAGCCACGCCAAAAGATGGCTTTCCTAGATGAGGCAGTAATGCAGCCAGGAACATATGTGGCACGAGCCTGGGGAGTCCCTCAGGTCTATCTCAGCAGCTTTTTGTCCTCAGATGGATCCATGCAGCACTGTACGAAGGGGCACATGTGTGTGTGTGTGTGTGTGTGTGTGTGTGTGTGTGTGTGTGTGTGTGTGTGTGTGTGTGTGTGTGTGTGTGTGTGTGTGTGTGTGTGTGTGTGTGTGTGTGTGTGTGTGTGTGTGTGTGTGTGTGTGTGTGTGTGTGTGTGTGTGTGTGTGTGTGTGTGTGTGTGTGTGTAGATTTGGCGGACTGATAGCACAGAGATTGCTCCATTTAGCTGCTCAGCGTGTGCCATGTGCTCTTATCAAGGGACCGTCTCGACCCCTTTTAATTTTCCCCAAGCTCTGATAGATCCACTCCTCCCATTGTCAGGAGCAAGCACGGTTATCTTCTGCTCGGATGGTAACAGGTGAGGCTCAGCCTAGTGGAAATCATCACACACCACTTGCTGTTATGGTCCAGCAGAGATGACTGTAGTGTAATTCCCCTCTCTGCATAAATATGATGAATTTACAGGAGATTTTATATTTTATATGTTACTATGCAGTACATTATGTAAGACCACTGATTGAGAGGTTTTATTTTACTTAAAACTAAAACCAGCTAAATCCAGCTTTCTAACGATGACATTGTAAAATCTGGACATCACATGAAACTTATAATCAATTCAATTATAGCATACCTATTATTACACTAGTTTGGGGAAAGAATCACATAAACAAATGTATATATTTGCTTTAATGCCAAAAATAAGTCAATAAATATATTTGGCTTTTATATTTACTGTGGTGAATCTTAATTAAATTATATTCCACAAAAATATGTGAGGAAAAAATGTAAGCATTTATATGCATATTTTTAAACTGTCTTTACATGATGATGACTATCAAATTTTAAATATGTAAATATATTTTTGTATTACAATAACAGTATTATCTCACAAACCTCCTAAAATAAATTCACTGCAAAAAATATCTTATTTTATAAAATATCTTGAATATAGTCAGAATTATATTTTTAAAAAATACGTTAATAAATAATTAATAAAATAATTTAAAAAAAATTAATAATCAGGGTAATGGCTAATGTTATATGAGATGAGTCATTATAGGGTCAGTATTTTTACAGTTCTTCAAGAATTTTATTTTCTTTATTCTATATTCATTATTTCAAAATTTTGTAATGTTGCTTCATTGCAGCATTTTTCCAATATCTTTTTTTTATTCCTTTCATTTTTTAAAAACATTCTAAGCACCTTCTACTTCAAATGTTTGGACACAATCAAAGTTTAAAAACATCAGGAATTGGCAAATACTTCTTCACAGCAGTGTATACAGTATGTAAAAATAAAAAAATAAAAAGATAAATGACCTTTATGGATTTTACTCATTTTGCCAAATTATTATTTTTGGCACACAGAAATGTTGTGAATGTTTTTTTTTTTTTTTCTTCTTTAGAAATGTTGACTTTCTGTATTTTAGAAACCTTGATAGCTTGGTAGTCACCTGAAAAGACTACCAAGACTTCTTTGTGTCACTTGATCAGTAAAACAAAACTATGCGTTGTGCAAAGCAGTGGCTGCTGTCACTGAATTCAGATGTTTTGAAGAATATTTAAATCAAGAAAAAGGTTGTTTGCATTGTTACTGAGATTGCCATCACTCCAGTAGTAATCAATTACAGGTACAAATTGCTTAAAGTCTGCAACATGTTCTGTGATATAGGAAATTATGCAGTTTGTTTGTTGTGTGATCAACATGTTATAAACTTTAAGCTTTGTGAGGTGAAGTTAGTTGAAGTTATATTTTAGTGCAACCTTTTTTTCACTTCCAAATTATTACATTGTGTGCTCCTGGTATCAGTTGCACTGGTTTCAAAAGCAAATTATGTCTTTTTACAGAGATATAATGTAATACTACTCAAAAGATGCATGAACATTGTGGACACATGAGATACACACATTGCGTGTCGGAATCTGTTGGGTTCACTCTGTCAACTTTTGTCTCCTGCTATTTTTTATTTTTATTATTATTATTATTTTATTATTTTTATATTTTTTTTACAGTCTTATGGGACCACAGACCACATCGCTACATGATGCATAAATGGGCATTATATGGTGCATACCTGTTCTATGATATGATGTTGCATCCAACAAACAAAGTTTTGAGTTTGAGGCTGCTGCAGCTGTAAACTGACGTACTTGTGTGGCATGTAATGTTCCTAATAATCTTCAATTATATTTTTAATTAAAAATGTTTTGTGTGCAACAAAATGCACCAATTTGGCATCTAACAAAGGCATAAATGTATATGTATATACATTTCTATATCAAATGGCTGTAGTATTAGCATTCAAGCATTTAAGTATCCAATCAGTGAAAAAAGGAAAACTAGCAAGAATTGTCCCAAGATGAAGATAACCTAGTATGTCACTCAACAGCATTGAGCCCAAGAATGAGCACCTGTCCGTTCCCCAGTAACAAGCTTCATTTTTCTGCACTAAGCAAAGACACATTTAAAGTCAGGTATATTCTTCTTTTTAGAAAACTTGAACATTCATTTTAAAATGATGTTGAGGTATGTTTACCATATTTTTTTAAATCAGTAACTGCTTTATCTTCTGCTTATTTCAGATCAGCCTAGCCTTGATTCCAGAGACTTCTAATTTGAAGGTAAATTCTGATAGAAGATAATTTCATTATTAAATATTAATTAATGTTTAGAAATTACAAAGTGCTTGTCAAGAATATGTGGTATAGCAGTAAATCAAATGTTTTCCTTAAATACATAAGATGTTCTGCACCAATGTTATTTAAACAAGTTCACTACTACTACTACTTATTATAAATTCAAATTCAATTTTATTTGTCACATACACAGCCATACACAGTATGATATGGAGTGAAATGTTTTAACAACTGACCTTGACCTAAAAATTAAAAGACAAATAGAGTGTTTTAAATAAAGAATAAGAAATAAGAATATAATGATAAAAAGAAAAGAAAATATTTAAATAAGGCATATAAAATTTTAAATAAGAATATAATAAGAAAAAAATTACAGTATAGAAAATATAAACAAAAAAACTTTTGGCTGTCAAATTTACATTATGTACAGGTACAAGTAATAAATATAATTAGAAATACAATAATAACAATAATAATAATAATAATAATAATAATAATTATTATTATTATTATTATTATTATTATTTCAAAATGGATTTTACCACATTTTTACTACCTTGAACATACCCAAATTTCTTCATGATCTTTATGCTTTTCACACAATTTGATTAAACGTATGAAACTTACAGTGGGCTTATAAAACTTTTATTTTTTGCAAACCAATGCAGGCATACAAGTAATATAGTAACAAAAGTATTTTCAAAAGTCTAACAAAAATAACTTTTTTGTGTGTACCACAAAATACAACTGTCCATGAGACAATGTGAAATATTTTCCTACAATGGTATAAAGACATGAAATAAGCACTGAGACGAGGAGCCAAAAGCTCATTAGAGGGTGTTGATGGGAAGTAAAAGCACTCCACATGTAGATCACAGTAACTGTGTGTTCATAATGTGTGTGTGTGTGTGTGTGTGTGTGTGTGTGTGTGTGTGTGTGTGTGTGTGTGTGTGTGTGTGTGTGTGTGTGTGTGTGTGTGTGTGTGTGTGTGTGTGTGTGTGTGTGTGTGCGCGTGCGTGCGTGCGTGTGTGTGTATCTGTTCACTGAAAGGCTGCCGTCATAATTCATCTGACCTCTCCACACTGTCGCCTTACATCCTGCGAGAACTAATCAACAAAAGGTAAAGAATGGGGCGGGAAGGCCAGTGGCTCAAGATGGGGAAAAATGAAGAGAGCAAAAGGAAACCAAAGAGCCAGAACGTGCAGGAAATTTATTTTTTAACCCCCTGTCCTTACAGCGTATTAATCTTCCTGTGACCTCCTGTTCAGCGAAGTGACTTCGAGTGATATTCTCCGTCTCGGGGCAGCTCCACTCATTTTTTTTTCTCCACTCTCCCCAAAACATTAAATATCACCTGCCTTGATTAATACCAACTTAATTAAAGTCATCAGCGATACAATGGCAAGGCAATGAGCTATGGAATCATTGAAATAGTAAATTAAGGGACGTAAAAGGGGCCCTCCGATTGCCTTATTGACAGTGATGGAGAGGAAGTAGGGATGGGGGGGATGATGCTTTGGGGGTCTCAGAAAAGGAGAACCGGGGGTTCCGGCTGGCCACGCCAGCCCCTCCCTCTTCTCACATCACGCCAGTGAACTTTTACATTTGAATTCATCAAAGCATTGCGCGTGTGCTTGTGTGGGCCCCTGGGTTCTTATGGATGACTTCTATTTAAAAAACTGTTATTACGAGTGTGTAGAGAGCATAGCCGTGTCACTGAGCCAATCATGTGTACACTGTTCACACCTCGAACGGCATACTTCACATCCGAGAATTTTAGTAAACCAGTCAATGGTTTTAGATTAATATTATGTTAAAAAGAAAAGCACATAACAAAATAACAGGATGATGTGGTAGTGTGATGAAGATGATAAGTTGATTATTCTCCTATAATAGCATATGCAGAAATGTTGTATTGCACTCCAAACTATTTCTAATATTCCAAACAATACAATTAATTTATTTGTATGTTATTTACTTATTCTGTAAGCACGTTGTACATTTTACAGGTTTACAGTGACATTAAAGGTCAAAGCTATTCCTATTACTTTATCATTATAACAGTTATAAACAGTAGTTCCCTTCCCCACAGTTAATAAGTTAATAAGACAAAAATATGCAGCTTGTAATATTATCGAGATGCCCAAATTATAAGCACAGACTTTTCTGTTTATATTTTAGCAAATATTGCAAAAATCAGGAGAAAAAGAAACGTTTTTTTTTGTTTGTTTATTTTTTATTGGCAGATACGGTAATTTTAGTTTGTATGGTGGGTGCTGAAGTTTTACTTTATTATTTATGAATAAGGAAGAAATAGAAATAGTTGTGAATCTTAAGATATAGTTGGATTGGAAATTTCATTAAAAAAAAAAAAAAAACCTGGTTTATGATATTACGTGTGCTTGCCTAACACAAGAAACACACTTCCTGTATCTAACACAGTTGGACAAAGGTGTTTCTTCCAGCATTTAAAACCAAATGCGTGAAGGTTTTGTGAATTTATTTTGTGTAAGTATATGCCAATAATAATATTGTCTGCCTAATTACCAAACCAACAGCTATTAATGTTAAATATACGTCTCTTTAAAGAAAGTGTAATATTGTCAATTACAGTATTGTCAGACAGCCAATCACAGTGGAGGTGGATTTGCAGTTTTGAAATTTTGATTTCAGGAAGCTTGTCCTCTAAATTGGGCTACTCCTACTGTATGCCCAATTGAGCTCTTCATATGCTCATAATGTATAATGGAAGCAAAATGCAGGTTAATCTCTAAGCATCTGGGTAGGAAAACATCTTTAAATTGCTCAAAAGTGTGTTGAAAGCCCTCAATATATTTTTTCAGTTCATCAGAAATGTTACACATTTCGAATGTATTTTCTTATGTTTTACTGTTTGATACTCCACGCTGCACAACTGTTTAAAGAAAAAGCATGCTTTATTGATCAGTATGCAGGTGCACAACTCAAAACAGTTGACATAAGCGTGTGTGTGTGTGTGTGTGTGTGTGTGTGTGTGTGTGTGTGTGTGTGTGTGTGTGTGTGTGTGTGTGTGTGTGTGTGTGTGTGTGTGTGTGTGTGTGTGTGTTTGCTTGCGTGCGTGTGTGTGTGTGTGTGTGTGTTTGCTTGCGTGCGTGTGTGTGTGTGTGTGTGTGTGTGTGTGTGTGTGTGTGTGTGTGTGTGTGTGTGTGTGTGTGTGTGTGTGTGTTTGTGTGTGTACATTTCCCATTATTCTGAATGTGAGCGCACACACTCTTTCATAATGGGCAAACATCAGCCACAGCTGGGATGTTAATGCCAACAAATAGGATTATCTGGGAAAAGGATTTCTCAACTAAGCGTTTCCTGCTAATTAGATTTCTTTATCTCAGGAATGAATTGCTTTTTGGCAGTGAAAGCTGTCACTGAGGGAGCTGTTCGCTCCTTATAACTGAATTAAATGCATAATTAGTGATACAATTATATTAGTACAGGGTCTTTTGGGTTTTTATGTGTGTGTGCGTGTGTGTGTGTGTGTGTGTGTGTGTGTGTGTGTGTGTGTGTGTGAGAGAGAGAGAGAGAGAGAGAGAGAGAGAGAGAGAGAGAGAGAGAGAGAGAGAGAGGGCAAGAGCATCAAAGTTATGGGGGTTGGGGAGGGGGGGGGGGAGTTTGAAGTGTGGTTGATAAGGTCCAGACCTCATTATGACTTCACTGTGAGCATGCTGTGTGCCTCAGAATGGGCATTACTATGGTCATACTGTGGGCCTCAGCCTCAGCATCATTGTGGGCCTACTATGGGCCACACCATGAGTATCACTATGGGTTTTACTCACCAGGCTCCTCATTGTGGCCTCATTATGAACCACCACTTTCGACATAACTATAGGTTTCAACACAAGCACCGCCATGAGCTCCATCATAGGCTTCATCTATGAGACTCACCATAGTCTCCATCATAGGCCTCACCGTGGGCCTCAGCTGGCATGGGCAGCTCTGAGAGAGGATCAAGTGAGCGAACAAGGTCCTGTGCCGCTCCCCATGCTGCACCTCACCGGCCCATTCATCACCCAGACGCCAGTGACAGTGACGGATGGGTCAGGCCCAGAACTGGCACCATACCAGCACCAAAATCATACAACCCACAAGCCCACTGACAGCTGGAGCGCTGTGTCAAGTGGTGGAGAGACGGCAGCCATTAATAATCGCCGTCACATGATCCAAGCTATGCACAAGAGGCAACAGGAAAGCAGCAAGGTTTGCCATTCAGATGGCGGCCCGGAAAAGGAGATGTCAGGCTGGGTGGGGGTGACAATCATGGAGGCTTACTCTTTAATCAAGTGAGCCAGGATAGGATAATGAATATATATCAGCCAAATTGGGAGATGAGGTCCTAAATAAGCATCTTTTTTAGAAACAAACAAACAAACAAACAAAAAAAGCCGATTATCAGCATGCTGCATAAGATTCCATTACAGTTCTAAACTCTAAGTTCACATCAATGTTAGATAAATGTGTGTACAGTGGTTATGCGAACATTGACATTATGAATTAGTTGTGAGAATGAAATAATATTTTTTTTTTACTTTGTAGAAATGAAATATCTGATAGAAAAGTATAACAATAAGTTACAATGTGTCTTTACTTACATAAAACAATGAGTTCTAATGTGTCATAATGGAGCAGTGCCTGATAATACATACAATACTATTATTATACTGTATCATATATCACTCTATTGATATCATATAGTCACAGGTCCCACCCATACATTTCATACGCACAAAATTAATAATACAGACATAATGTCTATTCTGCTGCAGTGTTCAGAAACAGGATGATCCTTCAATCCAGTTTGACATGGCAATCACAGAAGCATGAATTAAACAGATAATAACCTGTGAAGCTGTGTGACAGAGTGCATGTCATTACTCATGTCATTTCACCAAAGTATGTATCACATTCACATATAGACACTAATTCACACAGTGCTGTCGAGATCTGGATTCTGATTATCTAGTTAAAATGACTAAAGTTAATGTTAACATCAGCCTCCCACAATATTTCCCAAGGAGAGTTGACTTTATTATATGTACTGTACATTGAGTGGATGTTGAAAAATACAGGGAAAAAGACATGCTTTTTCATGACATGTCAAATGTATATGTCAGTGAGAAATAACAACCACATTTATGACTTCAAAACTCTTCTTATAAATGACCAATGAATGCTTGATGGAAAATTTTGATTCGTTACTTTAAAGAGTGTGAGCAAAATAGTATATAAGATAAATGTGAAAAACACACCTTCATAAACAATTTGTTCAGCCATTAGTTATGATGGTGAAATTTAAAATCAGTTCTGCCATTGTCCAGGTGAATAACGTAATATGCTTGTGTCCACATAAATATTCTTTGCATACATGTTATGTAGAAAAGCAAATGTGGATTCAAGAAAACAAGACAGTATTATAGCTCAGGAGGAGTGATAACTAAATCACTTCAATGCTCAGATCTCCATACCTCAAAGCAGCCATTCCAACATAGTCACAATTTACCATGTTTTGTTCATTTCTAGATAGTTACAGTGAAAAATCTGTTTGTGAAATGGTCATTTTTTCAATTTTACCTGATTTAAGGCTTAATAAATATCTGGGTGATACATTTATATTTTTTCGGATGTATTTTGTATACTTCAACTTATGTAAGTATGGAATAAGAATAACATTTTATGGATTTAATTGGTTTGTTTAATTAATTTCACTGCAACATAAGGCTTTTGGGTCCCCCGAAAATGAGGACTGTCCCCATCCAAAATGCAGTTAAAATCCCATATACATCCTCTGTTGTCTACTACTGCTAGCTTAACCATGATCTGAATGTTGGCTTTGGGCTACACTTGCTTTAAGTCACACTTGTCTATACAGTAAATATGATTTGTGTGTTTTGAGCTTGCAGAGGTGTAACTAGCAATTTATTTAACTGATTAATTTAAATAATTTAAGAGTTGAGGAAATATAAATTCACTTGAAAGTACTGGAATGGCAAGACCACGGAAATCCCATTGATATCATCAAACTGTGGCATTCTTCTCTTGCCATTCTTCTCTTGCCTTTCTTTTGCAGACTTGTTTTGCAGCCCTCTGGCACCTGACCACTACTACCTAAACAGCATGTGCACACACGCACACACACATACACACCTGCATGTCATAGGTGCACTTATGTACAGACTTCTTCTTCCATGCTTCGTTGCTTCTATATATTGTAATATTTGTGTCAACGATTTCCTCAGCTTTGGAGGATACGTGCAAGTTGAATTTCAGTGTTGCTTTTGTGAGCCTTGATGGTTCCACTAATTTTTTTTCGTTTCCAAACTTTCTGCAACAGTAGCTCAAACAGCACTTTGGGATGGAAAATGGGCATATGCACTTGGCCATGAAAACCAAAATCAGCAGATTAATTGGCTGTTGTCATTCATTTACTTTTGCAGCGTAATTGACTATTAAATCTATCCATACTGGTTTCTCAATCCATTTCATTGTTCTCAACATTCATTTTTTTATGATGCCAATTTAAGTCCAGATCATTTTATAGCTCAGTTGAAACCACACACATTTGACATGCAATTGATTAAAGTCCTGAGAATATTGCTGCTAACTAGCATGTGCCTGTTAAGCCTTTAATGCAGACACTATAAAGACCCAGTGACAAAGCAAATGATGGATAATTGTCTTAAAGCTGAACATAATCAATAACCGAAGAGTCTGTATGTATAAAACTACACCAGTTTAAGCCTTTATTTATTGTTATAATTTAGACAATTAAAGCCATAAAATGTTATTCTTGTTCAATGCTTGAGTTGAAGCATACAGATTACATCCAAAAAAATATATAAATTTATCACCCAGATATTATCCAGAATACAAAAATGAGAGAAAATATATTTGTTTCTTGTGTTAGACAACAAAAATTAAACAAATCATTTTGCACATGAGGCTAAATATTTACAGGTACTCACTCATATATCGTCTATATTGCTTAATCATGTGTACACGAATCGGGGAGGGTGGGGGTGGGTGAGGGGGGAGCCTATTCCTGGAGACTGAGGGCACAAGTCATGGTACACCCTGGACAGGTGCCAATAGCTCGCACATACATACACACACTCGCCTATTCACACACTACGGACAATTTGTGAATGCCAATTAACCTAATCTGCATGTTTTTTGACTGTGGGAGGAAACCGGAGTACCCACTATGCAGGAGGGAAACATGCAAACTCCATGCACACAGAGGCCGGAATCGAACCTGTCTGAGAAGCGAACCCAGACCCTGGAGGTGCAAGGTGACCGTGTTAGTGACCACTAAGCCACCATGGGTCTAAATACTATAGATTAAAAATCAATAATTTTGTTATTTTGTTGAAAAAAAAAAACCTTAATTATGGTATTAATGATTTTATTCTTGTGTGAAATTATCATCAGTCTGCTGATTACAGCATATATTGCAACATAACCTCAAATCATTTAAAATGAACATCAATAAGCAAACAGTCCATACTATGTTTAATTCTTTGATATTGATTGCAAAACAAAACAAAATTACACCATACAGAATGTTTATACAGAATATATTGCTTAATAATCATGTCCAGCATACAGGTTGAAAAAGTTGAAAAACAGGTTTAAAATACAAAATAAAATATCATGCATGCCATCGGCTTTAGCAGAAAATTGAGAATTTTGTACAAATCTACACATTGGAGAAACTCCAGGATGCAATTTTTTTATTAAAACATATGATATGAGTTTTTGTGCATACTTGAATGCAATTCGTTCTATGTTAAAGCTTTGCTTCCGGAATTGAAAAACTTTTCATCTGGGCATTGATCTACAGTCACAGCTCCTTTACAAACTACAATGGTCTCCGTCCTCAGTGCATTTGCACTCTATTGCTCCTCTATATTTCAGAGGACACCTGGAAAGGCAGACGGCCAAAATGGTGGGATGGTGAGGCCAATCTGGGGGCAGAACTCTCCATAACTATGGAACACTGAGCTCTTTTTTCCCCATGACTCCCATCTGTTGAGTGGTTATTGTGTGTAAAGTGTTACAGCTGCAGAGGGAGCAGAGAGACATTCTCCTCCAAAAAACCTTTTTAGCATATTCAAACCTCCTCAGCCTTTTATTCTTGTGTTGTTAGCAGGCCCTAATTTATTCATTGGCTTTCACCTCAAACTCTTTCTGGTTAAAACTGAATCCCTCCCTCAACCACTTTACTTAACTTTACTTAAAACTTTACTTTAACTTTTTGCTCTTTATTTCTTTTTTTTTTTTCCAAGTTTTTTTGCTTCCAGGTGGCACATCATCTGTTTCTTGTGGTTGCTCAGTGCTTCTCTGATCACATCCTGCTTTGGGAATTGTTCAGCCATTCGTTCAGCTTTTGTGGCCGATTTCATGCCATGTACGACTTTGTGTTCCTGCCCTTCATGAAGCTGTCAGCCGAATAAAAGTGGCCTGGTCGTGGGGTCGTGCTATGGCTGGTGGGAATGGGGACATCAGCAATGTTGTTGCTGCTGTTGCTGCTGTTGTGTCTTGAAGCCAGCCCACCCACAGTCCTTTGCTCAGCGGGGCTTTAATTTGACTTCAATTTTTACTATGCAGGCCCCTGAGGAGAAAACACTTTTACAAGCCCTCTGTAAAGCCCCTTTTAATAATGGGGCCAAGGGGGCGATGAATGGGCCCGCCACTGCTGTTTGACTGCTCATGGCATGCTCTAATAAAGTGTGCTATTCATCCTTGCTCCCTTTCACTGACTCACTATGGGGCGGAATTTAGGCAAGGGTGCTTATGTATGGAGTGCCAAGGAAAGCCGGCGCAATAGATTTAATGGATCTCTTGATTCATGCACACATATCTTAAGATGCCTTTTCTCTTGCCACTTCCTTTGCCTCCCCCCCAGAGCTTTTGTAAAGGACCTGCACTGGTGATGAGATTAGCACCAAGTGTCCAGTTTGAAACGGAGCACCAAAGTGCAGCAGAAGTCAAAAAATCAAACTGGCTTGTGTTTTTTATTAGTTACAATGTGGAACAATGAGAGGGATTTCGACCCCAAATGGCATCTGTAGACTACACAACAATGATCACATTTTGTTTGACTTTTTCATCAAAAAGTCACAGACAGTGACAAAAAGATATTTGATAAAGTAAAGTAAAAACAGCAAAGTAAAAAATGTAAATTGCAACATAATATACAGTTTATATATATATATATATATATATATATATATATATATATATATATATATAATGTTACAATCCACTAATTACAACAAATATTCTATAAAGTATGCACACTACAGCATAAACTATTTTATTCAAAAATTGATAATATTTTTTATTCATGTCAAACTGCACAAATTAATCCCATCATTTAACATTTCAGATGAAAAACAAAAATGAAAGCTGAAATTATAGCTTTGATAGATAAATCAAGTATAAAACATCATCAACTATATTACATCAGATTGGAAATTTAGGTTGCTGTGTAGAAATTACAGAATAAATAAATTTTTATGTCAAGCTAAAGTTAATTTTTTTAAAGAATAAGGATTTTTTAAAGATTTTTTTTTTTTTTTTTTTAGATATTCAAAACACATAATGTATTCCATATAAAACATCAGATCATCAACACCACAATGGTCTAAAATATAGAGCAAAAATTATATCATTTGACTAAATCTGTCAAATTTGCATCGGAGATTTTTATATAGATTAATTTATATTGTCAAAGTTAAAAGAAAGAATGAAAACCACATCACAGCTTTGGCCAGACGAAACATCATTTGTTCAGTTGATACAGGTTACCCCAAAAATAAATCTACAAATTCACATACATTTTCAGGATATTTTAAAATAAAACATACAGTATATAATAAATTAATTATTATTTGATAAGAAGGAGTGCGTGATAGGTAAATAAAATTATAACTTATTTAAGCACATCTCTGTACAACAAGAGCTATCAAACTTTCAGATTTTTTTGAAATACTCAAAAATATCAATGATTTTTAAACTTAATCTGTATTTAAACCATTCACATTTGTTCCAATGAACCATCAAAAGTGGATTAGGCTACTGTAATGTTGCTTTAATTGTGACACACTTTGAATGTTAAATAACACCAGGAGTCATGATGCAGAGTTCCAGAGAGCCTGAAGGGTGCAGTTAAAGTCACGCTTAATGCGGTGAAGGCGTTAACAGATTGATTCCCTCTAATCTGTTCAGCTACACCAACAGTCAGCATGGGGCAGCCAAATTGTCTTCAGAGAGCCCGGTGTGCTGTGTGTTAACAAATTTCACGGCCATCTGTCACGCACAGTTAAACTTTGCACAGATTTGGTTATGGGAGGAGGCTGACCCAGACCCAGGACCCAGTGATGGGGATGGAGAGGCAGAAGGGCAGGACAGGAGAGGGTGGAGGTTGCTACACCAAGCTTCGTGAACCCCAAGTTCATTCAGCACCGTGCAGCCAGACTTTCTTCCTGGCTAATTATGTGGAAAACAGTAAAGACAATAAAGCATCTGGTGGTCTTTCTTCCCCCGTTTCGAGTTTTTCTCAATATTGTGACAGGCTAATGCATTGTGTCCGGAACGCCCCTCCCAGCAGGAGCCTCCCTGAAAGCACCGGGTCAGAAGAGAGCAAATAGATGAATTTATAACTTAGCCTTTTCACATTAAAGAGGCGAGATTGTTTCTCTGGGACGTGCTCCGCCCCCTCCCACCCGTCCCCTCCACAGAGACTGGGAGCCTCGGTGAAAACATGTTTTGTCCGTGCCACCCAAACTGAGTCTGGCCTTCCTTATTTGGAGGAGGTTTGGGTCAGTGGTGTTGGCCCACCTCCCTTATTCCCCCAAAGCTCATGGCACACAGCTGAAGAAAGGGGATGAGAGACAATCTAATCCAATTGAAATCCAAGCTGAAGACAGAGAACAGGGGAAGAAAATGGAGGGCAGATTCAGCACAGCAAAAGAGTTCAACATTTGGGGACAAAGTCCTTTTGGGAATATTTTTACTTTGTAAATTAAATTCCTAATTAGAATATCAATAGCCCAATGCATATACATATTATACCACAAGACTGAAATTTGTGCATTTTTTATGATACTCATATGTGATAACCATACAAATATGGATCACATTTTTTAAATTCATGCATCACCTTCCTTAGTTACACAATCACACACACACACACACACACACACACACACACACACACACACACACACACACACACACACACACACACACACACATAGTACAAAGTGTGAAAAACAGCTACCAATCAACTTACCAGTAGTTCTAGTAGTAGTATATTTAATATTTTTTAGTTATTGTCCTGGGTTTTCTCCCTATTTAAAAGCTATTTACAGTAAGTTCCTGTCTAGGTTTTCATTTTTACTTTTTCCTGCCTTATTTTATCTACTGATAATAACAATAAGCAGGTAAATCTTTTTGTTTGTTTGTTTGTTTTCAAACCTGCTACTGTCACCACATAACTGATATATGAGGCAATTTGATTAGAATGATGTGGTATCCTAGTTTTTTGCTAATATAAAACAAATGAGTATGGTGTGACATGGAAGGGGCAAACACCCATAAAAAGAAAGAGAAAAAGAGAGAATCTCTCGGCTCACCCTATCATATCCGAGTCATCACTGATCTTCAAGAGCCCTCCATTTCCCCTCTTTTCCCCTGTAATTAAATGTGCACTTCATTAATGTAAATTGGGGAGCTTTAATGCCCTTGTTGAAATTCTGAAGAAAGTGCTGTGGCCTCGCGAAATGCTCCAGCATCGTTGCAAATTAGATTAGCGAGCAAGAAAGGCAGTAAAATTAGAATGATAATGGTTGATATGGCTGCCTGACAGGCATGACTATTCAAGGATCAATGGGACACAGAATGCACGGTGAAGCCCACTCCGAGGCTGGAGACCCACGTCAGCCTGCAGATGTGCCTTTTGGAAGCACTTTAAATTAGTTTAATTTGGTAAATGGTAGGGATTTAGAAGCTCTTAGCCGGCCTGTAACAAGACAAGAATACATTGAAACATTTTGCCATTTATTTATTAGCATAAAATAAGATTGGGGTGATTTGCATTCCCAACAAGTCCAACCTTTTTATTTGCTTTTTTTTTTTTTATTATTCAAGATTTTCATCTATTTCTCAGGCTTTACAATGAACCACTTTTCCCAAGCTGCTTTTCATTCTGTTTAATCTATTTAAACTGGGGCTGATTTTATTCCAACAAATCTAGTCAAACACCAATTACAAGGTAATTTCGATTAAAAAGCTATAGTTGAGAAAAAGGCTAAGGGCAGTTCATTGCGACTGTCTGAAATTCTTTGTTTGGCTGCTCTCAGCGCATTTCTGTCCAAACTCCTAAAGCTCACGGGAAATAATACTCAGTGTGGTTTATTAGACATGGAGTTTAGACCAGACAAAAAGCCTGGAACGTTTCTAAACACATAGTGACGTGGTGTGCGGAAACTGAATTTGTTGTCTCCGTCCGTTGATTTGGAGCCCCTTCTTTCTGTAATCTGACATCACTGAGTTAATAAGTTTACTCTCAGGGTAAATAGGCTAGCGTAGGCTAATCTGGAAGAGAAAGAGAGGAAAGGTTGGCGTGCGGGGAACAGGAAGTGACTTTTAACCGCTTTGCTGGTTCAACCACTTAGGGAAAGCAAAGAGAAGGATTAGTGAGGTAAGTGCGGGTGGAGAGGGGGGGGGTGGGTGCACATTCACCAATGCCCCATGTGTGTGTGGGTGTGTGTATGTGTGTGGGTGGGCTTGGGTGTGAGACAGACAGAGAGAGAGACCCACAAAATGTAATAATATGCTCTACAAAGGATGGCATCTTGTTAACTTTACATATTTGCCTTAATAAATATTCGCGAATATGAACTTTGTGATGTTGCTGCCTATTTGTGTATTTGGGTTGACTCTGCAAATAGAATATCACATGCGATGTGACTTATTAGGGCCTAGTAACGCAAGTCATGCAAGCCACCAATATTTGAAATCTTTTTCAATGTTTTGGATGCTAATAGATATTGAAAATGCTAGTCTATGTTTGCATGACACACTAAAGAAAGTGGGAATATGGATATCATTGGTAAATGGGGTGCTCAAGAGTCAATGGGGTGCATCACTAAATTTAATCATAGAACCCCTAAAACAGTGATAATAACAATGCATCATTATTTTCTAAAATCATCTACTGTTGGCAACCAGAAATGACAGATTTTGCTAATGGTGTAATTAATGTCCAGTATTCTTGATGATATGACATTTAATAAAGTTAGCAGTCTGCACGCCAGTGGAAAGAATTGGAAAAGAAAAAGTAGTTGTTGAATGGGTCCCCTACCAATCTGGTTCATGGAAGACAGAAATTGCATGACAGTTTAACTTTGCTACATATGGATTAAAAGCCCAAGTAAATTAAACATGAGCAGGGGATAGCTGATGTAAGTGTAGTTTGTTAAAGATTGGTTCTGATTTAATGTTAATCTGCTTCCACGGTGCCAATGTACTTTAACCTTAAGTTGCTAGATAATACTTTCAGTTGTGTCATGGCAACATTGAAGGATGGGTGGATGTTTCGTTTTGAAGCTTTTACTAATAGTGTTAGGACATCTAACATGGTCACATCTTTTTGCCTTTACACGTGCACCTTAAATCCAACCTTAATGTTAATATCTCATTAACGTTACCAAATCCTGCTAGAAAAAAAGAGGAACATCTCAGCAACAGGCTATGTTAAAAATACATAACTTAGTGACAGCTAACTAAATTATGTTAATGCTAATGTAAATGTTAATGCCCAAAATATGCCCAAAGATATGGAGACAGCAGGAAGCAAGAAAAAGAGCAATAAGAAACAGGTGTGAAGAACACATAGTTATTTGTCTAATGCCCAGGCAGTTTTAGTGTTGGGCATATTGACTGCAGTGAATCCACATTGATTTCACATAACTGAGCTGTGTATTGATACTCCAATGTGGTTTGTCCCTAATGTCTTTTTTTTTTTTTTACTGTTTGCATTACGGATACTCAGGTTACTTTACCTATCACATCATTATTATACAGAACAATTGACAACAATAAAATGTTTGAATACTTTTAAGGGCAGCATAGTCGAGTTTAAATTTGTTTTGTTTTTTAGTGTGGTGCAAATTTCATGCTACTTCTATTAATACTTATAGTTGTAATAATCATTATAGGTTTAAAAACAAATTAGATAATATAATAATAATTACCATTAATAGCAAGGTATTAATAGCAAGACACTATAAATGTTACCTTGTCATTAGGGGCTGAGCTCCTCGAAAGGTCTGATTCTAAAATCGCCCCTGATGGAGAGTATAAACTGGATGCTATAAAAGTTCATCATTGTTAATTACCTCAGCCTCATAGGTGCAATGCAAAAGAAGCTAAATTTCAGATGTGGCTGATCGACTGCATTTTGGAGTAATTGTATCATTTTTTTTAGCCAAATTGTTCTTTTAAAACAGTCACAGACACTGCAAATACACCACACACAATGCCGCAGTGCCTGAGCTGTGTGAGGGTTCTAATGGTGTCTTTGTGCTCAGGTAAAGTGGACGACCAGCAGAAAGCTAATGAGGATCCAGCAGCCAGTGGATGGTCTATAATTAATCAGCTTCTCTCCTGTGATTATGGTGTCCATCTACAAGAGATGCTGCTGTTCACACCTACAGAAGGAAGGACTTCAACCGGACACTAAGGTAAATGTTCAATTGATTGGTCAATTGTTGAGCGTATCACATTTCTCTAGGTAAAAAGAGATCTTTTAATATAAATGTTAACAGGCCGAGGATACGAGTGGATCCATAATACTCTAAGTAGACTTGTGTAATGCTTTCTATCTGCTCATCCTCCCTCCCTTTCTCCCTTCTTCTAGACACTATTTGGCAAGGATGCATGTCCTCAGTGGAGCAGGATCAATGTTAAAAAGTGGAATTAGTCATTCTAAATCATGTAGCCATGGTCGAAGAGATGGCCTCCGAAAATCATTAGGCAATCATGTATTCTTATTGATTTATTCAAAATACCTGGAGGGAAAGCAGATTAAAGAGAGGCTAAAAGGAAGCTAATGCTGATTAAATGGCTCGGAGATAGGAGGTCCTTAGGGTGTGTTTTTGCCCTAATCAGTAGGAAACAATACTGGCGCAATAGCTGGCCCAAAGCAGGTCTATTAAGGGCCCTTTACTTGACATATTTATGTATTTCAAATAATGTGGAGCACATTAAAGCCAGTTCACTCACAGCACCTTCACCACTGAGCGGTAAACATCTGACAAACTGAGGATGAAGTGAACGATTCTGGAGCCCCATGGGTGTCCTGGTGTGAATTACAACTTTAATACAAGACACTCAACCAATTTTACAGCTGGGTTGTATCCATCATCAAAAGCGCTGTGTTTCCAATATCCTACCACTTTTTTTTGTAAATGAATAAATAAAATAAAATTTAATTATTATTATTTTTTTTATTTTATTTTATTTATTATTATTATATTATTATTATTATTATTATTGCTTATATTTATGTATTAATTTCTTTTTAAAGGCAGCACAATAGCTTAATGGTTAGCCTTATTCTCTCAAATGTCGAGGGTATGGGGCTTAAATCTAAAATCTCACTTTCTGTCTGTATGTGGAGTTTGCATGTGGTCCACCTGCTTTAAGGGCTAGCTTCCTCTCAAAGTCCAAAGACCTACAGTGTGGTCAGTGCCCTGCAATGGTTGGCACCTCATCTAATGTGTACTCTGCCTTGCACCCTAAGTTCCCTGAGAAAGGCTATAGGCTTGCCATAACTCAACACTGGATAAGTGTTACAGATGGATAATATGGAATGTATAATTTTTAAGCAAATAACCCGTAATGAACAACAGAATTCATCACAGACTTATTTTTATATTACAGTATCAAATAATTAATTTTTCACATATTTTGTGTTTTGTGTCACTTTTCCAGTTAAATAGTTTATTGATTACTCTGAATGTGGAAAATTAATACATTTAAATGTAAAAAGATTATATGAACATAATGAAAAAGTTTTAATTAGTTAATAGCCACAGTGTACTGTACATTAGTGTACAAATAATTGGCCATCTTTACATTTTTTAATTGCTTCTTTAATTGCTCATTTACATCCAAATATCAGATTCTGATTTTAATGCATTGGTGAACTATCATTCAAAAGAAATCCTCACTATGTCAAGGAATAAAAAAAATTACTTTACTACTAGAAACAGAAGTGGGATTATCACAAATATGTACAGAAAATGTATAGCTATTCCTAAAAGGTATTAATGTGGGGCACAGGTCACCAAGTTTTAATGCTGCCAGATTTATAAATATCAACAATAACATCAATGTTTAATGTTTATTTAAGGGAATTAATGAGCTAGATTTCCAAGTTAACATAAAATAAATTTAAATTCTCTCTCTCATTCATTCTCTACATGCTTATCCTGTACAGGGTCGTGCGAGGACATGGGTCATAAGGCGGGATACAGTCTGGGCGTGGCGCCAGTCCATCACAAGCCATCACAGGCGCACACATTCACACACTCAGTCACACACTATGTGACAATTTCTTTCCTCTTTCTCTTGTGCTGATTGATATTCAAGATGGGGCTATGACTGTTTTAGTTTCATAGCATATATACAGACAATGACAACAGTGTGTATAGTATTGTGTGTTATACAGAGTCAAACCCTCATCGTCATGTCTGTGTGAGGCACAAATTACCCACATTACCCCACCATGCTAACCTTGAGGATATGCCTACATTTCGTGTAGTAGCTCCAGTGAACAATTAAGAAGTTTTAGATAGCAAACATGTTTTGTTTAATCAACTACCTGATGAAAAGCATTGTAAAACCAAGATTGCCTTAAATAAATAGAAGACAGACACTGTTTAACACAATACTGGCTTAACCATTCAATGAAACTCAGGGCAATAAGGACTGTAGTTTGTGCATTATGGGAGAATTAGACCTGTACACTCTTGAGACAATGTTCATTTTGATATTGTAAGATGAACATGGCGATGGTAGACTCTTTTCTATACTGATTAAATATTACCAATCCACATCGTGCAGTTCAGCTGGACTTTAATATGTGCATGTGTAATGAGGTGCGTTTTATTTACAGCTCAAACACAGTGGCTCCCCGTGAACCCCGCTTTGTTAAATCAGCCTCTTCTTAGTTAAATTTATTGCCATTTAAACATGACAAAAAGGCCATAGAGGTGGTCATTACAATAATCCATCATGTCTACAACTGCTGGCCTGCATGCTCCTAAATTCAATCTAAAAAGGGTCAACAGACCAATTTTTTTTTATCCCTATATCACATTGCTGTCTTTCAGTGCTATTAGTCCAAAATCCTAGAAATCCTGCCAATGAAGTATATATGCAAACTGTCAGAAAATAATGGTACCAAACTACGCATTATCTTTTTACTTCTATGGAAATCTTGAGTATATGCCCTATGTATATTTTAATTAGAAAAGCGGGTGCAATTCATCTTTAAAGATAAAAGGTACTTATTGTCCAATTCATCTTTTTAAACAGATTAATATATGATGAGATGATTTCAACAGCAAATAAAGGTTATTATTATTATTATTATTATTATTATTATTATTATTATTATTATTGTTGTTGTTGTTGTTGTTGTTGTTGTTGTTGTTTTTGCATAAACATTAATGCAGTCCTCCAGATTATATGTTGTGTAATGCATTAATATTCACACTGAATATGATCCCCTCATCTTTTTAGAACTGTAAGGAACCTACAGATGGAGTAAATCAGCAGCTCTCACCCTCTCGCCTCATTGATTATCCACCTAGTAAAGAGCCCAAAGCGCTCAATTCTGCCATCGACGTGGGCTGCAGAGGCGGAGGAGCATCTCAGACCCCCGTGAACGAGCTTTTTATTTTGTGTGTTTGTGCTGAAGGCGTATCGATTTCAGTGCGACTCAAGCAGTCGATCTCCAGCATAACCAGGCTGCATCAAATCCTGTTTTTAACGCACACACATTTAAAATGACACAGTGTACGGGTTCCACCTCAATTTTCTTCAAAGTTGAATTGACTTTTGTGTGTGTTTTTCTCTGCCTATTCATCAGGGCTTGGTGTGTGAGCTGGGTGAGGTGTAGGAGGGAAAACAGATAAATGACAGCAGCCTAGTGATGAACTGGATTCACTCACTAAACAAGAGTTTGATAAATGAAATAACTTTCAAGGATGAAAACCTTAATTAGGGAACAATCCAAGGTATGAGTATGTAAGTGAACTAATAAGCAGGAATTTTCGTATAGCTGCAGCACTTTTTTAAAAAATATTTTTTGCTGTTGCTATATTGATATGTAAAATACTAAAAAATTTGCTTTTTTAGTGTAGCCAAATTAAATTGAAGGTTCACTTCATGCACAAATCACTTTTGCTGTTACTTTTATGTTACTACTTTAATATGAACTTCTAATGGATCCAGTAGATGACAAAATAGCTATGATTTTTATTTTTGGTTGCATCCCATTTTTTGGCAAGACCTGCCAAAATCTTTCATGGATTTTCAGTCTGTGCATGCTTATATTTCCTCATTATTTGTCATATATTGTATTCTTACCAAAAAAAAATGTCTAACATGCTGGACTATTAACATAGCTTCCATTTCATAGTTTTATAAAGTTGTATTATACCTGGACAGCAGGAAATGAGTAAGATGTCAATGGCTGTATTTAGCTTAGATGGAGATGTGTGATTTGGAGCAATAGTCAAACAGAGTTGAAGACAGAGCTCATTTCAGAGAGGGACACTTGTTGAAACACAGCTGTTTAAATATGGAACAGCTTCACCTCTAGTGCTATTCTTTAACAATATGGTCTTGCTTGATTTGGGCTCTGTTAAACTGTTTAACTGTGTAACTGTGTAACCATGCCATCCACACCTGTTAAATCATAATTACTGTTATCGCAGCGTCATTTCAGAGCAATGTGCATAAGGCACAAAAACACACAGTTTCTGATAATTAAGTAAAACTCTATCATGCTGTTTTAGGAAAATAATAAGGAATGGGGTACTGTGAAGCAGAATTATTCTCACCAATCCAAAGTCAATTACTTTTAGATAACCTCTTGCACAACAGATTCTCACCAGTGAGAAAAGCATACAAGTGTTCCATGGTTATTTCAATGAACCAGCAGGATTTGTGCACTTTTACCTGCAATATTTCTGAAGAGCCTGAAAATCAAGACACAAAATATTTTCTATTATATTTCTTTTCTTTGTTATTCAAAAACTTATATTCTACTCTGTATACTTACTTCTACTCTAACTTCTAGCATAATGTTCAAAGTCTATTGTAGTAGTGCCTATACTACAATATATGGATTCCTGTGCATCCCCCTATATGTGGGTTTTCTGTAAACTCCTGCCAAAGTTGGATGGGCAGAATTGTCTAAAGCTCTTGCATGCAGTAGAATTAAGAGCGAGGAAGATAAATACATAGTTTGCTAAGGTTGGTGTGGAAGACCTCAACTGGTCTGTACAGAGCCCTGACCTCAACCGCACTGATTACTTTTTCAGGACTCCTGGAACACATTCACTATGCATACAGGCCTTCTCAGCCAACATCAATATCTGACTTCACTAATGCACTTGTGACAGAGAAGGCACATATACTCAGAGCTATATTCCAAAACATGATCCAAATTCAGTGGATAGACCTACCATTAGAGTATAGGCTGTCATATTAAAAAAATAATATATTTGTTTAATCTTACAAATATTGTTTTTGGTCATATTTACAAGTGCAAAGTCAAAAGACAGTATTTGTGTTAAATTCTATCAGATATATTCACAGCTATATGATGTATAATAAGTATATGAACCCTTAAGACTTACCTATGTCAAGAATTTTACCTATTATCTATACCTGTTACAAAGTCCTAACACTAAAGACTCCTCCCATAAATGTTTCCTTACAGAACACATCATTATATGAACAATTACACGCATTTTAAAATAAAGTTATAGTATGTCAAGGGTTCCCATAAGAGCCCTGTAAATTAGCTGTTACAACATGGATTGTAATCAAGACTAATATAACACTTAGATTACTAATATAAGCGGATTAATAAAATGATTTCCAGCTGAAATATTGCAGCATAAGATTTGTTGTTCTAGAAAATTAATCAGCACAATCTATATTGGAGGAAACTAAAATGGGGAAATGCCACTTTTCCAAAAATAAATAAACCACTAACAGAATGCTATGTCTAAACCAGACTCTGAAGTTTACCTTTAAAACAGCAAATTTGTCTTTAGACAATTTATCACACTTTTGAATTAACAGCCTTGGAACGGTCATCTGATACAGCTATTGTCTTGTGAGAAGCAGCACATTTGTGTGTCGTTTAAGAGGCTGCTGGTCGATGCGTCCTGTGTACAGAGTTACAAGCCTTATTCACTCTTATCTTTTCCTGCACTAGTCACTGACTAGAATCTTCTCACCTGCTCATAGAGTATTCTCTCACACTCACTTACTTTCTCTCTCTCTCTCTCTCTCTCTCTCTCTCTCTCTCTCTCTCTCACACACACACACACACACACACACACACACACACACACACAAATATACACGCGCACACATAAACATGTATGTGACTGATTAATTCAATTCAACAGCTTTTTTTTTTAGACAAACCTGCTAAACTAAAACAGCTGTTGGTCAAGAAAATTAGTGAATCTCCTTTGTGACAGACAGAGAGCCTGAGATTTAAGCAAACAGTCTATAAGAACATGGAAATGAAGTAGCCTGTGCCAACACACCAGCACTTTCCCTTTATCATGAATAAATATTAGCAGTTCTCACCATCCAACTTCTCACAAAAGTCCTGGCCAGTGTTGCATTCCTGTCGCTACATCAAGCATCTTTAGGCTATAAAAGCCCTGCAGCAGAGAGAGACCAGATTTTTATCAAAGGACAGGTTAGGCGGTAAACACAAAGTCATTAACCTCTGACCCTGATGAATTGGAGGCCCAAGAAAAATGCTGCTTTGCCATCTGATTGTTTGGGAAAGGAATTCCCAAGAGTTTTGGAAGTGTCAGGAAAAAATGGTGTCATTTAATAGATTTTAGCGCCAGCAAACACTGACAGTTGTTAACCTACAGAGATCTCTGTTAGTTATTTCTGATATACTGTGTACATCCAACATGGTATTTGAATACAATCTCCATTTTTACCTCAATTGGATGAAGAACCACATCAAGAAAAAAAAAAACATTTGTAGAAAATAAATAAATAATTACTCCAATAGTGAGGATATATGGTAACTGAACTGACCAGGATTTGCAACATAAAATAATGAAAATGTAAAAATAAATAAATAAATAAATAAAATAAAAAGACATAATAAATAATAAATAAATAAATAAATAAGTACAAACTAAACTAAAAATGTTTCAATGAGTTTCGTATTAAGGGTTAAAGCAGCCATTAAATAATTTGAAAATCATGATTTGGTTTCTTTTTAGCTATAAACCTGCTAAAAGACTGCAACCGTAGACATTATGAAGTAATGTGTGTCTCAGAGTGTAATGATCATGGAAGGGAAATGAAATCTTTATCAGACCAGTATGTTGAGTAGTCTGTGGTTAGTATCTGTTCATGAACCTGGTCAACTTGCTCTGGATGCTGCATAGCTGTATATATTCAATATGAACAGAGTGTAGTCAGCCCATGGGAGCTGCAAGAGTGACCTTACTTGATATTGCAGGCCTTTTCTTCTCCAAAAGGTGTAGATGTCTTTGGTGGCACAGAAACATCATTGTCTGAGAAAGAGAGCAGCTTCTGTATTAAACAGTGATGTGATATGTCAGAATGCTTTGTATGACAATCTGTTTCAAACAGTTGAGAGTGTGTGTGTGTTGTACCTTTGTCAATAAACATGAGGAGATTAGGGATCATGACAAGTGATGTGCAGTCTAAGGTAAGTTGGTCCATCCATCCATCCATCCATCCATCCATCCAGGAACGTCTGTAGTCCAACCACCGACTATGGAAGCCAGTGGTGATCATTTGTGTTTGTACAATAGATTCATGCACTCATAGGCAATGTGGGAACGCTAATTAGCCTAATCGTAATGTCTTTGAACTGTGGGAGGAAACCCACCAAGCACAGGGAGAACATGCAAACTCCATGCACACAGACCTGATGCGGGAATCAAACCCAGGACCTGGATGTGCAAGGCGACAGTGCTAAAGGTAAGTTGGTAAGTTCCTCATATTTGACTCCTCCAGGGTCAAAGTGTCATCCCCTGTCTGAAAGTGCATGAAGTAAAACATTTGGCTTGAATATTATGGAGTTTTTATGAAAAAGAACATACCCTGCATTGGAACAAAAGCAGCAGACAGAAGTGACAGACTATAGTAGAACATACTTAGAGGTTAGCAGGTTAGCATGTTAATAAACAAGTAATAAATAAAGCTGTCATGTACATGTTTACGTCACTGTGTGTGTGGATGTATGTGTGTTGGTGTGCATGCGTGTATGTGTGTGTGAAAGTGCGTAAGTGACTGTGAGAGAAGACCCCCTGAGCAGGTGAGTAGTTTCAAGTCAATCACTGGTGCAGGAACTGACAAGAGCGATTGCGGCTTGTAACTTCGTACACATCGACTCATCGACCAGCAGCCTCTTAAATGACATACAAATGCATTGTTTCTCACAAGAAGATAGCTGTATCAGGAGCCTGTTCCAAGGCTGTTGGTCCAAGGCAATTTAGTGTAATAAATTGTCTAAACGCAAATTTGAAAAAAAAAAAAAAACTCCAAAGTCCAGACATAACATTCTATTACTGGTTGATCATACTGACCTTTCCTTTTGAAAAAGCTGCGTTTTCCCATTTTCACACTTTAGTTTTAGCATATAGAATGTGCGGATTAATTTTAATCAACAACAAATTGTATACTATAATAGTTAATTTTATTAATCCGCTAGTAGTCTAAGTGTTATATCAGTGGTCAAAGCATCAATATTAAAATTTTTATTGTAAAAGCAAATTTATGGGAGACACTTGACATTCTCTAAATTGGTTTATAAATGCATGTAATTGTTCTGATGTTATCTGCTAGGAAGCAAAATTGTTTAATATGTAGCAGGAGTCTCCAGTGTTAGGACTTTGTACCTGGTAGAGATATTGTAACTTTTCTGACATGGGTAAGTCTTTAAGAGTTTACACTCTGCAGTTCTCTGGTAAAACTTTGGTTTATTTATGTATATTTATGAGAAACAAATAGAGGATAGTAAGAGAATGGTCCTTAATCAAGCCTCATTTACACACATAATGTCTTTTGACTTTGCACTTTGTTTGTTTGTTTGTTTGTTTGTTTGTTTGTTTGTTTGTTTGTTTGTTTTTTTCATGGGCACTTTAAATCTAATGCATGACGTAAAACATTTGGTTTGAATATTGTCGGATATTTTTTTAGAGAAGGAACATTCCCTGCATGTTGGCGACAAAAGCAGCAGACAGGAGCGAGACACTATAGTAGAACATGAAGAGACAATAAGCAGCGTGTCTATGTGATTGGCATTTAGACGTGACCCAAACAGCCAGACATTTCAGGAACTGATTTGAGGCGGCGTCTCTGGTGCCACAGTGATGTCTCCTTCACGCTCGGCTCTAAATGGTTTCACAGTCAGAAGGAGTGTGTGGTTGTGTGTGTGTGTGTGTGTGTGTGTGTGTGTGTGTGTGTGTGTGTGTGTGTGTGTGTGTGTGTGTGTGTGTGTGTGTGTGTGTGTGTGTGTGTGGGAATAAACTTCACTCTCCAATCCCCTGGCCCATTTAAACAGCAGATAAAAAGGTGCACCGACAGGCAATGACATGTTACTCCTCCTTCTTTTGGCTGATAAACAAAGCGCCAAATATCCAGTGCATTTTTTGACACCCACTTTTCGCCTGCCACTCCACATAAAGAACACCGTGTAGATTTTCACATGTAGATTTGCTGAGTAATGCTCGCAGTTTTGAGAATTCTTTCAGAAGAAAAGAGTGGACACATGCTCAGGAAGTGGCCCAATGACATCAGGACGTAATTTGCATACCCATTAAATATGCATATCACATTTAATTGCAATAGCATAGAATAAAAATAGAATAGATCAATAAATCAGAATAGAAAATAAAATAAATCAGAATAGAAAATAATATCTAATTTATAGGACAGAAAATAGGACAGATTACAGAAGAACAATGGGCACAATGGGCAAGGGGACAAACAAAGGTTATCAGTGAATGGTCAATGAGAACAGCGGTAAGCAGGGATTGGTCAAAGAAACAAATGCATTAAAAAGGTCTAAAAATTTGGCAAATACTGTACAGTAAGTCACTACATTAGTGACACTGCATGCGGGTCCCTGGGTGAACAAGCCCTTTTGATTGTTATCATGTGACATCTTGTGGCATCATAGTCAAAGAGTTGCTCAAGTTGTTTGTGACCGACCAACTGATTTTAACATACTGTAATCTCCTCCCTGTTCTCTTCAAAATATGGACTTTCTTACAAATCAGCCTTTAATGAGGCTCCATTACACACACGCACACACACACACACACACACACACACACACACACACGGGATTTATTGCAGTCAACTGATGAAATTTCTTATTGCATTAAAGGAGCAGTAATCATTATAGAACATGATTAAATATGTCTCCATCTATTGACTCAGGGCTGTTTATGCATTTCTGCATTTGTTTGGTCAATAGTGTGATGTAAATGATGTAATTAATTATAGATGTTGGTGTCGGCTCATTGATGAGAGAAACGCCTCCAGTGTGACGGATGTTCAAGGAGGGATCAGAGTTGTTCTGGGAATTCAGCTGTACCCAGATCCATTTCTTCATTTACATGACTCTCTCGTGCCTCCTCTCTTCTTTTTTTTTTTAACTGCTTGCCATCACGACTGATAGACTTGTGTCAGTACACTTGTCTCCTCAGTCTGAGAAACAGTGACAGTGGACAGTTATGAGACATGGAAGAGAGGGCAGGCGTCGCAGGGGACACAGCTCTCCTTTAGAAATGAATGTGTTTCAAATGAAGCTCAGTGGGATCAACTGTATATATATATTATATTATATTATATTATATTATATTATAGTATATTATATTATATTATATTATATTATATTATATTATATACCTAGCACACAAAGCTATATTTTTAAATATAATTAATTATATTAATAATAATTAATTATATTAAGTAATATTTTTTTCAAAGTTTTTTTTTAAAAGCTCTAAAAGTAAAAAAATCTACAGTTAGCAAAAGCACAAAATAAGAAAGGAAGGAAAAGAAATAAGAAGAAATGACAGCAAAAAATGAGAGAGAAAAAATGATTAATAAAAAGGTACAGCAAAAGAGAAAAACAGAGATTAAGCACAAACAATAAAGAAAATTAATAAAAAGAGAAACTATTACTGTAAGTAAAAACAAAACAAAATGGGAACAAGAGAGAGGAGGAGAAAGACAGAGATGGATAGAAAAAATTAAGTACACAGTATTCACTGTGTTCAGTTACACCACGTAGGACATAAAGGGATCCTGATGATTGGTTGGCTGCTGCAACACCAATTATGACATCATCATCTGGCAGTTGGAATATTCCAGCATTTAGACAGCAAGTCTTAAACTTAATGATTTTAAACAGTTCATAAAACAAATGAATAAAGCCAGTAAGAAACACATACTAAACGGTCATTCATCATTTTAGAATTTCTGTCATGTCTGTATAGATTAAAAAAAAAAACATTATTGCAGAATAAGGAGCAAAAAAAAAAAAAGTGACCAGAGTCATTGCACAGTTCCAGAACACACATATTAAAAGCAAAGTACAATTAGGACTGATCAATGAGCTGAACTCATCCTGCGCTTGCTTTCCTGCTTGGAGGATTAAGTGCTATTGGAAAATTGAGTTTGTCCACATGCCGAATATCACGTGTCTATCCTCATCCGCCGACTTCTTCATGACCAGCTCCTTCTCTAAAAGGTCGGCATGTGGTCTCGCTGGGAGGTCAGAGGTTACACAGAGTGCCTCGTCAAGCTCAAGGGAAGTAATTTCCATTTTAATGTCACACTCCTAATCTGTCAGGGATGCAATGTACACGACACGAAGGCATTAAGCAAGCTTCATCTATCACCCAGCCAGTGTGCTTTCACTGCTCTAATAGTCACCACGGCTCTCTGTATCTCACTGTCCATCAACTCGAGGGTTAGAATAGCTGAAGCTGGAAGACTGTAGCTCTCACTGACAGTGTGGGACATCTAGTTGTCTTCATCCTTATCCTCTTTCTAATCGTAATCCTTATCTTCTGTGCTTCTCTCCACAGGGGGGCTGAGAGAAGACCCCATCCACTTAGCCGTGTGCCAATAATCTGCTCATTCAGAACTCTGGTAAGATCGACATCCTGATATGTGTCTCTCTCTATCCCTAATCATTATTATCATCCAATCAGAAATGTGAAATATACACGCATTTAATTTAGTTAAATGTTAACAGTTGACAATTTAACAATTTTATTTGTATAGTGTTTTTACATTTTTTTATTTATTAATTTATTTTCAGTGAGAAAGCAACAAGTGACAGCAGCAAGAATTTCCTGGGACAACATGAGGAAGAACCCTTGAGAGGACCCAGAATCAAAAAGGAATTCATCCTCATCTTGGTGATATCGAATTGTGCAGTTGTAAATAATGTCTCCTCTATAGCTTTTCAACTTAAGAGCAACTTACAGATATGAGCATCCGAGTCTTTTCTGAATTTATTAACATTTTAATTAAACTTTATTTTGCTGAAGTTATCAGCTGTTCAGTGGGTGAATGCTGGTTTCCGGCTCTAGATAAGGTTAATTTGAGGATCTTAGAATTTGGGTTCGAACCCTGCACTCTGTAGGTTGCCACATTCCATACTGCCCAGCAGTGGCGACTGGTGCAAAAAAATTTTGGGGGGGGGGGGGGGGGGGCACAAATTAAAATTAAACTTTTAATGCTCGTCTGTAAATAGCCATTTATCAGGTGATTAAGCATCATTACTACTAGCATAAAATAAAGGCATTACTCACATGACTCACGTCAGCAGCTCCGCTTGCCATAAGAAGTGCTGGAAAAGACTCGTTGAAAATGGTCCAATCACATGAGCCCAAATATTTCAAAATAATATTGATTCGCTAAGAACAAAAGTGGGAGGGTTCAGGGCGCACAGAGCTGCGCCCGAAGGATGATTTGACAAAATCCAATCAGAGCTCAGCCTCAGGTCACATGCTTTTCAAAAACGTACGTGCCTACATAGACACTCGTTTGTCCGGCGCCCCGCGTACACGAACACAAATGAACGTAATACAGTTTAGATTTTTTTCTAACTGCAAATAAATTATATTAAGAAATACAGCGGAATATTGTGACTAAATGACTTTATTTTATTATTAAAATAAATAATTATTATGTTAAATAATTAAATGATAAAGGAGCATTCTTCTCTGCTTAACTTTAAGGGGGGCGGCGCCCCTCCACTGGATGCAGGACCAGCCCCAAGCCTGAATAAAATGGGATGGTTACATCAGGAAGGGCATCCGACCTAAACCTGTGACAAGTTGTGTGGATTGAATGGTCTGCTGTAGCGACAAACTTAGAGGGAGAATCCAAAAGATCATTTATCCTCTACAAACGTTCTGTAGCAACTGCAGTCCTAAAAATATCCCCATATACATCCCATTCTGGTTTTTTGTGTGTCTTTCTATGTGTGAAAGAAACAAGTAAGAGAGGAAACATTCAATAGCAGCAACCCTTTTTGAAACCATTGTTTATCCAGGAATCTCTTACCGAATCTTAAAAACGATCAGTTAAGCTTGTGCTATAGTGACCCTGTGCAAGTCTTAAGTTTTTGATCCCTCATTGGTTATTCCGTTTTTCTTCCAGAAACCCTTAAATATTCTACATAGATCCATACCACAACTCGCCCTATCTGTGTTCCACGGAGGTTATAATCCTCAATTATAAACTAAGTAAAGTAGACTATGCAATAAAAAGTTTAAAATTTGAGGAGGTTTTAGTTGTAAAAGCACATTTTAAGAAGTTGTTTTGTTTTAATCTCCAACGGGTTCTAGTTATAGAGAACAAAATGGAACCAAACAGGAACACTTAAGGGTTCTATATTGCAAAGAGTGTACATCATTTCAATTTTTTTAATTTTATATTTATTTTTTTATTTATATACTGTAGCACTTTTTTTAACAATGGTCATTGTCTCAAAGAAACATCATATAAGGAAAATTTTAACTGTAAGCTAGTTTAATACTTAAAGTATCAAAATGGTACTTAAGGATTGGTAAGGGTTCTTACCTTGCAGAAAGGGGACTTTATCAAAAAAAAATTTAGTAATTTTAAAAAGAGGGTGGGGGGGGGGGATAAAAGAAATTTCTTTTAAAAGAAAAAACTATTTCTTATACAGAAATGCTCCTGTTGAGAGGTTCTGCGTTTAAATTTTAATGGTTCCTCTGTAAAACTCTTAAGTGTGTATAGTATATCAACTGCACATAATATACCCATATTCCCTTAACAAGAACAAATAAAAACTCTAGCTGAAGTAAGTTGTTAAAGGAATCCAACATACGTCATAAGTTTTGCCGACATCATTATAATGTTTTATTATTATGTTATTATGTTATCCTGCTCTGCAGTGAGTTTTGGGGAGGACCACAGTGAGCATCTGGTTCTCGGTCAGGCTGTGCCTCTGTACACATCGTGTTCGGGTGACTGCCCGCTTAGCCCTACTGCGCACCATCATTTTTCCTGTCAGATTCGCAGGGGGAGGAATTTGCAGAGGAACCCCACCGTGCAATGTTTATATTTCATAAACAAAATGATGTTTTCACCGTAGGGCTGAGACGGGCGGTTCCACTCACTGAATTCCCCCCAAATGCTCGACGCAGATTATTAATGCGCTCCAGTAACTGTTAATTTCACTTTGGGGGAATGATTTATGGGCAGGCAAAGAAGAGATGCATAATCTAATTGAGATCAGAATAGCTGTTTCTTGCATATTCACAGGCACACCATCCAGATGGGGCACAATGATTAATGCCTAATGAGCAAATAATCCATGAAATGAATAATAAAAAAAAAAACAATTCTTCAATAGCATGTCACACTTTAGGAGGGATGAATAGTGGAAGAAGATCAAGATGCAAATGTTTCTGTCACCTTTTTCATCACAGTTAAGACTGAAAAAGTGGAGACTGGAAATGAATTCTTAGATTGTCAGAGTATTTACTTTCTGGGTTTACAATATCGACACTAAAAGTTTTATTTGATGGTGGAAACTCATACCCATTCAAACAGCAAATTTATTTTAAGTCTCTGAAGCCAAACATAATATAAACCGCCCCAAATTACTAAAAAAAGAGGTCTTTTCCATTAAAATAATTAATCAAGTAAGGAGTAAAACACTCCTGGATGCATTGGTGCAGGAAAATAATCAAGGACCAGGTGGTTTGATTTGGTGGAGTTACAGTTTACTCTCCAAAGATGATTATTTTCCTTAAACTATATGCTTCCAAACGATTTGTTCCTCTTAAAACAGAACAACTACTACAATTATTTATTTATTATAAAGCAGCTTATCTCATTTTTTATCCATATATAGTTACATTTAGTTTTTGTGAAATGTCTGTGGCAGACATTAGTTCTGGTTTTCATTTATGTTATAGCAGCTATAAATAATACTTCTCTCCACCGTAGAAAAAAAAGGCAAAAATAAATAAATAAACCCAGATTGTCAAACCAAAAAGAAAGAAAACTTCACCATGTTGGGAAAAATGTATGTTACCTGTTTAATTTGGAATGACACTCTCTAAATCATAGCACACACTCTTTACAGAAAAAAGCCCCTTAACAGAAAGAAAAAACTTTAATTAATAATTTACATGCAGCAAAAAAAAAAAGGAAAGAAAAAAACGGATACTAACTTGAAGACTGGAAGATTCCTTTAATTGCTACTTAATTGGCTATGTGGTTTCTGAAAGAATTTGTTGCTTCTTTCAAAAGCATTTTAAAAATTATATAATTTTAAGATTTATATGTTTATATATTATCACTGTCATAGCATCAGGATTGACCATGTTCAATGTTAAAAAAGAAAACCGTTTAAAGTCAATTTTCATTCTTAACAAGATTTATTTTATGGACAGATAGGATATTATTGTAATACAAAGTGATATCTGAATCAAAATTATGGAAGTTTTACATTAAGATATTGATGCTAATGTCAGAAAGATTGATATAACTAAATGCTGACACCTTTTTCCCTTTGAGTCATTTCCAATATTGATTTTTATATGATGGTTTCATCAGTAAGCATTATAACACACAATGCAGCACCTTTTACTGAGCAGCTTTAACAAAGAGCCTTTGAAAGCATTAGCTACTTCTTATCCCTCTAATGCTTCATTAGTGAAATGGGCCGTTCCCATCAGTCAACCACACCACTAATGAGCTGCGTGCTGAATTTGGAGAGAAAGAGAAAAGTCTCTTTATACTGTTACGGTGTATTATTTATTTGAGCAGCAGAACCAAAGCCATGCTGAACATTTTGCAAATACTACCACAGGGTTTATTCAGCTGGACAGCCGCCTTGGTGTGCTGTAAGGTGTCTGAATTTCATGCCAGCTCAGTTTCCATGATTTCATTCTTCACTTATAATTCTCAGTTATAGAACTTCTCCTAATTGTAAGGTAAATGTTTCTCGCTAGATTTCCATTTGTCTAAAACAAAATCTATAACTTTTCACAAAGTCCTGTAAACGCAGCGTAATGCATAGTGGGTACGCCGGATTCCTCCCACAGTCCAGAAATATGCAGATGACTTTCCTCAAAACATTGCCCATAGTGTGTGAGTGTGTGTGTGTGTGTATGTGTGTGTGCCCTGCTATGGATTAGCACCCTCTCCAGGGTTTACCCTGCCTTGTGCCCTAAGTATCCTAGGATAGGCACCATGACCCTGTATACAGGATAAAGCATTATAAACAAAGAGTGAGTGAGTGAGTAAGTGAGTGAGTGAGTGATAAGTAGGCTTAGTCATCATCAAACATATTATATAGATATAAAGTTTGTAGTTATCAAATTCTAATGACAAATATGTACCAGTCAAAAACCTACTTTTTTATTATTCACTTTATTTTTAATATTTAAAACATTGTGGATCTACATCAAAATGATGAAATCTAAATGATGAAATAACACTATTTTGTAAAACAATATTGCTGTTGTTATTTTATAACCAAAATCGTTCCAGGTGACTACTACATGAAGCAAAGTGCATAAGTGCATAAGTGCAAAGCAAATATAATCAAATTAAAGAGTCACTACTTAATTTAAGCAATATAATGCATGGATAAATTGATGCATACAATTTCCAACAGCTATATGTTTAAATAAAGTAGGGATGGATTTTATGCGCATTAAAGGTACATTTTTAAGAAGCACCTTCAGAAGCAGTAGAATAAGGTAGATGGGGAAATATAGAACATTACTACCTATGTGTTAGTATTTTAAAGAATATATAAAACTTGTAATGGTCGTCTACAGTGGGTTGTCGTTCATCTCTTTATATTGAATTTTGAAAAAAAAAATTTTAATCAATATGAAAATATTAAAATGTTATTATTTGACACACTGAAGTATACAATAAATACATTCCAGATATACCAAAAAATAAAAATAAAAATAAAATAAAAAAACTCAAATCCTATAGTAACAGCTACAGGCTCTCAAAAATGACTCGTATGTTTGGGTTATGCTAAATAACAATGAATACTGTGTCTTACAGGGCATCAAAGTAATGGAAATCGGGAAATTAGGAGAATGATGGCCTTGTTTGTGATTTCTTTTTCAGTGTAAATGAAGTTTTCTCCATCATATTTTATATAGTTTGGTAGCATCAGCTATAATTTGAAATAAAACATCTTCTTGTCCAACAAATAAAAAAGAAAAAATTAAAAGCAGTCAAAATATAATTTGAGTGCTATTTTAGTTATTTTATATTAATTAGATGGTAAATAAATTTACACTTTTTCCACAGTAAACCATTTTACTTTCTATAAACATTGTACAATGAATGGATTGAATCATTTGATTGGATTCACTTTATCTCTGTAGTAATGTCAAAAATTTCTTCTCAACTATTCTCTCAAATATCTTTTACAAATTCACCTTTTAAACTTTACGTCTGATCATCCCACAGATTTCTTAAACGTTAGGCTGATAATGATACTTATTTTCTATACATTTAGTAAATTTTATTACATTTTATTAAATTTTATTGCATTGTGGTAATGCAAATTGCAGTTCATGAATAAGTCCACACAAACTGCTTAAATGCTAAAACTGTTATCATCCAATCATGTAGATAATGTAATGATAATGTAAAATAATTCGTTTTATATTTTCTTCTTTGAGTACAAATACATCTTTTTTGGAGATGGTATGTTACCTTGTGTGTTCACAAGCACCTTTATTATACCACAGGGTTTGTGCAAGAAAAGACAGATTGATCCACAAGCTCTAATTCTATAATGGTTTGCTTTAAGATGGTCTGGCCCGCCTCCCTCTAACCCATTTTCATTATAATTTCTTCATCATTATATTATATATTTCCCATCTGGGCTTTACTCGGTATGGTAATCGAATTACCATTCCTCAAATTCAGTCTTTGTCCTGTACTGCATTGCCCTCTTCATTTTCTGTGACTTCTATCAAGCCAGGGAATTAAGCTGAAAGCCATAAAGATGGCTGCAATAAAAACGATACCAGCAAATAAAAGTAGAATTTTTTTTTCTGATTCCTACAAAACAGAAGACACCTACATGGTTCCTGAAGGCTTGTGTGATGCACCCTTTTCAAAATCTTTATCTTACACAAAAAATACATAAAAAACACTTACCATGAACTTTATTGGAAGCAACTGTACACATATCTTATACCCAAGCATGTGGCAGCAGCGCAATGCACAAACTCGAGCAGTCAAGAGCTTCAGTTACATGTTTACATCAAATGTAAGAATTAAGAAAAAGTCCAATCTCTTGTACTTTTCCAGGTAGGACACATCCATACTGGATGGTGAGTTCATATACATTCATAATTAAAAGATAATTAAAGTCCACAAAATTCACATGATTTGGACCTTAATAAGACCATTACTGTGTTTTTTTTTATGCCTTGCAGTCCTCCCTAAGCTTGATGCACTAATATAATATTAGAAAAGTATGTGTATGAGTCGCTGTGGAATTATGTGAATACATATAATCTGATAAATATCCTATTAATCTGTTTGACCTTGTGGAGTGATTTGTGCTCTTTAAACAACTACTACTGCTGTGAGACAAATCACTACAAATTGTGATAGTCACTTCACAGCATAACAAAGAGACCCCATTGAGCCTTTCTTCACACACACACACACACACACACACACACACACACACACACACACACACACACACACACACACACACACACACTTAACTTTCTTTTTAATACCTACAAGTGTACAATATTTAATAAAAGTATGTCATATGTTACAAAGACACTCGAGACTCCTTCCATAAATGTAAAATAACCACCTCCTTACAGAAAACTTCACCATATGAACAATACTAATGGCAGCCCATAAAAACCCACACTGCAAAGATACAAGCTGGCAAACACAGGTCAAACTATATATACTGTATATATACACACGTGGACAAAATTGTTGGTACCCTTCAGTCAATGAAAGAAAAACTCACAATGGTCACAGAAATAACTGTGTAAATAAGAATTCTATGAATGTTAACCAATGAAAGTCAGACATTGCTTTTCAACCATGCTTCAACGGAATTATTTAAAAAAAAATGAAAACTCAAAAACTCATGGAACAGGCCTGGACAAAAATGATGGTACCCCTAACTTAATAGTTTGTTGCACAACCTTTTGAGGCAATCACTGCAATCAAACGATTCCTGTAACTGTCAATGAGACTTCTGCACCTCTCTGCAGGTATTTTGGCCCACTCCTCATGAGCAAGCTGCTCCAGTTGTTTCCGGTTTGAAGGGTGCCTTTTCCAGACAGCATGTTTCAGCTCCTTCCAAAGATGCTCAATAGGATTTGAGGTCAGGGCTCATAGAAGGCCACTTTAGAATAGTCCAATGTTTTCCTCTTAGCCATTCTTGGGTGTTTTTAGCTGTGTTTTGGGTCAACCCAGCTTTCTGACACTGGCCAGCACATTTCTCTCTAGAATCCCTTGATAGTCTTGAGATTTCATTGTACCCTGCACAGATTCAAGACACCCTGTGCCAGATGCAGCAAAGCAGCCCTAGAACATAACAGAGCCTCCTCCATGTTTCACAGTAGGGACAGTGTTCTTTTCTTGATATGCTTCATTTTTCTGTCTGTGAACATAGAACTGATGTGCCTTGGCAAAAAGTTAAATTTTTGTCTCATCTGTCCATAGGACATTCTCCCAGAAGCTTTGTGGCTTGTCAACATGTAGTTTGGCACATTCCAGTCTGGCTTTTTTATGATTTGTTTTCAACAATGGTGTCCTCCTTGGTCGTCTCCCATGTAGTCCACTTTGGCTCAAACAACGACGGATGGTGCGATCTCACACTGATGTTCCTTGAGCATGAAGTTCACCTTGGATCTCTTTAGAAGTCTTTCTGGGCTCTTTTGTTACCATTCGGATTATCCATCTGTTTGATTTCTCATCAATTTTCCTCCTGCGGCCACGTCCAGGGAGGTTGGCTACAGTCCCATGGATCTTAAATTTCTTAATAATATGTGCAACTGTAGTCACAGGAACATCTAGCTGCTTGGAAATGGTCTTATAGCCTTTACCTTTAACATGCTTGTCTATAATTTTCTTTCGAATCTCCTGAGACAACTCTTTCTTTCGCTTCCTTTGGTCCATGTTGAGTGTGGTACATACCATGTCACCAAACAACACAGTGACTACCTGGAGCCCTATATATAGGCCCACTGACTGATTACAAGATTGTAGACACCTGTGATGCTAATTAGTGGACACACGTTGAATTAACATGTCCCTTTGGTCACATTATTTTCAGTATTTTCTAGGGGTACCATCATTTTTGTCCAGGCCTGTTCCATGAGTTTATTTTTTTAAATAATTCTGTTGAAGCATGGTTGAAAAGCAATGTCTGACTTTCAGTGGTTAACATTAATAGAATTTTTTTAAATTATTACTTTTGTCAAATTAAAGTTATTTCTGTGACCATTGTGAGTTTTTCGTTCATTGACCGAAGGGTACCAACAATTTTGTCCATGTGTGTATATATATGCTTACATAGGAGCCTTTCTGGTGTCTATTAATGTGGAGGACTTCAGACTTCAAACTGTGTATTTGGGTTTTTGGATATGTTATCATTACTTTTATAAAGAAAAAATGTAGTTGGTCAAAAAAAAAATTGGTCATAGAAACATCCAAAAACAACCATAAAACCATATTTGCCTTTGTGACCCAGTTTCTAATTCTTCTCTCAGTCGTGTTTGGAGAAGTTGGTTAAAATTAACAAAAATTTGTTCATTGTATTGCCCATTTTTTGGGAGGGGGGTGAAAAGAATCATATGTCACTCTATACTGCACAATCCTGAGCTCTATATATGTTTTGTTTTTTGTTTTTTTAAACATCGAAACAAATAATAGCTAAAATGCTCTGAGCTTTCAGGGTTAAACTGTCTATGTGAAACTATTACTATAAAAGTAACATATTAGAAGAAGTACATTAATATACACTTGAGTTTTTAGCAGCATTACTGTCAGAGCAGCTGTTATAGAAAATTAATAACACACTGTGACCAATCACAGCCCAATTCAACAAGATTACATAAAGCATCCCTAAAATAACCAAAGAAATATGACAATTGCACTATGACAGAAAGAATTAAAAATTGCATGAATTAGCAATGTTATGAAGAATTTAAATGACAAATTCTTAACTATGGTGATATGTAAGATCTCATTCAGATCTGAAATGGTTACTGTTTACTCTCTCTCTCTCTCTTCCTGCTTGTGGACAGACAAATTCTGCAGTGCCAAAGGTGAAAGACAGAATGAGGAAAGAGCGGGGTTTAAGGCAGGGAAGCATGATTTATGGCCAGCCTTAGCAGAGAATGCGCTTTTATGTACCTAATCCTGCCTGGGAAAGTTGGTATACATGATAGAAAGTTGTCAGGTCCATGTAGATAGGGTGAACAAAACAAGGCTAGGATTGTGTGTTTTCCCTGCTGTCAATTTGCTCCCAGGCTATAATGTTGTTTTCCCATGCTCACCAAGGCCTGGACGTTTGCTCAGCCATTTCTCAATTGGGTGTTAATGGTTGTTTAGTTATGTCACCCCAAACTGGGAAAGAACAGCTGAGGCACCTCTGTCTCGCTCTTCTCAAGCCTGAACTGTTTCCAGTGGGGAATTTAAGATGGAGAGTTACCCAGGGGTCAGAGAAGAAATGTTTTAAGAATTTGCTGCTCCTTAAATTGTCATATGGGGGAATTTAAACAGTGATTGAGACACATTGCTCTCTGATGTGCCTGTCGTGCAATAGGGAATCAGGATTATGCTATGTTTAAGGGAGTAATGCAGAAATTGTGTTCGGAAGACAAAGTCCTCAAGTTTCATTCATAAAGTGCCTTTTTGATCATCAAAGACAAATCCTGGCCGTTTGAATCCTGCCAGTCTAAAACTATGACTTATCTATAATGTTTATAATCAGAACAATAACACAAACATGCTTTTTATCCCATGCTGATGGAAAGCTAGCATTCAGAGAATAACTCCAGGTCAATACTTATCATCTATGAATGTATAGCAGTGTGTGACAGGAATAGACCTCCAGTTATAATAAGCCTGCGTATCTCCCCAACCTTAAGACACTAAGACGACGGCTCTCTGGAGGCTCGGCTCTTGACCCTGGTCTGTGTCTCAGAGCGGCGTAATCACCCTCATTTCTGAGGGAATCGAATCCAGTGTAAACAATGAGCTCGATGCCTCATACAGATGCTTGTCACACATTCTGAGACTCTTTCACCCTGATGGGAGGCCCCTCCACATCCACACAGGGCTTTCAATAGAAAGCGATTTCACTATTCTGTCCGTTCATTAACAGAGTGACTTCAGCTGCACTTTGTGTTGGATTTTGGCCACCTGTCCATTAGGTTGCAATATAAGATCAATACATTTTGAGAGACTAAGACTACTTTAAGCATGCTAAAGAAATAAACTGATGAGAAATGATCATATCTTTAATTTAAAGTCAGAATCATTTAGTGATGTCCGCTGCATTTGAGAACTGTTATATATCATACATAAAACGAATTATAAAGAGGTAAAAAATCATATTAAGCTAGAAAATGTGCAGAGATACAGAAAGAAAGAAAGAAAGACAGACAGACAGAAAGAATCTGTATGGTATTTGTACACAACTTGGCTTTTGACCTTGCTTTATTTTCTACAAACAAGCAACATCAATTTCGACCGATATCCTGTTCGGTTTATTGACTGACCACAGACCAATGCTGTACGTTCACAGCGCTAAATGGCTTTTCATTTTTTATTGGCAGGCCAGCAACTGAGGTGTTTTACTGCAGCTCTTTAAAGTTTAACAGCTCAGGGCATCCATGTTGTGTTTTACACTTATAAAATCAAACAAAAATGAAATAAAATCAAAGTGAGATGGGAAAGCCTTTAACAAAATAGAAAGTAACACTTCATGCATATTAACCTAAAGGAATTTGTTAGAAATGATGGGGCAGTAGTGTTATGCTATGTCAAACATACATATCAGTCAGTTTTCATTCATTTTATGCAAAAAAAACACACACACACACACACACACAAAAAAAAAAAAAAAATATATATATATATATATATATATATATATATATATATATATATATTCTTAAAAAGTTTCCTTTCAAATTAAGGTAGAAACATTCAAATCTAAACACTTTTCACAACCAAATAGATGTCTTGTGTACCAATTCATTTGATTCTCTGTGCAAGAGTATCTGGACTTCACTAAACTCTCCCATGACACCTGTTTATTATTGATTATTTCAAAAGTAAAGGTCACTTATTTTAAATAATTCTATAGTCTATCTAATTAGAATGAAACCCCTATTTGAGCTAATGAACTGAATACACGGACTGGTCAAAAAAGTCACCATTTTAGAACTGTCAAATTATTGGAAAACAGCTAAGGAGTTTTGAAATTACTGGAACTGGGTTAAGAACCCTTATCACATTACATTATAACCAACACATTATCAAAACCTGGAAAGAGAGTGATGAACCATCAACTTTATTGAAAAAATGTGGTTGGAAAGAAATCATGAATGGAGGTAAATTAAACATTTGGTGAAGGTGCCTGGTAAAAAATCAACCGTTCATGTTTAATGGAAAATAAAGGAATTTATATACACACATAATGTATTAAACAGCTGTGTGACCATAAGAAAACCACTTGTTAATTAAACTAATCAGAAAAAAAAAGGCTTGAATTTGCTAGGGAGCATAAAGATTGGACTTTGGAGCAATGGAAAAATGCGGTCTTCCCTGATGAGTTCAGATTAACCCTATTCCAGAGCGATGAGAGTGTCAGGGTAAGAAAGGAAGCAAGTGGCAAGCCTCTGTAGGCAGTTTTATAATCTGGGGTTGCTTTTGTTGGTCAGGTCAGCAATGTTACAATATGTGGCAATAAAATAAAATCAGCTGATGAATGTACTGAATGTCCAGGGTATCACATCTATCACATGTAATTTATGTAGTGGGGTATTTAATGTTAAGCATGTTTGGTTAAAAGCAAGATTACATTCTATTATCCTCAAGTTTGATGCTGATCAAACAAAAGTAATATTGATTTATTTGTAAATCATTCACATGAACAGTTACACAATAAATATGTAACTATATAAATAAATATGTATGAAAATTCAATTTGTCGGGAAAAAGTTTCATATTCTGGTTTATTCTCGAGACTCAGTAACATGAATGTGTCATTGAGTTACTGGGATTTTAGCATATGGATTATGCTGTCATGTTTAAATCACTTGTTTAATTTCAATTACACACCCTACCTAATGAACAGTTTGTGAAACCCAGTCATTTCATTTTAATGACTTGAAAGACAGTAATCCAAAACAAATCCATAAATGAAAACAAATAAGACTAGCCAATCAATGAAGAGAAAATTAATGACAAGAAGTAAAAGGTGAAATAATTAGTGTGTGTCTGTGGTCAATGAAATGCTGCAATGGCTGAGCTGCAATACTGGGAGATATAAAGCACACCCTGCTTGGGAGGTGTTTTTTCACCATTTATTCATCATTTCCTCGTTTTCAGTTTTTTGTGATCTTTGCTTTTTATGGAATTTTGCAGGCATGACTAAATGTACATCCTCCTTCTTACAAATGCATTTTGTAATATGTGAATAATTGTCATTTATCAACATTAGGAAGATAATCAGTGTAAATGTAATAGATTTTGGCATATATACATATACACACAACTTTACAAAAATATTCATGAACATGGCCTAAAGGAGCCTTCCATGGTGAACTTGAGGTTTCCTTTCTATTGTTTGCTGAAATGTTCCTTGCTTCTGCTTCTTGAGTCCTAAGCATTAATTAAATACAGAGCAAAACAACTTTGTCAGTGGCCGATTTAATTAGTGCTCTACCTGATTAAAATGTTTCCTCTTTAAAAAGAATTTCATCCTTTCACATGTACACTCGGCTAATTTGAGAATTAAATTAAAGGCCCAGTGATGTTGATGGTGAATGACCTCAGGTGCAACATTTGACCTCTGACTTTTGACAGAAGGACACGTCTGGGATGCTGGGACACATGATGAGACATAGACGAGAAAGCCAAGAGGTCAGAGCAATGCACTTACGCCCTGCCTCCTCCGTCATTCTGCCTCTGTCTGCATGGGGCCGTGTCCTTTGATTTGGCATTCAGATCAATAGATTTTCAAAGATTGACTTCATAAGTAGGTCATAAGAAGCATTTCAGATATTAGCGCTGGCTTGGAAAAGGCTTCTCCAGAGTTCATGCGCTGGCCTCTCACTTAAACTCTCACCCGAGCTATAAAACACAGAACAAATACATGCGAATCATCCAAAATCGATAGACGGCTGTAGAAAAAGAAAGGCAAGGTGGATGATAGTCCCTGCTATGAAAGATAAACAAGCACAAAACAATACTTTTACAAACTTAAAAATAGTACACATAATGATATGAAAGTTCAGTGAAAAATGCATTTAATACATTTATAACTTCCTGTAATCTACTAAAAAAGAACATTTATGAAAGAACATTTCATAAAATGGAATGGCATTCCAGAGTGATACAATATTTCAAAACTGCAATCAGTTTTCCCCCTATGTAGTTTAGTTTAGTATAATAATAATAAATGTCCATGTCGCAAAATTCTTAAATTTGCAAACAGAATTAATATAAGCTAATTCACCCATTGTTTTACATTCAGACAATCAGCAACATTAGTTAAGATTTCTTCAAATTGTTGTTAAGTTTTAATTTGTCGTAATTCAAATTAATCGAAAATAAACATATCTGGCAACAAAATAAATGTGCAAAATAAAATTAACTAATTGTATTACACTTATTAGAAACTGAGTTTATCATGTTAAGGAATAAAGCACTGTGTGTTGCCGTTATAGTACAGTGCTGCTCATGTTACTGTGGAGTTCCCTACGTCAGAAAAACCTAATATTACAGCTTAACCTTTGAGGTTATAAAGCTCTGACATTGGGCCATTTCTCAATGTTAAATAAGTGTTTTCTTCCAGGGCGTGTTATAATATCAAACACTGCATGGTTTAATCCACTTATATTAAGCATCTGTCAGCAATGTCCCTGTGAAAGAGCTATTGCTACAGAACCAATAATGGTTTAGAACAAGCACATTGGTGTTATAAAAAAAAAAACCTTGTGACCAAGCAGAACTGATTATTTTATAATCAACTAGTAACAAGAGTTATCAGGTAAATTTGTATGCAAGATGTTTCTACATGTGAAGAAAATATCATGGTCTAATTTATTTAATTTTAATTTTAGTTTAATTTGAGTATTTATGCAATTTGTTTTTTAAAAATAACAAGATAAGTTTCAAAATGTGGTTTAGAGCAAGTATATAAAGATTTACTGTTTATTATTATTATTATTATTATTATTATTATTATTATTATTATTATTATTATTATCATTTGTTTTATTGATTTATTGATTAGATGTATGCAGTATTTGGGGTGCAAGTAATATTGCCAATATATATGTAGTTATGTGAACCCCGTAACTTGATGGTTAAAGATCCAACAATCAAAAAATGATTTACAAATTATTGAATTAAAAAATGTGAGTCTTAGGAAACTTAGGGGGGGGGGGGGGGACAGAAATCTCCAAGAATTATTGTAAAATCCAACAATCAAAGACATGCAAATGTTGAAAATAATTTTTCTGCTGAAGTGTCATAATAATATTCCAATATTTCATATTTGATAGTTTTTCATTAGGTTCATTTTTTAAAGCTGTTACCCAGAATGCACTAGTGATCACAGTAAAAAACCCTGTCTTTGCCCATGTGTGTGTGTGTGTGTGTGTGTGTGCGTGTGTGTGTGTGTGTGTGTCTCTCTCTCTCTCTCTCTCTCTCTCTCTCTCTCTCTCTTTCTCTCTCTCTCGCTCTCTCTCTCTCTATCTCTATCTATCTATCTATCTCTCACTATTGAGTGAGTTGTCACTCCATTATGGAGTGACAAGCTGAGGACAGACTCCTCCCTCCCACTACAGCAATCCTTAAACACATTTGGGTAATATTCCAGGGTGGCCACTGTTTATCATGTGATGCATCCGCGGGTGTGTGCGGCACATTATGTACATAATTCACTGCTTACATTTGTCAAAACACAAGTTTGTATGAGAGCTAATGATCCGCATGAAATTAATGATGCTATAAAAAAGAAAAATCCACCGTTCGTGTGAGTGTGACAGGATCCACTGGCCCTGATAATGCACTAAACGAAGGAGAATTGGAGCAGGAGGGTAATCAGACCCCCCAAAAACACACATCACAAGACCAAACACTGAGCTGAACATGAAGTTAAACACTGAGCCAAACACACCATGGAGAATTCTACAAGGACTTTAATATACCTGCTAAGATCATGGAAACACTGTTCACCGGTTCAGTTTCAACCTTTCAATTCCACAAGAAAGATAAAAAGAAACTGTAAAAGAGTAAGACATCAAAACTGATTATTATTACTGAAAAAAGATAATCCAAAATCTTATATTTATATATTGTATATATTTTATATAAGTATTAACAATTTACATAAGCATATATTTTTTCAGAATATTTTTTCATATGCTGCTTATTATATATATAAAATTTCATTATTGTACAAGAGAAACATTACTTCTTTACTGTGCATATGACAATAAACTTAAAATGGAAACTTAAAACTTTAAAATACCTTTTTAAACCTTTTTATAAATATATACCATTGATTTTCCACCAGGTTCCTTTTACTTAAAAGTAATAAGACAAGAAAAAAAAAGTTGTCTAAAAATGCATAAAGTTTAAACTCCTCCTTTCTGAAGACTTTCTCAAGTCATACAAATTAAGATTGCAGGTTAAAGTCTGTTGAAAAGTACTTACACTGGGGATGATACACACTGTAGATTATATCTATATAGAAAACTTCTTTCTTGAACAACCATGTTGGAAGCCTTACCTCGTGTTATGGGGGGGGGGGGGGGGGGGGTTATTCTCTTTCAAAAGCGTCAAATTATTGGCCTAATTACTGAAGTTACTGGGGCAGTGGTGGCTCAGTGGGCTAAGGCACTGAGTTACTGATCGGAAGATCGGAGGTTCGATTCCCAGCTCAGCCAGGTTGCCATTGTTGGGCCCTTGAGCAAGGCCCTTAACCCTAACTGCTCCAGGGGCACTGTACCATGGCTGACCCTGCGCTCTGACCCCAGTTACGCTGGGATATGCGAAGAAGGAATTTCACTGTGCTGTGATGTATATGTGACAAAATAAAGGCTTTACTTTACTTTAAACACAATATTAAAACCTGAAAATGGTAGAAAAGAACCAGCAATAACCTTAATTGGAGATCACTTTAATGTTTGGTAAAACATAAACAAAACATGTTTGCATTATATAAATTAACAGGAGAAATCCCAGCTATGTTTAATAGTGAAAGTAAGGGCATTTTTATACATAAAGTGTGATGAGAACAGGATTGTGGATAACGGCTGTATTGCTATAAGAAGACCACTTGCTTCGGCGTGCTATGGAGCATAAAGATTGGGCAGGATTGGTTTGTAATGTCATGTGGTCTACTGACTACATGTGGTTGCCCCTATTCTAGAGCGATGGGTGCATCAGGGTAAGACATGAAGCATATTAAGCAATGCACCCATCATGCATAGTG